>CM062814.1:688484623-689029623 GCA_031772625.1 Pinus tabuliformis | reverse complement strand
TAATTCTATCTATGGAGATATGACCTAGTCTCCGGTGCCATAATTTAGAGGGATCTTCATTAATAACACATCTTTTAGTGCCAGTGTGAACATGCATTGAATCATAAGTGACATTGTTTTGTAAATTAATGCAGTAAAGACCATTAGACAAAATACCATTCCCAACATAATCAGATTTATAGAATAGACTGAAAGATTTTTCTGAAAAGTTTAAGGAATATCCAAAAGGTACAAGCCTTGAAACTGAAATCAAGTTTCTAGAAAAACTTGGAACATAAAAGGTCTTTTCTAATTCCAAAACAAAGCCACTACTTAAAGTTAAATAACATGTTCCTATAGCTTCCACATGCGAGCCCATCTTGTTTCCTGATAAGATGCTTTGCTCACTTCCCACTGGCTTCCTTAGGTTTTGCAAACCCTGCAAGGAATTTGAAATGTGAATTGTTGATCCAGAATCAATCCATCATGTGTTAATATTAACGTTAACCATATTAGATTCATAAAAAACAAACGAGATTAAATTACCTTTGTCTGCAAGCCATTTCTGAAATTTGGCGCATTCCTTCTTCATGTGTCCCTTCTTTTTACACAAAAAACACTTGGAAACCTTCTTGATATCGGCTTGGGGAGGTACTTTACCTTTCCCTTTCCGATTGGCTTGAGATTTGCCCTTTCCACGCGTTGCCAGCATTGCACTCTCTCCCAGTTCCATCACCAGTCTCTCTTCCTCTTGAACACACATGGTCATGAGTTCATTAATTGACCATTTATCCTTATGTGTGTTGTATGAGATTTTGAAGGGTCCATATTGGTGCGGAAGGGTGTTCAGGATGTAGTGCACTAGGAAGGACTCCGATATTTCAACCTCGAGTTTCTTCAATTGAGCCATAGTGTCCCTCATCTGCATGATGTGCTCGCGCACACCTTTCACACTGGTGAGCCTTAGGGATGAGAACTTCATGATTAGGGTGCTTGCTAGTGCCTTGTCTGAAGAGACGAATTGATAATCAATGGCCTTCAACAAGTCTCGGACCTTTTCATGCTGATCAACGGAACCTCGAATACCAGCTGAAATTTTAGTCTTAATGAACATCATGCTTAGACGATTGGATCGCTCCCATCGTTCATAAAGTGCGATGTCCGCTGTAGTGCTGGTATCAGTGAGTGCCGATGGTTCATCTTTCCTAATAGCATAATCTATGTCCATCCACCCTAAATGAAGGAGAATCCTCTCCTTCCAAATCTTATAGTTATCTCCCTTAAGTTCGGGAATGTCACAACGAATTTCAGAGAAATTTGCAGGTTGTACTACTACATCAAAATAAAGAATCACATGCTTATGTTAAAATTGAGGCTTAATAAACTTTCATGTTTTACCAATGTAAATCATGCTAAAAAGAATTGAATCAAATGACATAAAAATTGCTTGTGGGCTAAATTTTTAATTCAAACAGATTCAATAAAACTTTATGATAAAACTTATTAATTCATAACTCCTGTGGGTAGGTTATGAAATTTTATCCTAATTAATTACATAAATATAATAAAGATTCCTGTGGGATAAAATTTATTATATTCAGTGTAATTAATTACAATTTAATGTCTAAATAATCTTCATGTGATCCAACCAATATATAATTTTATTTAATTAAAGATGTTGTGGCTATTCTCTAATTAATTAAAATTATATGGATCACTTAGACATTAGTTTTGTTGCATAAACAAAACTTAACCAGAGAAGAAAAATAATGTTTACTGAAAGGAGTAAGTTAAAATGACATTTTAATAAACTCCATATAACTGTAATAATTCTCCAGCAAAATCAAAATTAAGGTTAAAGCAGTCAGCATTACCGAAAATTACTGCATTGCAAGGCTATTGAGTTCAAAATAGAGATTCTCACAATTTAGAGTTATTTTCTTTAAGTAATACTTCAAAGGTCATCCCTATATTCATTTCCCCTAATATTTTATAAAATGAATACAAAAACCTCATATTTAAACTCCAGCCTCCACAATTAAAATAATTTATACCCATAAGAATTCAATTACTCAGTAGCATTAATACATCTATCTGATATATTAGTTGAGACAACTTCTGACATACAAAACCTACAAGCAGTAAAAGCTTTCGATATTTATAACAGAGTATTTTATACTGTAATAGAAAGCTTCGAGTAGCAGAACTAGAATATCCGTGTAGTTTCTTCATAATAGATAACCTTTCAAAAGATAAGCTATTTGACTTTCTTGTTCACAATTTCGTTTGTGAACAAGACTGCAATACCGTCATTAATTTACGGGAGCCTCTACACATCATTATGGCTACTTGTGAAGTCCTAATGTTAAAACATTTTATTATTCGACAAAAATAAAAAGCGTATCCTTGAGTGAAATTGTTTCAATGTTTTGGATTATCTTATTTAGCGTTTATTTTATATTGCATTTATATATGCGAAATATACACAATGCAGTATTTTTACCAACAATGAAGATCATATTTCCTTTATTTAAAATCTGTCATTACCATATGCCCATTAACATAGCCATATGATAGTTGAGAAATTATATGTCAAGACGAACAACTGCAAAGTATGTCTCTTTGCAACACTCTTATGAGTCATGACTAATTCCTTCTTTTGTATTTGGGAATTTGAGAAGCTTTGTTCTGACATGCCATTTAACGTATTTTGTCTCCTTAAAGACCCCATCAACAGAAAGATCCAATATCTGATCTTACTGATATGAAGAAAGCTCCAGACCTCGGCTAGTGTTATTCAAAAGCAAAAACTCAAAAATAAAACACAAAGACAGGCATTGAAACAGTACAGATACGGCGTCACAATCGGCATTTACTTTTGAACCTGTAACTTTTAGATGCTGGAAAATTGTTTTGACGCAAATTTCATCTGCCGATTGGTAAAATCTCTTTACGCATTGGCTAAACATGCATATGCACATAATACTTTCTTGACCTTTTTCAAGAGATTCGGATGAGTATAATATAGTAAGCTTTATTTTCCTTGAGTGATCAAATGCATGCATATAAACACAATCAAATGTGTATGTCAGAACTAAGGTGCTATGGCCAACTACACACAGGTCATGTATTCGACCCACGGTTTGCGCAAAAAGAAATAAATTATGGAACGAAACGGTGGATCGAAATTCGTTTCTTGGCCAACACACAGCAAGGCAGAGGTAAAAGGCTCTGATGCCAAATGTTAGAAAATTTAAACAGCGATTCTACATGGGGAAAAAATTCAATGAATCGTTGAAACTTAATGCCCAGGGATACGAATTACCTCTAGCCATTGGTGAAACTCTTGATGCAACTTCTTTCTGAAAACCACGCTCCAACTATCCAAGCAAAAAGAAAAGAATGCAGAAATTCTGAAGGCACTTCCAAGCTCTGCTATCTCAGCTAGATGGTGTGAAAAACTGAAGGGGATTGAGATGCAAGCTTGGGGACCAAACAGATGAATTTATAGCTAAGCTTCCATCAAGCTTCTGATAGCTATGTGTCAGATGTCCCACAGATCAAGGCAGAGAACTCCAGATGGGAGTAATGGACCACTTCAGTAGCTCCCAACAATAAATTTATTAACAGCAGTTGATTTCCTTAACTTAAGGAAACTACTGCAGTTGGTTTCCATAAGTTAAGGAAAGACTGCAGTTTAAATTCCATAATTGTAGGCAACAATTGTGCATAAACTAATGGAGCTTAACATGTGGCTCCTCTTTTAACCCTAACACATTAATAGGGCCTTTCAAATAGAAAATCACCGAGAGATGAGGTACTTGCAAGAGAGAGAGATTTGTGAATGACCAAAGAGAAGGAAAATAAGGGCCTACATAGAGTTGCACTTGGGAGGCAAGGAAAGTGGATAGGAGGGGGCTTAAAGAAAGGAGAGATGTTATTAGAAAATTTATCAAGGGAAGGGATCCATTGTAGCGATTTGGAATTTGGATTACGAATAGAGAAGAGACTAGAGAAAAGTCCCTATTAAGAGTAAGTAGAGCAAAGGCGGAAAGTCTTAGAGGATGCACAAAGGAAAGGGTTATACAATAACAGAAAAAACCAATGACAACAAATTATGAGGAGAGACACCCTAAGAGAAATTGGTGGGTGAAGGGAACCACAACCACATTTCAGACTCAAGATAGCTAATTGAACTAGAAGATGGACAATAAATTAAAGAAAAATTACAACCAAGAGTGGGTGGAGCAAAAGCTACAAGCTTCCCACATTGCATAGAAAGAAGGAGAAAACTATAACAAAAGGAGCCAAGGACACAGAGATATATAGGAAACCCACAAAGCATGGCCAGAATAATAAATAAAATGAAGAAGCATGGAGCCATGAGAATTGATATTGCACCCTCCTATTGACATAGGTGCTTTGATAATTCCATGCTCATGTGGTGCAATCTCCCTTTGCCTAGCATGAATGGTCGTTCCAACATGAAATGACTGTTGTGCATGGGAGTAATGGTAAGGAGTGGACATACCAGTGGCTACGATCTCCCATATCTGCAAATCATTAAAATGATAGTCCTTTACTTGCTTCACATCATTAAATTGGTTATAAGCCGAATGTTACACAACTTCACCACCTTTATCAGACACATGAAGCCTTGCAACAAATTTATGATGTGATTATGAACTAGTGGGGGCATGTGGCCATGTCCTTATCCCTAGAAGCTTGGTGGGACAATAGCCATGTGCCTCCCCACCTATCGCAACTTTAACACTCCATCGCACATTATTGCATGAGAGTCACCTACGATGGAATAAAAAATCAAATCGAAGGGAAAAGATAAATATAGTTGGAAGTTGCACTCTTTTCACTACATAGGTGTATATATTAAGTTTATGAGAATATGTAGTGAACCTCATTGCTTATACAATTAAATTTAATATGTTATTCTAAAATTTTATGCTAAATGCACGTGAGAAGTTCACCATATAACAACTTACATTGCACTTGAGAAGACCACCACTAAATGCACATAAGAATACCTCTACATCACAATTGCATTATATAGTTACATGGTAAATTAAAAGAAACTTCACCCCTATTTCTAATAATATTTATCTTCAATGCATTAACATAAACCAATATATATCCATCACCTAGAACTCTCATATCTTAGTCAAATTCATTCTATGATGCCCATGTAATTTTCCTAGATATTTTTTTGGTGACTTGAGTCCCCCCCATGCCATTCCATCACTCAAGGTCATCCATTACTGCCTTGCCTTAAACACAACGACTTGCCCAATCTACGCTTAGTACAACTAGACTATGCCTCTTCACTTAAGGTCCAACTATAACTCCACCTTAAACTACAAGAAGTTATATTCCCAACCAATTCCAACGCAACTTAGTCATTCCACAAGAACCATGCATGCAACCACAACTTTAAAGCATCATAGCAATACTAACACTTAGTCAATTTATAATACTTAGCCAAGTAACAATAATGTAAGATCCACAATATAACACATCTAAACACTTTATTATATGAATAATGTTGACATGATACAATAGAGGAACACAACCAACTTCCTACGACTTATTGACATGCTACAATTGCAAATGCAAGTAGCTTACATAATTTTCAATCCAACTCTTGAAGCAAAAGAGAGTTTTGGCATCTTACGTGCAACTTTGTTATAGACTTACAAGGATTCTAAGGAAAATATCCTTCTTCCAAACTACCCAATAGCCTTATGCAACCAACCCTTGAAGCCACCTAGAGGACTTGTCTCCTATGTTGAAAAGTGTAGCTTAGGAAGTACTCCCACAAGTCTAGGGTACTTGACTTGTGTGGATTTGACCCACCAAAAGGATTTGGTTAGGAAAAGTACCCAAGCAGTGGGTTTTGGACCCAAGGTCGTGGGATTGAGACCTAAAGATATTCATTATTTATTCTAATTGTTGTAAGAGGACACTTTATTGGAGTTAAGGGTTCCTAAATCAATCAATTAGAGAGGTATATATTTGAGAGACCAAGGAGGTCATTTCACACATAACATATCAACCTCTTGTGAATAACGGAGCTAGGAATGAGTTACATACCTTAAGGAGAGCCAAGTTGGAGTATTTTTGTGCAAGAAGACATCTCAGAAGAGAGACAAGTTCATTTTTGTCTATCTACTAAGCAAATCGAGTCATATTAGGGTTGGTTGAGAGTTTGTTTTATGTCCTAGAAGGACGGTTTAAGTCCTAAAGTTCAGCGTTGTGTCTTGTGAGAGGGATGAAACCTTAATATCTCTATTACAAGTAGGCTGCAAAGCCTCAAAGTGATTAGAAGAAGCCCAATAGGCCTCAATACCATGCGTATATAGAGAAGAAGGGTCGCAAGAGGCCTTAGATTGGACAGATTGCAATTGTGGAAGGTCATGACGAATGAGAAGGCTTGGAACCTTGGACAAAAGTAGATGAATTTTGTGGTAGAGTAAGAGAGGTTGCTATTTTGTGTTGGATGGTTATTGAGGTGCATTTCTTAAAGTATGATCATTAAGGAGGATTAGACAATATTGCTTAAGGGATGATATATACAATGATCTTGAAGAACTAAGTGGCTATGAGTAGTTGAAGTATTTGGGATTGATTTTACAGTGAGTTTGAAGGACCTAATTCATTGTGAGCAACTAGGTATGTAGAGGAGTTAAAGGAGTAATTTCTCTACGAGATTTGAAGTAAAGGATAGCCAGGTACATGAAGAACAAGAGGACAGAAACAGTTGGTGGTGAAGGATATCTACAACAAGTAAGCCATGCATTTGTTCTTTGTTGTTTTGTTGGGCATATTGAAGGTCAAAGGGAGTTGACCTCAAGCTCAAGTAGTCTTGGATCAGGGTTTTGTAAAGGGCCACAATCCTTGATACAAGAGCCCTATGATTTTCGTGTTGATGGATTAATAAGAAAACTTTTGGGCCATATATCTATCTTGTGTACTTTAGTGGTTTCATTATATTTTTGCTGTGCAAAGTGCTTGTAAGTTGGGGTTCCTAGTGTGTTTGTGTGCTTCATTAGCCATAGACTAGATCTAGGGCCTAAGGAAAATTCAACATTCTAGAGCTCTTATCTCACTCTTTTTCTCATTGTGGTAGTGTAAGTCATTCCATTGTGCTTAACCTTGAAGCTGGCACAATTACAAAACACTTTGCACTCTTTGAGATTGACTTAACACTTCTTGCTTGTTATCTTAGCACATTGAGGCATCCTCCTTTATATATGAACTTGTCTTGTCTTGCAAAACCTCTTCACTCCAAGGTGGACCCTAATTCCACCTAACAACATGCTCTCCTTTGGTGACTTGTTCACTGATTGTTTTGTTGAATTTTTCCAAATCATGCAAAGTTTACCTAGGTCATCCCAAGTTCACATAGGTCATCTCATCTACTCGATTCATTCATCTAGCCATGCCCATGTGCACCTAAGTGGGCCAATGTGTCCAATCGTATCTTAAGCATTTAGAGGCAACTTTGTCCAACTTGTCTTGGTTGACCTAGTCATCCTAATTGGACATGACTCACCCAAGTCTACGTGACTAGGCCTTATCCATCTGAGTCCATCCTGCTACACCCAACAATGCACCCAAGGTGTTTGATGGATGTGCACCTCATGGATGCATGCCTGATGGTATACACTCGAAAAGTGCTCCCCATGGTTTTGGTTCATGGAAACATGTGCTTGAAGGCATCTTAAACATCTGTTGCAACACCTAATTACGAACCACTTAACTTTGTCAATCTATAAATAGTCTACACACCTAAGTCATTAATATTTCTAAGCCACTTCTTTGTCCATCATGTCAAGTGCATGTCTTTGGATGAAGATGCTTACACCAACTTTATTTACCTCTAGCTAATTCCTTGTCCAAGAGCCTTTTGGAGCATCCAAATTAGTGCAAGTTACCATTGTCTACAATGTTCTTTATTTGTTGGTAAGGGTGCACGACTTGTTCGACTTGTGCTTTACCAATGGGCCAAGGCATCCATATCGATTCGTCTAAGGTAACATTCATCTAATATGCCCATTAACACTAGTAATTAACCACTAAAATGATCGTATGATAAAAGTGCTTGAAACTACTCTAAAAAAAATTACACTCTCCATTTAAAACTACCAATAACAACTTCTACTATATAATTTTATAATAAATCAAAACACCTGCCCAATTTAACCATATTTTTCTTCAATACTATTGACATAAACCAACAAGTGAAACTTCCATATCTCGCTCAAACTATCTCCATCTCATCTTAAACCAACCAATGAAACTTTCATATCTCACTCAAACCATCTCCATCCAATCTTATATCTCACTCAAACCATCTCCATCCAATCTTATATCCAGTACACAGTCACGTTCATACCTAACTTTTGGATAAAAAGGAATCTACATGTATTGCCAAAATTGAGGCCTAAGCACACGTATTGTACCATCTCTTTATTATTTTATTGCTAAAATTGACCTATGTAACCATTTCGGAATGGGTGCACATCGATCTATGGTGTTTCCTTTCGTCTTAATAGTGATTATCTATATTTGGGAGGTTTGCATTATGATTTGTTTTTTTTTTAAAAAGTCAAGTTATCTCCATCTTAAAAAAAAATCGATAATGAAATGTAGGGAAGGTAATAGTGCTTATCTGGTGAAATATTATTCTAATTCTAAAGAGGCAATAAATGAAGCGCAAGGGAGGCAATAATGCTTATCCATCTTAACTATATTGAGAAGGTTTTGAACAATGTTTATCCATCCAAGGTTCATCAAAATGTATATTGATGAAATAAAAAATAATTAATTTAGGTGTATTTTAATTAATATTTTCTAAAATTTAGTTATATAATTTTAAATAATATTGTGATTTTTTATTAAATAAAATATATTTTAAAATGTATAAATGGATTTTACATTTTAAAATTTTTTATAAATATTTCATCTTGCCAGATTAAACAATTTAAAATTATGGTCTGTAAAAATCTCTACCTAAAATAGACTAAAAAGTAAAAGGAAAAAGATGATTATTTCTATTAATTAAACTGCAATTATTTTAAAAATTATTTAAATTAATTAAAAAATTTCAAAATTTAAAATAAAACAACAATTATTTTATTATAATAGATTATTTTATTATAATAGTCTAACGAGTTTTAATGTAAAATCCTATACGCTTTAGAACTCGATTGAGTAATCATGATTTTTTATAAAAAAGATAAATCTCACATTCCAATTAAATATCAACCTTATTCATGTTAAACGTTTTATCTTGTTTTGGTTATATCTTAATTATAGAGTGTGGATCAATCTTATTCATGTTAAATGTTTTATCTTGTTTTGGTTATATCTTAATTATAGGGTGTATCAACTTTATTCATGTTAAATGTTTTATCTTGTTTTGGTTATATCTTAATTATAGGGTGGAGCTTCATAATCATTCAAAGCATGTGGTCTTTTTGTTACTATATTATTAATCTTTATATTTAATTAACTTTTACATTGAATTATTAAATTCATTATTTTTAAAGGAAATTTTAATTTTAATATTTATTGTAAAGTTTTTCCTTAATAAGTGCTGAAAGCTAAACAAGTAAAGGGTCAATGTTATATGATTAAGCACCATAAGGTGTCAATCTCCACATTCATGTTTTTGACATTGATACTAAATTATTAGGTCTTTTATATATGTAGATAAGTTCTATTCTTAGTATATATTGCAAGGTTTTTCCTTAAAATGTGGTCAAAGTCATGAAACAAGTAAAAGGTCAATGTTGTATAATTGGCTAGGGTAAAATACTAATCCCCACATTCATGGTTTTGGCACTGACACTAAATTATTAAGTCTTTTACCAATGTAGGTAAGTTCTAATCTTAATATCTATTATAAAGCTTTCCCTTAAAATGTGGTGAAAGCCATGAGGCAAAAAAAGAGCCAATGTACATGATTGGGGCATGTAAGGTACCAATCCCCACATTCATGTTTTTAGTCATAAGTCTTTTACCTATATAGGTAAGTTCTAATCTTAATATCTATTATAAAATTTTTCCTTAAAATGTGGTGAAAGCCATGAGGCAAAAAAGGAGCCAATGTACATGATTGGGCATATAAGGTACCAATCCTCACATTCACGTTTTTAGCCTTGACATTAAATTATTAGACCTTTTACCTATGTAGGTAAGTCCTAATATGAATATCTATTCTAGAGGTTTTTCTTAAATGTAGTCAAAACCATAAGGTAAGTAAGGGGCTAATGTTACATGATTGGAGGAATGTGAGGTACCAATCTCCAAAATCATGTTTTTGGCCTTTGACACTAAATTATTAGTTTTTTTTTTTACCTATATAGGTAAGTCCTAATCTTTGAATCTATTGTAGAGTTACCTATGTAGGTAAGTCCTAATATGAATATCTATTGTAGAGGTTTTTCTTAAATGTAGTCAAAACCATAAGGTAAGTAAGGGGCTAATGTTACATGATTGGAGGAATGTGAGGTACCAATCTCCAAAGTCATGTTTTTGGCCTTTGACACTAAATTATTAGTTTTTTTTTTTTTTACCTATATAGGTAAGTCTTAATCTTTGAATCTATTGTAGAATTTCTCTTTAAAATGTAGTTAAAGCTATAAGACAGGTAAGGAGCCAATGTTACCAATCAAAATGTTACATGATTGGAGTAGGTAATGTAATTATAAATCTTAATTGACTTTTTTATTTATTGTAAAAATAAAAATAAAAATAAATTGTTTTTAAGATAATGACCAAACCAAACACCAAATCATTAGAGTCTTATTTTAATATAAAGATATACTTCCACAATAAGATTAGATCCTATTTTTGGAGTCAACTTACCTAATGCCACATTAAGGTGAAAATTTATTAATTTTCAAAGAGAAATTTGTGCTCAAATACATATTATTAATTCTAATATTATTTTCATTATTATGTATTTTTCTAACTAATAAATTATAAAATTATTATGATTAGTAATATTTATTTTTACATAAAAAAGAATGATGTTTAAATCTAAATAGTTTGTATCATCTTAATATACTTTTGAGGTTCATAATTATTTATATAAGTGAGTTTAATTTTTTGAAAATTTGACTTTTTTTTAGCATATTTTTCAATCCATTTTGTCTAAAATTTAGTAAGGATATAATAATTTTTATTATTAAAATCACATTTTAAATATAATTTTTTTCCTTAAATTATAACTGTTATCACTAAAATTACATTTTAAATATAAACATAAATTAAGTACATTAAAAAAATTTAATTTCAATAATTAATATTATCTGTTTCAATAATTCTTTTAAAATTAAAAAATTATAATTATATATATACATATATAACCCATCCAAATCATTACACCTTTACACTCCACTATTCAAATAAAAATAATAAAAACCACTATACTTATTAATATGAATATGGAAGTAACAAATCATTAGTTCTGTTTTGCTCTAGATCCAACATGGAACCATAAAAACCTTTAACATGTAATACATGTGGATGACTACCACATGACTACTTGGAACATACAACTTTGCAATAAAGTAAATTTAACTTTACCTTTACCTTTAAAGATAGTTTTCCTTACCATTTTACTTAATAGTAATGGGATAAATAATTTAATAGTAATGGGATAAATAATTAAATAACTTAGCCATGTTTATTTAACATAAAACCTTCCAAAACAAGGTTAAGATTAACCTAAATTGCAATATCGAGTACGTGCACTTTGTTCATCCTGAAATATTAAATTAAATCCATTAATGAACATTAATATTAAATTAGATTCATAAGTAGTGAATACATCCTAAATCCATTAATGAACATTAATATTAAATTAGATTCATAAGTAGTGAATACATCCTGTCATATTATTAAACAATGGCACCACCACCACATGTGGTGTATAATTAATTGACCCTACAAACATTACCATTGCCCTCCTCTTAGCTCAGTGAAAAAAAGCTTCAACGCTATAATTAGGGGTATGTTTGTAGGGTACCTAGGAATTTGTGAAACCCATTACTACTTGCTTTTAGTTTTTTAACATCGTCCCACTCAAATATAATGCATAGCAGAGACTGTGAAAAGGTCTCACCATGATGTTGTTGCTACCTTGTTGACCTGCTTTCTCCCCAACATCTCTGAAATCCAGTCCAACCCAAGCAGAAGCTGCCACCTATTTCTCCACCAAGAATTCCACATTATATGCTCTTGTCCACCTACTTCATCTTCAAAAACATGCCCAAAATCATTGCGTTCCTTTGCCATGATAAGCAGGGAAAGGCAGGACATCCAAAATGGGTATAGAGTGTAGGACGGAGTGGAGAATCCAGGAAACTGTGCTGGAGAATTTGAGGGAGGGAGGAGAGACATGGATGCCATCTGTGGGACCAAACTCATCTCGTGCACAAGCAGTAGGGACCCATTACAGGGCATTGGCCTGGTAGCAATCAAGAGAACAGAAAGGTGTTGGGAAATGAGCTTGTAGCCTTCTGCCATATACTGAAGTTCCCCCACCGACCCCCATGTGTGAGTTTGTAGCCTTGTCTATTCTTTTATTCTCAAAAACACAGCTTTTAAGGCCTGTCTAGGCTAGGATTCAAGGCATGAACGCTTGCTGTTGTACAATAGGAGAATGAATGTTGGGTGATCTAGAAGAGAGCAGAGAAATCAGTGGAAGAGTTCATTTTGGTATCCAAGGAAATGGGCAACACCATTAAGTGCTGCATTGCCTGCATGCTTCCATGTGGGGCTCTTGATGTTGTGAGAGTACTGCATGCAAATGGTCATGTGGAGGAGTATAGCAGGACAGTCAGGGCTGGGGAAGTTATGAAGGCCAATCCCAAGCATGTTTTGGGGCTGCCCAGTTGCCAAGGATTGGTTCAGAAGACTGTTGTCTTGCCCCCTGATTCAGAGCTCCAAAGAGGGAAGATTTACTTCCTTATTCCTGTTTACACCCTGCAAAAGCACAAGGGTTGCAGGCCTGATTCCAATGGCAATAAGCCCAAGTCCCCTTCTCTTCAGAGCCCACATGTCAAAAGAACTAAAGATAAGCGATTGCAGAGGGAAGCATCCCCATCTCCATCCACATCCCCATCCCCATCCCAGCCCCTCACATCCCTTCAAAACACCAATGTGAATCAATCTGAGACCCTTCAGCAGAAGCCCGTTGGCATCAATCAGAGTGGCACTGTGACAGAGGTGGTAATCTCGGAGCAGTGTTCAGCAGAGGTATTGTGTGATAAATCCAGAACCCATCAGGATGGCAGGCAGCGCCGTATGCCAAGAAGGAGGCCTGAGAGCCGCCGGATTAGCCGAATCGATGTGTGGCGGCCTACACTGGAAAGCATATCAGAGTCCGAAAGCATAACAGTTCAATCCATACAGAATTAAAGGCCTCATCGACTGTTGCAGATCTTCCAAGTGGATGCCTAATAAACATGGAGTTACATTTGAGCCTTGAGCATCCCTAGCTCAAAGTCAGGGTACGCAGGGGACAGAATGGCACATGATCAGCATGATTATCCTTTGAAGAAAGCTGATTCAGATCAGAGAAGTAATCCCAAGTCCTCACCTGGAATTCGATCCAACAAAAGGTATGATATGAGTGCAGTGGTACAATTTCTCATTCTGATAACTGTTTGGAACCCATGAAAACTGCTTGAACAGGTCTGTAGATTGATGACCCTAGTTAGGCCTTGAGATCAATGATGGAAATGAGAAAGCAGGAATATGTTTACAGCATTTAGACTGATTGATGCAAGAATTAATCCTTAACTTTCATGAAGGATGTTATGTGGAGGATACGGCTTGATCATGTGACTTGTACTCTATGTTGATGAAAATCCCAACAACTGTTTTCAGGCTACAGAACATTCTGCAACTGTTGTTATTGTTGTTTGAAATTTCATGGCTAGAACATGTGCAGGGAGAAGGAGATGAAATCTTAGCTTGCTTTGAATGACACAGTTATGGGTCTAGCTGTTAAAAATATGTGTTTTTTTCTGGGAGGCCATAAATTGAGTCTGATTAGATTGTGATGTGAAATTAAGTTATTATTATCATATATAGGTTCTTCTGTAAATATGCAACAGGTCAGACTGAGGTACAATTGTGAATACTGTGTCTCAAAGAAGAGTTATCTCGAAGATGCAGTTGTATTTTTTTGCTCTGGATAGCAATAAGCTCGCTGCACCAGAAGCAGCTCCAGTACCCAAGTATTTGTTTGTGCTCTTTGTTATTGACTAAAAACAACTTGGCTGCAAGGCCAAGCCTTCTGCCATACATTTCAAATTTGGTACTTCATTTCGTCATACTTCAAGCACTGATGTATATTTTTACAATGTGGCTGACACATATTTTTCCAATGTGGCTGCTTATGAATGTTTGTGCAGTTTTTAATTTAATGGAGTGATTCTTATTATTAGATTCAGTCCCCAACCAGCAATTCAGCCAGATTTCCCAAACCAACTCTTGTTTTGCCAGTGGCATTCCAGTGGTTAACAATCTTTGGCCTCCATCACCTCTTTTCCAAAATGAAAGAGAAAAAAGGGAAAGTAAATAATCTGGCCTTTTCACTTAATTTTCAGTTCTGTGTGTCACTTGAACAATCTGAGACTGTGATCTTGAAATTTTTTTGGTCTCAAGTATCCTCAGCAGGAAACAAGGAGCAAAAAGAAACAACTTTATGGAAACAGCAAGCAAGGAGCAAAAGGAAACAACTTTATGAAAACATGAACAGAAAGGCTTTCAAAGGGTACTTCGTTCCAAGGTTTGAAAGGTTGTCTGTTGGCTGCTTGAAATTGTTTCCAGTAAATACAGGAAATTTGGAAACATGATTGACAAGGCTTTCAAAGGGTACTTTGTCCCAAATTTTAAAAGGCTCTGAGGGTTTTGAGCAACAAGTAGAAAATTTTCAAAACAATTATTGACATCTATTTATCAAATTCATAATGCCCAGGCAATCTAATTATAACACATATAACTAAAATGATTTAAAATCCCAGAACAGAGTTTTGAGACACAGGAAGAAAAATTTCTAAGACAATTATTAGCATCAAATCTAATTTTTACACATGGAATTTGAATGGAACTAGAAACTTATTTTCATTGCCCAATAAAAATATTTAATTTCCTCAGTATTCAATTTTCTTAATTCATACTTTTAAAGCAAGGCACCAATAAAAAAAAAAACTGAACATGGTAAATGGCAACATCATAGTCAATAATGATAATGTCAAAAGGCTATGAGGTATGTGCGACAATTGTCAACTGCATGGATGTTGTCAATCAAGTGGCCAATAATGTCAAAAGCATCATTAACATGTACTGCTTCTAAGATTGCTCAGTTTTCCTTCACTGTTGACTGGTAAACATGATCCAACAATCAATATATGTTAACAGTAGTATTGTAATTATTATGAATAATAAGTTGTTTAATCATATTAAAAAATAATTTCTTTTAAATTTAAATAGTTAATTTGTCTGCTATTATTAATATTATTGAATATTTAATATTATTAATAGATATTTAGTTTAGATTTTTTTGAATTACTCATATATTAGTATTTATAAATTCACGGCAAATATCATTATAATAATTTTGTTTATTTTTAATAATAAATTATTGTGATTTTTTTTCCTCCTCTCTTTTTTAACAATTTATGTTAAACATATATTCTTAATATTTTTCAAACAATTTATTGTTTTTAGAATAATTATGTTTATGGTTAATAAAGGATAATAATTCTTATCATCTAAATCATTCATTATATCAATACTTTGTAGAGTTTTTAGGATTTTTTTTTTAATATTACTTTATCATCAATAAGAAAGTGGATTCAAGACATGTCATTATCAAATAACATTCTAGTGTTCTACTTGTGAATTTGGTCGATTTACATTGTTGTGACAACTGAAAACAATAATGTTATTGATTTTTAGAAATATTGTGACTATGCAGTAGTGAAGAATTTCATTTGTATAATGAATTTTCTACATTTTCACATCAGGGAATGCTATGTTTTGTTTTTGTTTGTTAGTTTGTTTTTTTGTTTTTTTTTTCCACATATTAGAGGATGTTATATATCCATCACAAAGTTTGGTATTTTATGACGTTTCTTTTCCTTAAAAAACTTTTGATATTGGATGTTTTTCTCCCTCACGCATATAAATCATTTTCATTTTTGTGTTTTAGTGAAGTGAATAAGCTTTTAAGATGCAATTGTTGAAATGAAGTGGACATGCTTTTAAAATGCAATTGTTGAAATGATTTACTTTGCACTTGTGGTTATTTGTTATTAAGGCTAGGTGTCTTCATTATTGTTTTACTAGGTTATGATTTAATAGCTATCCCAATCCACATTATTTTATTTTATTATATGTAACTCTTCATTATTGTTTTACTAGGTTATGATTTAATAACCATCCTAGTCCACATTTTTTTATATTATTCTAGGTAACTAACATTGACCTAGACATTTCTTTGGGTACTTAACCCCCTCATTTCTTTGTTTTCTTCTTTATAGGTTTACTTCTCTTTATGTGATATTTGTGTTCAAGGTTTTTGTTGGATTACAATTTGCTCAAGTGTTCCACATAGATCCACAATCTCTTTATCATTTTAACATGGTATTAGAGCGAGTTTTGACTCGTTCTTCTCTATCTCGTATCATTTTAGGGTTGTCTTGTGTTTGAAAAAAAGGGTTTTCAACACAATTTTTGGGATAACAACAATTTTTTAGGGTTTTCTACCCTCCTTCACTGGAACTATCCATTTTTTTGTAAATCTTGTCAAGGCAACATAAGTATGAAATTGAGGTATTTTCACTTTTTGTTTAGGTAGCAATATATTGTACGATTTTTTAACTCTCTACACCACCAATGGCATCATTCTTTGGTGCTTTATTTGGATTTTTCACCAAATTTGAGGGATATTTTCTGCAAATTGATGTTATTATAAGATAGTGCGCTCTATCTTTCTCTCTCTTTTCAACAAAAATTCCCTATTGTTTTTAGAATAATGTTGGTATGATGTGGTATTTTCCTACTTTTAAGGGATTTTTTTTTGTTTATTTCAAGGATTCCCACTTGTGGCATTATCATTGCAAAATAGGGATTTCATATTTATCTTTTTGAAGGAGATCTATGGGGTTATTAACTAGGTCACTACAGTAAGCGTTGTGGTTTGAGGAATTGTTGAATTTCTGTTTTTGGGCTTATTGGTTGTTGGGGGGTGGGGGGGGGGGGGGGAGGAGAGAGAGGGGGTTGGGGTACCTCTCATATTCAATCCATAAGATTGCTTGGAAACATAATTTCTAAGTTATTTAGTGGATTGAGAGGCTATTGACTAGTGGAATTTTCCCTCAGGGTCATGGGACTAGCTTTACAAATTAACTTGTATTGTATGGTTTCAAACCCTTCTTGGGACATTCAATGGTCTTTCTTGAGGTCTTCACAAAGACTTCTTTTTGTTGGAATGAATGGGTTGTTTCTTTGACACACATATCATGATGTACTTTCTAGACTAGGTTATATTGAATTTAAAAGTCAATATTCTCAATGTCAACTCCACACTAATATAGACATTCTATGTGTTTCAAGGGTCAATACCTATCTATTGGCTTCTATGGTTGGTCACAATGTGACACCCACTTCATAGCTTATATTGATGATTCATATTGACTCTAATAAGCCTATGGCTACTTGTTTGCAAAGGAGATCCATAGGTTTTATTGACGACTCTATGGATTATTCTCAATGTCTTTTAGTGGATCAATGTGTTTGTGTATATTGCTGTCCTCCGCACTATGATATTTCTCCTTATTGGAAACATTTTATGTAAGATCATTGATTGTTGACATAAATATTGTATTTTTACATTGTGATCTTAGTTTCTCATTGGTCCTTTATCATAAACAATTTTAGTCCAATCAATAGCTTGTGCTCCTATTTGATCCTTCCACTAACCAAGATACTTTAGTGACCCTTTCATTCAGCGTTCATCTAGGGGCTACCTTCGTCAAGTGGTGGAGCTATGTTGGTTACATTGGTACTATTGTGTTTTCCAGAGTTACAATTGTTAGATGGCTCATGTTCAACATTAAGGGGAGAAGGTATGAACTAAGAATTTCTCTTCTCGGCCTCCCATGCATCTTTAAGGAGGATGTTGTGCATAGGGCAAACATTATGTTGAGATGGGTATCCATTAACCCTCTCATTTATTTATTTCAACTACAATCAACCATCCTTTCTAATTGGATGTCCAGACATAAAGTCTTGTATTTCATATACCTTTGCTCTTTGTTGTACTTGAGTTGGATATTTACCATTCCACTCTTATCTATATTTTGGCCACAACCACCCTCTTTGTGGATGTAGGTACTTCATAAATCCATTCTCATCTTCAACATTTGGGTTTTCTTCTAAGTTGTACTCTCTTAGGTGCATTTTTGCTGGGTATCTATGCACCAATTCCCCTATGTAGTTGAGCTTTCTTAGTGGTGTTCAAGCCCTTATGGCATGCTTCTTTCTTCCTAGTAGTGCTCTCTTTGGGGCATTTGTGTCGGGTATTTACACACCCACTCCCCTATTGTTTTTTAGAATTCCCATATGAGTGATCTCTTTCAAATATATAATTTGGGTCTCCCTACTCTCATTTTAGTGATGAATATTGTTATTAGAGTTGGGTACTCTCATCTCTTCTATCTTATAAGATGTTCCTCCCAACACCTCTTCATATAAGAAGATTGATGGCACTATTCTTCTAGAAGATGTGCAATATGGATGGAATGTGTCTTCCATCCCTACCCCATTTGATGAGTACGTTAACGAGACATGATTTTCAAACAAATGAGTAGTTTTGTGGCATCATTCTTCCAATTGATTATTATGCCCACTTTTGTATTGAGTTAGATATCACAAGCCCATTAGCTTATTATAGCTACAATTGCCCCTCTATTGAATTGGGTATGCCTACTCCTCCTTTTGCATTTTATCATCTATCTCCATCACCCCATGTTGAGATTAAGGGGGTGTGCTAAAATGATGGTAATCTTCGCTTGTGATCACTTGACAATACGATTAAGCACCCTCATTATTTTATTACTATGTTATGGTTTAATAGTTGACTTATTGAATACTATTTTAAATTATTCTAAAAGGTTAAAAGTAACCTAAGCTTTTCTGTTCGGACCATAACCCTTCAAGGAGAATTTGCTTCAACTTCTTAAGTTATGTATAAATATAATTCATTTGTTTTTAATTCTTTTACTTAAAAAAACTCTATATTTTGTTCTCTATATCATGAATGCACGTTTCTTTATAAAATAAAGTGTATGAAATTAGAATTCATTAAAATGTTCAAGATAAATCTATAATTTTTTTTTAGCAATCTCAATTTTTTTAATACTTATCTTTAGAAAAGACATCATAAACTATAAATTTGAATCATTTCTAAAATAGTAGATAAGCTTCCACTTCTATATAATTATATTAAAGTCATTTAAAAACCCATAGATATACAATGGCTTTCCACCCTATTCTCAAATTCATGGTCACACATCTCATCGATAGTGTTTTTGAGGCCACATTTCTTCCTAAAATTAATACTTCGAATCATTTTAATGTTTTG
Organism: Pinus tabuliformis; assembly: GCA_031772625.1. Taxonomy (NCBI): domain Eukaryota; kingdom Viridiplantae; phylum Streptophyta; class Pinopsida; order Pinales; family Pinaceae; genus Pinus; species Pinus tabuliformis. The sequence continues at coordinate 689,009,960 of CM062814.1, read as the reverse complement.
AAAAGGTTGTGGCATTTACGATCTAAATTCCAAATCAAACTTATTTTCAAATGGGTGTCGTTATTTCCTCTAGTTTCCATTTCTCTGAAAAAATTAAATTAATGATTTAGGCTAATTTCTATTGATTGTGGTTTAGTGGTATATTTGTAACGGTTTTTCTGAATTTAGGTTGGGACCAAATTTTGGTCTATTGGACCTAAAAAACGAATTATTTAGTTTGATTTAAGATTTTATTCCTATGCTCAAAAAGCTTGGAGAGAAGCCTCCCGAGCTCACTGTAATTTTGACAACGTAAAAGGCTAGGAAGGTCAGTATTGCAACAAATATTTTGAAACTGAGATCTAATGTGGTTGTACGCGGGGCACTCTAAGAGGAAGTGATTTTCATCCTCGATGTTCGTATTCTCACAGAGATGGCAGAACCTTTCCATCCATGGTGTTTTAGGAACTGCCCAATGACCCGTTTCACTATGGAGCTCATGAGAGTTCATTCTAATCTTGGCTATATTAATTTTCTTCTTTGAGCTAGTTAAAACAGAGAGATACTTTTGATCTTCTAGGGTGGGGTTGATGACCTCCTTATAATATCTTAATTTTCTTTTAGCTGCTAAATCTTTCTCACACCACATTTTTTCTTTGAACTTAGAAGTAACAATATTTTTATTGTTATTAATGTTTTGCAATGCAACATTCTCGTGGATCTCCCAATGGTTTAACTAGGACCTGGTGTCTTTCTACCAACCTCGTTTGAGCCTTAGGTGGTTTTCGCTGGAATTTAAAGCTAACTTAGGAAGTCTATGGTCTCCTATATTATTGAGTTTGTGCTTGTACAATAGAATCCTAGTCATAGCTATCTTTCTCACACCACACTTTTTCTTTGAACTTAGAAGTAACAATATTTTTTATTGTTATTAATGTTTTGCAATGCAACATTCTCGTGGATCTCCCAATGGTTTAACTAGGACCTGGTGTCTTTCTACCAACCTCGTTTGAGCCTTAGGTGGTTTTCGCTGGAATTTAAAGCTAACTTAGGAAGTCTATGGTCTCCTATATTATTGAGTTTGTGTTTGTACAATAGAATCCTAGTCATAGCTAGGCTCTCGATAGGGGAAAGACCGACTTCTATAAGGAGAATAGGATAGGGTGTGTTGCTTTTAATTTTGAGGTTATACGTTATAAAACGCTTCTGGATTTGCTCAATCTTTCTCCAAGATTCTCTAGAGATGCTACAACCCCAAACCTCACATCCATATAAGATAACGGAGTGACTAAAGTTTCAAAGAGGAACTTCTTTCTATCCCACATTACAAGGTTTTCCGTTTTACAATTATTTTCAAGACCAAAATAAGCTTTCCATCCCCATTAATCCTTTTCTATATATATATATATATATATATATATATATAAATAAAACTCAAATTATAAAAATGTGATTAGATATAATTTTTGTTTATAGTAATGAATGTTTTTTTTTAGAAATATGTAATTGGTTGTTACAATTTATAAATATTTTTATTTTAATTATATTGGTTCATATATATATATATATATATAGGTAAATTTTCTATTTTTTATTCACTCAACCAGAGTGTCCACAAAGCTATAAAGATCCCGAAAGTGTCGAGAGAATTGAACTCATGACCTCTCAATAGCAAAAATGCTTGAACAACATGAAATCAAACAACTGAACTAACCTTTAAGGCTTTATTAGTTTCTCCTCTATATATTTAAAATATATTTTAAATTTATACTTAAATAAAATCCACCTCACACGAAAACATTTCAACATTTAAACATAATATATCATAAATACAATTTACCCCACACAAAAACATTTTAACTATCACATCTATTTACATAATTTATATATTTGAACGAATTATTAATTTTCACTTAGATAAAGTTTACCTCACACAAAAACATTTGAACTATAATACCAATTTACATAATTTATATATCTTAAATATTTATTGTTTTTTACTTTCAAAAAATATAACTCACACAAACTTTTTTAACTATTATATCAATTTACTTAATTTATATGTATGAAATACTAATTAGTTTTTGCTTTGATAAAATCTACCTAACACAAACACGTTTTAATTATATGTCAAATTCATTTGATTTTTGTAGTCAACATTTTAGTTTTGTAAGTATTCCAATTTCATGCAACATTTCACATGCAATAAGAGTTGACTTATGTTTATTCAGTTTCAAGTTGTAGCAAATAATCTTATATGATTTTTTACATTATAAATAAAATCGAATCTAATATTTTTAGTGCAATGTCCTCAAAGTTAAGTGGAAGGAGAAATGAGGTGTCCGTAAGTTTTATAGCTCCATGAGTTTGTTGTCTCATTGTGAAGCGGAGAAGAATTTATAGACAAATAATTTTATTTCATTACTATAGGTTACAAATTATATAGTTTAAGAATTTTTTAAAAACAAATTTTGGAACTTTATATTCTATTTGTTTTCTTGGATTTTGTCCATGGTTTAATATTATTGTGTCTATGTGTTTTTTGTTAAAATTTTAATTGAACCAACATATTCGGTATTATTCTTTATTTTTTATTAATTAGCCTACATATTTTTATTTTTTTTTAAATGTAAGATGACATCTCCCTCTATTCTCGGTTGTAGAGCTCTTCTTGGTGCAAAAAATATTATATTAAATTATTAGTGTGAATATGGCCGTGTCTTAATTAAATTAGAGCATTATCATTAACGCAATTTTGAACTTTAAAATAAAGCTTTAAAAAAAATAATGTTTAAAGTAACAAAATATGAATTATGGCTCACATGGTAACTCAATTGGTGATCGTTGTGTTACAAAGTATTATGTAAACTATAAAATTCAAGATTCAAACCTCAGATCCCTATGCCAACAAAATAGGAATTATGAATTTTCAAACAATATTTTTTTTAATCATATTTTGGATTTATTTACTTATATGCTTACTTTCAGTAAACACATGATTAGATAAACTACAAAAAAAAACACATTTTTTTTTTTACCTGAATGTGAAAATATGTAGGATAACTAATATGTGAATGAGGAATTTGATTTAAATAAATTATAAGAAAAAAATAAAAAATCTAAATTTAATTTAAATAATTTTTAAGAAAACAAATAAAAAATGTACTTAAATCAATCTCTTAAATCTGGATCTACCCAGTGTTGATACAAATCAAATATATTTTCACTATAAAAGAGATTTTCATCTCAAGAGTTTGATCCCTCTCGACATTGGGTAGATCTAGGGTTAAATGAATTTAAGCTAGTTCAATTATTAATTATAATTATATTTCTATTTTTATTTTTTATGTAATTTGATTGAGTCAAAATGTTTTAATTAAATAATTACAATTATTGTTAGTATTTTTTTATTTTTATTATTTTTTATATTTTTGTATAATTTGACCAAGTCAAAATGTTTACATAGACAACATCTCTTCCATTATGTGTTGGAGTGTGTCTCTAAACACAAAAAATGATTTTCCTCCTTTCCCTCCAAAAATATTTATCTTTATTATTGACAAATCTAATTAGTTTTTAAAGTTAATTACACTGACATTTTTTTGTTTTAAAATTTATTTTTAACTTTTCAAAATTTTATTTATTTATTTTTATAATAAAAATTTGAAATTAAATTTTATAATATTTACTTATTTTAGTCTCACTTATAGACAAAATGACATTTTTCTCAGAGTATTATTTTTGGTTAATTTTAACGAAAATATGATAGAGATTTTTAAAAACTTGACTTTAAGTTGTTTAATATGTAGAATTCAAATTGTATCACAAAATTCCCATGAAATTTAGACGACGTCTATATAAATTACATATTTTCACAAGGATAGTGAGCATATAACAACTATTTATGATTTTTTTTTTTCCTTCATCTTTTTAAAGAAACAACTGTTTTTATTAAAAAAGGAAGCCGGGATCCAACACAAAACCTTTACATTTCTTCAAAATTTATAGTATTTCTTGTTGGATTGAGATTGAGCACAAAGGCTCAATCCAACCTCTCAAGCATTTACCCCATGATACAAGAATTTCAGCCCCATTGTAGCTATTAATTATCTACTCCTAATATTGAAATGCATTTACATTCCATCACAAAGTTGATTTATTATCCTAAGATGATTACCTTGCACTAATTGGAATACCTCATTGATTTGAGGTTGACTTCGAAGGTTTTTTTTTTTTTTTTTTAGTTTTGCTTCTACCTCTTTGACTTCCTTTTTAGAATATCTTCCTAGTCCTTTCTTGGAGCATCCAATTTCTTGGCTACTTTTTTTACCTCCTCAATACATTTTTTTTCCTGTCTAGTTAATAATTTCCCGATGCTTGCCTTTGTTTCCTTTGGTACTATAGACGTGTCGCTCATTTTTTCCCTTTCATTCCCTAAAGTGTTGTCAAGTTGTTCTAGGATCAGAGAATATTGATATTTGACCAATGAATTCATTTCTTCTACAAGTTCCTTTTCATGAATTTACTCTTTCTCCGTATCTAGAGTTGCTTCTTCCTCCTCTGCAACATATTTTATCGTATTGTTTTGCAATTCTTGTGATATGATTTCAGAGAATATTGATATTTGACCAATGAATTCATTTCTTCTACAAGTTCCTTTTCATGAATTTACTCTTTCTCCGTATCTAGAGTTGCTTCTTCCTCCTCTGCAACATCTTTTATCGTATTGTTTTGCAGTTCTTGTGATATGATTTCTTCTTGCACTTTTTCATTTACTTCTTGAGATTGCAGGACCTCAAAAGTATTTTTCAAGGTCGTGACCACATTTCTACCTAGTGTGGATTGAGATTTAAAAGTTATTGAATTTCCTTTATTCCTAGTCTTTTTTTGAGTTCACCATTGCTCTTCTTAACCTGTTGTCCTATCCACCCCTTTACCAGATTCAAAGTGCTTGCATTCTCTTGCAAAATGGCCATATTCATGGAAGAATATGCATTTGAAAGGTAATTGCTCATAGTCAAGAGTCTGGAAAAGGGATCATTCTCCCTGTGTGAGATCTATTTATGAAGGCAACCCTCTCTCAATACCAACTTCAATGCAAATTTTTGCATAAGAAAACTAGAATCCTTTGGGTTCAACCCTATCTAGGTATTTCACTAACCCATTTCTAATTGCTCGCAGACAATCATCACTCTAGTAAGAAAGCGAGATCCAAGGGAGCTTGACCCAAACATGAACTGCATTTGGGATATCTTCATCTGGGTCAAAGTATAGTGACCATTTATTCGAATACATACCTTTGGTCCCAAAAAAAAGGTCCATTTAAAAAAATTACATCTTTATCTTCCTTAAATTCAAATAGGAAAGCAAAATGCCCATTTTTGCATGCATACATTCCAATATTCCCTTTCATCAATGGCTTCCACGGTTTCTCCAACCATAGTTCCATGGATCTTGGAGATGACCACATTCCTATGAATTCCCCCACTAAAGCCCGTTATGAATTTGACAAGAAAGTTCCTCGAAACCCCGTGGGAAGGGTCACCGTGGGAATAGTCTCTTCCTTTTCACAAATTTTGCATGTTCCTTAGAATTGGTTTTTTTTGGAGAGTGGAGTTATGAGGGCCTAAAAGTTTGCAGCTTCATCTGTTGGCGATGGAACAACCCCTTTTGAAGCAACCATTTCAAACCAAAGATCGCGATCTGATGATTGTACCAACTTAATAACAAACCACGAAAAAAACATCATAACTTTGAAACAACCAACGACTTCTGTGGAGATCAAATTGACCAACGATGGTCGCAGAGCAAGCCAACTACCTATTTGCATCAAATATTCAAACAATCAAACCATGATTGTTTTTTTCACCCAATCTGCCTTCGAAACAGACATAATCAAACGTGAGAGTTTTAATAACTAAAAAAACCCTAACTACCATGACCTAAATGTTGTAGAGCTCCACATCATTCTCAAGTAATAATATCATTTTATTAAAATCTCTCCTTTATTTTTATTTTGTATTACATATTATATTAAATAGTATTATAATTACCTAACACTTATTAATCTTAAAAAACTATATATCTATTATTATATTTATTATATAAAACTGTAATTAAAATTTTATATTATAAATAAAGATAAATTTTATAGTAAAAATTCCACAATAATTTCTCAATCGTACACTTTCATAACTTCATATAACACTCGCATTAAATTTTTACCATTCTTCTATATTACTTCATATAACATTGACATTAAATTTTCACAATTCTTCTATAAATTTAATAACATTTATTAGTTTGCACATTTTATTTACCGTGTATAGACTAAATTAACCGAAGGTCACCCACCTTCATAAAGATGAAGATGAAAATGAAAACGTGCAAATTATAAAATAAAAATAACATAATAATAAAGGCCAACTTTAATCTCCATTTGACTTCAACTCTTACAACCAAGCTACATAAATCTCATGTTTAAACTTTTCCTTTTTTCACACATGTTTTGGTTCACTATGTAACTTTATAGATTAAATTTTTCCCCTTTTTAACACATTGTTAAATTTTGTTCACTATATCAACTTGTAACGTGGATTACGGTGATTGGTTTTCATTTTATTAATGGCACATGTTTTCCATGTTTCTACACGCTCGTTTTCAATTTTGTGGACTATGCTTCCCTCAAACTTATGTAAAACATTTTCCATCACGGTCTAACCATGACATGACAAGTAAATTCGAAGTATAAATGAAATAATATCACATTGGTGCCAACATGTTTATCACATTGAAATCATTTTGATCATGTTCCAAGCTTCAAGCATCTTACTCATGTAAGGCCAGGTGGTCACATGGGATGAGTTAGCAGAGAAATATGATATATTTAAATTATTATTTTATTTTCCATTTAATTACTTAAGGTTAAAAATGGGTTGGTCAAAATATGCGTAAATTTTAGTATATATTTTATCAATTAGATGATGTTTTGATGATTTAAATGCAACATCATTATGTTAAAAGGTTTAGAATTTTTGTGAATTTAAAATTTTGGTATTAAGTTAAGAATCGTATTGATAAGTAATATTTATAAGGTTTAGAATGTGTGTGAATTTAAAATTGTGGTAATTAAGTTAAGAATCGAGTTTAATATTGATAAGCAATATTTATTAATTTGAAAAATTAATTTATGATTGAATATTTAAAAAGTTTTTTTAAATCAATAATTAGAAAATATAATGTTAATTTAAATATTTTAGATTGATTTTAATTCCGGATTTATCAAGGGTTGAGAGAGATTAAATTTATTTTTACTCTAAAAGAAGATTGCACCTCAATAGATTTGATCACTCCCAGTGCTTGTTAGATGCAGAGTTAAGATGGATCTATGTTGGTGTATATATATTTTTCTTACATAAGAATACCATAGGAAAAACTACGGGTTCTCAAAACCTAGAGCAAAAAAACCATCAAATGTAAATTGACTATTTTATTCAATTTTATTTTAATTATTAATTTTATTTTAATTCTATTTTTATTTTTGTGTAATTTGACTAAGCCAAAATGTTTACACGACAAGACATTACAACATCTCTACAAGACTGGGCTAAAGAGTGCCTCTAGGCACAATCATCAACATGGATTAAACATTTTCTCGAAATCTTCATTGAGTATACTAGAATGTCCAAGAGAGACTACCGAGTGAACCCTAAAAGTTGTGTCACACCCTTTGTAAGTTGTGTATATATATATATATATATATATATTCCTTAAAAAGCATGTGACTTAATTTCTTTCTAGGTGATGATCCAGAGAATGTTGTCTTATAGGGACTGCATAATCTCATAAAAAATACTTTTTGTTGTTTGCAAGAGTAGAGATTGACCAACCACTTTGTTGGTCAAGAAGAACCCATGATTGTTCATTAGAAAGGGTAGAGCCACCTCCTTAAAGGTGTTAATTAAACAAGTCTAGTTCATTAGAGTTAATAGACCCATCTCCTACAATCGTGGACCCTTCTATAAGGGGTGCTCCTACTAAAGAAGAGCTCAAAGTTGAGGGCATTGTAAGAGTTTTCAATGGGAATATCCCTACTCATGAGTAGGTTTTTGTTTCTTTTCAAGATGATCATGGCCTTATTGAGATCAAATACCTTATCGATCCAACCTCTTTCAACTTTAGCCCTTGTTTGATTGGGCCTCAAAGCCCTCTTCTCTTGCATACTCAAATTCCTAGTGATCTAGATCACATTTCCAATCTTTTAATTTAGTGGTCCAATATGCAAAACACTTCAAAGGCTTCAAAATCTATGGGCATGCATATCCCCACTTTGGCTATCTTTCGGGAAAAAGTCAATCATCTTATTCCAACTACCCAAGTGACAAGAACTACCCATGTCACAATTGGGACATCTTCCAAAGGCTTGATGCCTCCTCCAAAGGTATCTAACTAAGGCATGGGTTTTTAACATTCAATATTAGATACTTATGGTGTCTTTTTATTTGGAATGCCAAATCTTGGTATCCACATATGCTCGTTAGTTCTATACCAACCTTTCTAATTTCCAACATGACTTCTAGAAGTTATTTAAGCTCCTCTTTAAGAAACAATGCATTTCTATGGGGTGGGGGACATATCCCTACTTTGAACCCTTTGGAGAAGCAATGCCTTTCCATAGGGAGTGGTACATATCCCTACTTCAAACCCTTCCTCGAGAAATAACATATTTCCATGGGGCAGGGAGACATATTTCTATATCAAACCCTTTCCTAGGAGGTAGATATTTTCCATGGGGAGGAGGAAAAATCCCTACTTAAAACCCATATTAGGGAAGTGGACATTTTTCATGTTCTAGGATACCTATAGGGACAAATCCTTCTTTGGAATTTGGATATAAAATAAGTGGAACATCCTCATTGTTAGGTATTCTAGTGAATTCTAATACTTTTCCGATATTTAGCAACCAAGGGAGTACTTCTTTCCTCTCTTTTAGGGTGCCAACAAGGAGTGATTCCTTCAAAGGTTTTTAAAACCCTATTTAGGGGGCATTCCTCCATATGGGATGTCAACAAGGGGAAACCCTTACCAAAATTTTGGAAAAATGATGGGTGAAACTTTTCCTCCTCATGGATAGAGAATTTAAAGTTATAACCAGAACCCTGGTTATTTTACAAATATTTTATGACAACTTAGTGCCAATAACATTTTAGGTTATTCTTTGTACCAAATAGTTAGGGGGATCTAAGCTTGGTAGTTGGAACTCAATGACACAAGCATGCCTACTTTTTCTAGAAACTTTGAACTTGTTATATCTTTCCAACTTAACTAATGATCCCGTTTGTCATAATACTAACTAGCCTTTGGTCCCACTAAGCTCCCGTTAGACATTTCCAATTTTGGAGGGAAATCTACTGAATATCCATAGGACCATGTGAAAATTTTCCATTTATGGTTCTCATTTAACTCATGAATGGATGACTCCACCAAATTGAGATTACTTTTATATACAATTACTAGAGTTGTTGCAAAAATGTATATTGAACTAAAAGGAGGCTCATTCACTAATTTTCATGATTTGGAAACAATGTTTTTGAATCACTTTCAACTTCCCATCAAGTATGATTCTAAGATTGATCTCTTGTCTACTTTCAAGTAGGACAATGCAACCCACATTTTCGACAGCATCCAGGAATGTAGAGAATAAAGTAAATGATCAAAGTTGACATCCATGAAGAGTTTCTCCTATAGTGGTTCTTCAAATAATTGCTACCTTATATATCTAACAATGTATCTCTTGAGAATGGCTACTAAAGAGCAAGCCATTTCAAGGCGCAACTATTATAAATGACCTATTCACAATCTAGTGTCCTATGCATTGATATTGAGTATGAATCCACCAAAACCAAAGTTGGGGCCACATGCCGATACCATAGAAAGAAATGTTCATAATGTTACTATGAGTCTAGTCGCAAACAAAAATGAATCAATTCTATTTACATCTTCCTACATCTAGTTATACTCATGCTACAAATTTTACCTCTACTCAAACTTCCAATGTGCATGTTGTGCAATTCTCAAATCCAAAGGGTGACTAGCAACTTGGAGGAAAGAAAAAGAAAAATAAGAACAATAATTATCTCCAAGGGTAGAGTAATTGAAGAATATGGAAAGAGGATAGAGGATGTCTTTGATTATTAAAATAACGTAGATGAAATGGGTGTGAATAATGAAGTAAAATCATCACATCTGAGATGATATCAACACCCTTATTACCAAAAAAAATCAATAAATAAAGGAGGATTGACATCAACATTACCAAGGAAGAGTTAATAATATTCATGGAATATGGCATCAAAAAATCATTATTAGACAAGATATCATCATTGACCAACAACTACAAAAAATATATGTATGCAACAACCAACCATCAAGGATTAAGACAAAAAAAATCAAGTTTATATGGATGGATCATGTTCAATGGAAATGAGAAAGTAGGAACATAAGAAAATCATATTACTTGGTTTCATCACATGTAAAACATTTAATTGGAAGGCTTTGAGGACAAATATTTTTGAAAGGGGGTACAATTATATGCCCTGAATGGAGCATATATGGGGTTAAATGTATATGATATGACAGCAAAAGGGAAAATATATGGCATTAAATGCATATGTAACAATGGTAAACCTAATAGAGGGGCCACATATGCAATGTGTGAATAAGTATATATAGATATCATGTAGTCATTAATGAAGAGATGATTTTGGATGTAAGATTGCATTGGGGTATTGAGAGGAGGTTCTCCTAGTCTTTAAGGGTTTATTGTGTAACTCATTTCTATTATTTATATAGGAGTGTTGCTTGATGCTCACATTTATTGTGCATGATGTGTAATTTGGTTTCTTATGATATATTCAATATTTCTTCATACAATTAATTGAAATTGTTTTTGGTTGCTTTCACAAAAATGATGATTTCTACCATAGAAAATAAGAAAAAACAATGATAAGCTTATCATTCACCAACACAAAGACTAAGAAAAGAAATCCCAACTCTTTCCAAGTCATTATTTGGACCAACAACTCTTGGGGTTTGTCACAAACAAATTATGGCAAATTTTCATTCTCAAACATGTTGCTAATCATCATGTGACTTGAGTAATTAAATATCATGTGGCCTAAATGTATTGGGTTTCCTCTAGTTAGCTTATGAATGAAGGATGGTCTTTATTCAAATTTTCCTTAATATTTGGATGTGTTTCATATTCCCCCCCATTGCAATAAATTCTCCCAAAGCACCACATTAATACCAAAAATCCATTAACTCCCCCATTCTCAATTTCATAATAAAAATACCTAAAACCTTATATACACTATTTTACATTCATAGTTGTTACCATGGTTGTGCACAACCATAATGTAAATTCTCATTCTTTGGAAAATAGTCCTATGTAATGGTTATATAGAACAGACTTTTAGTTAGCTACTATGATCCCTATTCCATTCTTTAGCAAGAAAGTTGGTCCTTCTAGAAAACCTCTCTAGACAATTAATGTTCATAACCCTATTTCCCCCCACAACTAAACACTTCAAAAAAAAATTGATTAATCATCACCTTTACGTGCTCCACAAAAAGATATATTCAAATTGAAGACCAAAGACTTTAAAAGTGTTGCTATTATGATTTGTTGTTTCCCTTTAATTTCATTCTTGGAATAGTACCATACCATCAATTGCACCAACCCATCTCTCATAGAGATCCCAATTGAAAGTTTGCAGTCTTATCACTTAATGAAAACATAAACTACATATATTTTATTTTCACTACATCTTTGAAGACTAATTCATTCCTGTCCATTGCTACTTAGAGTGCCTTGCATAATTTTTCTCCTCCATTTTCAATGGAAATATTTACTCAAGTAGTATTTTTAACTTTTTATGAGATTTATTCACTAGACACCCTTCATAATACTCAATAAAGTGAAAATACAAAACCAAAATTATCATCACCATTATTCACATCATAACACAATACTTAATGCACACCTTTAATAACTACCTTTAACATTAAACATAACTAATCATAAGTAACTAAGGAATAATGAGTATAACCTAAGATGTGAATGAGGTGGTATTAGGACTTAATCATAAAAAATTCTAATAATCCCCCTTTTAATCACAAGTCCATACAAGTATATCAACTAAGAAATAAATACTAGCACACAAGATAATAACATATCCAAGTCCTAAATCTAATACTCACGTTTTGAAACTTCACAAATTAATGAAGATACTCCTAAAAAAATAAAAAAAAATGAATTCCAAAAATTAAATATGGAAACTCGCTATACAACAAATCAATCATATAACCTAAAGTGTTATAAATGTGAGCCCAAATACAATGAGAGAAAGCTCTATGTGAATTGAATTGGCTACAAATATAACACATCACAAATCATAAAAATTCCTAACAATCCAATGTGTTAAGTGAAAGTGAAAAAGAATCAACTATTATTTGTAAGGTCCAAACACTATCCATGTAAAATATGAAGACTATCAAGTGAACAAATGTGTTCAAAAATTACTCTTAAATACAAACACATTAAAAAATCTCAACAATATTTCTAATAGAAAAAAGTGTCAATTGGCATCCCCATTCTATATCTTGTAAAATATTACATGTATGAAAAACCTCTAATGATTCAATAATGAATGAATCACAATCCTATCAAAGAAGTCCACTAAGATGTAAACCAAATAAACTATTGGTACTACTCCATATTTTGAAACCAAAATATTGATCAAAGTGTTGAATAATCGTGGAAGTCACAAATATGTAATGAATGAATCCTCAAATGCTAACATGTCACAAATCACCCATTAATAACAATATCTAGAAAATCTTTTAAAACACCACCATTAAAATATCATCAAACTGTATAAACTCTTAGAAATATCCGAGGGTCGAAGGTCAAAGTAACCATACCCTAAAATCCATGTGAGTGATCCATTTCAACATCACCAAATCCATAATCCATCATCAATCCACGATGCTCTCCTGAATCAATCCTTAATCCATTATTATACTAAAAGATATAAAATCTCAATCCATTATCCTAAAGAAACAAAAATATATATTCCCCTTATGATTTGAAAGATGAGAAGGCTTGGGACCTATAAACAAAAAACATTAATATACCCCATTCAAAGTGTAAAAGATAACTACGTTGTCTTTGAGCGGAGTCAAAAGATTCAATCTTTAACTCAAAAGATGACATCCAATGGAGATCTATTATACCTTGAATCATTAATTCATATATCATAATATCCATGGCCATCTACTGTAAAATGTCTTAAACTAAGTGTACATGTACATGTGTATGAACTTGGTGATAATATTTCTCCAAAAACTTGACTTCCAAAATATAGTGCCAAGTACCTAACCATCCAAAATTTACTTGTTTTATCTAATTATTTGGTTGCTTCCAGCACCTTTCTAGAAAGTAATTTGTCTTTCCACATAAAGTACCTAGAATAAGATCAAAATAATCCAATACAATATGGTCAACTTGATGATATCATTGAAATTACTTAGGTACATCATCATAAGTTAGGAACATCAAGTTCATCATCCTCATCATCAACAATTGCATCAACATAATTCTTATCCTCCTATTGCTAATCACGATCCTTAATTTCAAAGACTTAATCCAAATTATCATCACCACCTACATCATCATCATCATCCAATGACACATCATCAACATCATGTTCCTTCTTACCATCATCGACTATATGTTGTTGCAAAAATCACAAAGAAACCATGTGTTCACAATGTAATTGGTCTATAATAAGTAGGAATATGAAATAAGTTGGGCTTATTCTTTTCATATCCTAAGTCGATTTTTTTCCTCCTGAATTGTAACTTTTACCAAGGTCTGACAACGTCAATTTTCTTATCCTTTTAGTTGCTTTATCCAATTCATCCATGCTATTTTCAATTGCATGTTTTTTATGATCTTCTTATTCATTGTGGCAATTGATAATCCAAGAGAAACTATAAAGGATTAAAAAATAGGAGCAAAAGGATAAGTATATCTTGATTATGAAGATGTCTTAACCCATATGTTTATAACCTATTTTAAATTTGAAGTAGATTAATCGACGTACATTATGTGCATACGATTAACATGTCTTAATGGATATTTATTGATTATAATAGTTGATCCATGTGTATATGAATTAAAGTATCCAAAACACTCACTAAGTCTTCAATAATTTCCATTTTGATCTAAAGAAGTGTTTCAATGTACCACAAAAACAGCCAAGTGTCACAAACTTCCAAGTGTTGCAAGCAAGAAACATAGTGCCACAATTAAAGACTAAATTATTGCAACACCAAATATGTTGAAAAGTTTCCATTGATGGCAGAGGGTGTTGAAGGTTTCCTATGAAGGGTATTAGAGTGTTTGGTTGTTGCTAAGGCTGTTCATTTATTTCCAGCATCAGAGATGGACAAAGTATGCTGATGATGCATTGCTTAGTGAACAAAGGTTATTTATATATTGTTGTTAAGTTGATGGTGCTTGTATTTTGAGTACGATGATGTTGATAGAGTGCGTTACTAAGTAACGAGGTATGTTGTAGAGGTCAGAGTTGCAGAGGTGCTTGAAGATGTTGTGATATAAATGGTTGGAAATTTAGGTGAAGAATTTTTAGTTTTCCCTAATTTAGAGAGTGGATGTAGATTAAAGGTCAGCAATTTGTGGTTACAGTTTTGGTAGCCTAGATTTCCAGACAACAATTGGGATTTCCAACCTAGATTATCAGTTGGGAACTCACATTAGTGTCTTGTACCATGTAAAAGAAAAAATTTGGGCCATGGTTTATGCAATCATTGAATTTGGTTGAGGTTGATCTTTTAATATTATTTGGAGGATCATTAAATTTATTTTGATATTCAAAATCTAGAAGAATGTGAAACAAATAGGTGAAATACAAAGAGAAAACTTTGGAATACAATGAGACTAAATTAGAATACAAACAAATAACTAGTTATTAAAACATAGATTTTGGAATGCAGAGTAGTGAGTAGATTGAGTTGTTGTGAGACCTAGTTCAAGGATTACCTTGTTATAAAATTATATATTACAGAGCAATGTAACACATAAAATATATTGCAGAAATATAAATACATAAAACACATAAAACAAGAGAGATACAGATATACGAGGTTCACCCAATTTGGGCTACGTCAACGAAGAAAAAGCCAGTCCTTCCTTTTATATTATCCAGCAAACTGAAGAGATACATCCTACAACAGATCTGCTGTAATTCCCTCTTCACTCTCACACAATCTCCTCTCTCTTCCTCACTCAGAATACAGATCTACATAGACACAATACAATTCCCTCATATATAGTGAGGGGTTACCTACTAGGGAAAAAACCCTAAATTAAACATAACTTATACCGTCATATCTCCGCCTAATTAACGGCCCAGATTGACTACGAAATTATAACATTTTACAATGAAATTTTACATCTATTTTTAGCTTCGGAGGCACTGCCCCCGATCCCTCACCAGGGGGGCTCCTAAAGATCGATCCCGCCCCCCCTGGAACCCCCTTGCAGTGCAAATATTATGGGTGGCGTTGCTGCCACATTACGAACTGGGGTCCAATGCTGTAATACCTCTGAATAATGAAGATAATCAGGCTCCACACCCAACAATCTCCCACTTGGAGACTGATTATAGAAACTCCACCACTGCTTCATTGGATGGACAATGACTCTAGTTTGGAACTGGATGTTTCTCATCTTCTTCATCATACTTGAAGACCAATTGAAACTGAGCAGAATCTCAGTTTCTCCCTAGTTACAACTTTTGTTAACATATCTATAGGATTCTAGCTAGTGTGTAACTTTTCCAGCTTCAACTGTCCATCTTCCAATGCTGACCATATGAAATAGTACTTTAGATATATGTGTTTAGTATTAGAATGAAATGCAGAGTTCTTTGCAAGATGTATGACACTTTGGTTGTCACTGTATAACCTGCCTAACTCCTGCTTCTTACCCAATTCATCTAGAAGCCTTTGTAACCAAATCATTTCTTTACTAGCCTTTGTAGCAGCAAAATACTCTGCTTCCATTGTTGAGAGTGCAACAACACTTTACAGTTTTGAAACCCAACTGACAATTGTTCCACCTACAGTAAACACATACCATGTGGTGCTCTTCCTGCTATCTTTATCACCCACCATATCTACATCGACATATCCTTGTAGAGCAATGTTTGAACCACCAAAGTGTAATGCTTGATTTGTGGTACCTCTCTAATACCTGAGAATCCACTTCACTGCCATCCAATGTTCTTTTCCTGGATTGTTCATGTACTTGCTTACAACTCCACTGCATGTGCAATCTTAGGCCTTGTGCAAACCATTATATACATTAAGCTTCCAACTGTTGATGCATATGGAACTTTAGACATATAGTCCATTTCTTCTTGAGTCCTGGGACACATTTCCTTACTTAGTTTGAAATGGCTAGCCAAAGGTATACTAACTGGTTTTGCATTCTGCATATTAAACCTTTTCAACACCTTTTGTATGTACTCACTATGAGACAATGTTAATTTGCAATTCTTCCTGTCTCTAGTTATTCTCATACCAAGGATTTGTTTTGCAGCACCCAAATCCTTCATTGCAAATGAGTTCACCAATTTTCTTTTGAGCACATTTATTTCCTGCATGCTAGAACCTACAACAAGCGTGTCATCTACATACAATAACAATATAATATAGCTGCCATTTGAGATAAACAAAATGATCAGACTAACATCTAGTATAACCTTGTTCAGACATAAACCTATCAAATTTTAGATACCACTGCCTTGGAGAAGCCATACAAGCTCTTCTTCAACCTGCACACTAATTTCTCCTTCTCTTTTACCTCATATCCTTGTGGCTGCTACATATATATCTCTTCCTCCAAATCACCATGGAGAAAGGTTGTCTTTACATCTAACTGCTTAAGATGCAAATCTTCAGATGCTACTAGACTTAAAATAGTTCTGATTGAAGTCATTTTAGTAGCAAGAGAGAATATCTCATCAAAGTCTATACCCTTTTTCTGTGCAAACCCCTTCACCACAAGTCTAGCTTTATACCTTTTTCTACCTCCATCTTCTTCCTTCAACCTGTAAACCCATTTATTCTGCAATGATGTTTTACCTACAGGCAACTTGACTAAGTCCCAAGTCTGGTTATGTGCTAAGGAGTCCATCTCTTCTTTCATGGATTTCTCCCACTTCTTCCTGGTTTCTACCTGCACTGCTTCTTCATAACATTCTGGTTCACCAGAATCAGTCAACAATACATAATATAATGAAGGAGAGTATCGTTCAGGGGGTCTACTTATCCTGCTAGATCTTCTAACACCACTTTCAGGTGTTTGAGGTGCTTGTTTCTGTTATGGTTGCTTTTGTTCTCACTGTTGATCATTATGATTTTCAGGCACCTTCACTTTTTCTTTGATCTCATCAAGCATTGTGTATTCTCTGTTTTCTTTTTCCTGTTTCTTTTCCTGTAGCTGATCCTTATACAAAACCTTTTCATTGAATATGACATCTCTACTCCTAATTATTTTGTGTTTTTCATAATCATAAAAGCGATAACCAAAATCATTAACACCATATCCAATAAAGGTACATTTCTTTGATTTTTCCTCAAGCTTTGTTCTATTTTCTTTATTAATGTGGACAAAGGCTTCACAACAAAAAGTCTTTAAAAAAGAGTAGTTTACCTTTTAATTTGTCCATGCCTTCTCTGGAATACCACTATCCAAGGAACTTGAAGGCCCTCTATTTATTAGATAAACAACAGTATCTACAAAATCTACCCAAAATTGTAAAGGCAATCCTACATGCAATCTCATGCACCTTGCATGCTCCATGATTGTCTTTTTCATCTTTTCTGAAACACCATTCTCTTGTGGTGTTCCTGGAACTGTCTTCTCTCTGTGAATTCCATTATGTGAACAATACCTATCAAAATCTTTGCTACAATATTCACCTCCATTGTCTGATCTGAGACACTTCAACATTTTTCCTGTCTCATTTTCAGCCAAAGCTTTCCATTTATTGAAAGTATCAAATACATCATATTTATTTCGAATACAATAAATCTAGGTTTTTCTAGTTGCATCATCAATAAAAGTAACGTAGTGATGAGAGCCACCGAGAGATGATACCTGAGCAGGTCCCCATACATCTGTATGCACAAGCTCTAATTTTTCGCTCTTCTTTTCTTTCCCAACTCTGAGGAATCTGACTCTCTTCTGTTTTCCATAAACACAATTCTCACAGAATTTTAAATCAACATGTTTCAAACCTCGCAACAAATTTCACAATAGTGATGTTTGATGCTTTTAACTTCCATTCTTAGATAGTATAATTTGGTTCATGTTAATTTAACATTATTGCAAAGCATATTTTCTTAACATTTAATTAGGAAATGATGTGATTTAGCATTGAATCTCGGTCTTTTTCATTATTGCAATAGATAAGCTCTCTCTTAGAGTAGATTTCCCTTTCTTTCATCAAGAAACCAAGCTTCTTTTGAATCCGTAGAAGTCTGTCTTGAGAACCCCCAGTGGTCTCTTGCCAGCGGAACAAGTCATAAAACGCAGAACCATCACTTTTACTTGTGTATATAGCACTGTCGCCTCCAAGTTTGTACGAACTTTGGGTTGATCAAGTAAAGCTGATAGATTAGGAGTTGTTGCAATATTGGTGCTCATCATTGGGCAAGTGCCCTGGCGTGCCCATCACGCGACTCCCCCATGGGTGCCCGAGCACCTTGCCTTCGCGTGGGCACGCCCAAGGTGTGGGAATTTACATTGTTGTGAAAATAAGTGAACACAAATCATTATTTCATCAATGAAAACAAAATATTATCATTTTTTAGTACCATGCTACATGAGCAATCAATTATAAAACGACCTTTAACACCTAAACATTAATTTAATTAATTTTCTAAAAATCATTATGAGACTCCCTTGTGGGAACTATGTTCATGGGAAGTCATGGGCCACACTTAATTCTTTTCTGTGGGCACCCCTTTCCAAGTCAATATGACCCACCATGTCATCACATGGGTTCCCTGACATGCCCAACACGTGACTCCTCATGGGTGCCCGAGCGCCCTGACTTCTGGCAAGCACACCTAGGGTGCAATAATTTGCTCTGCTATGCAAATCATTGAACACAAATCATTATATCATGAATTACAAAGAGATATGATCAATTTTTAGTACCATGCTACATGATAAATCAATTATAAATCGATTTTTAACACCTAAATATTAATTTAGTCAATTTTCTACAAATCATTATGAGACCCCCTTGTGGAAAATCTATTCATGGCCAATCATGGGTTGACCTTACTTCTTTTCTACGAGCACCCCTTTCCAAGTCGGTTTGACCCACCAACTCGTCACACGGGCACCCCTGCTAGGCAGGCACCCTAGCGTGCCCAACACGCAATGCCCCATGGGCGCCTAGGCGCACCCAGTGTGCGGGAATTTGCCCTGCTGTGTAAATAAATGAACACAAATAATTATCTCATCAATGACAACAAAATATTATCTGTTCTTAGTACTATGCTACATGATCAATAAATTGTAAAAAAAAAATTAACACCTAAACATTAATTAGTTAATTTTCTAAAAATCATTATGAGACTCCCTTGTGGGAACTCTGTTCATGGGTAGTCATGGGTCGAACTTACTTCTTTATTGCGGTAACTTCTTGTCAATTCAGGATGACCGATCAACTCATCACATGGGTGCCCCTGCTGGGCGGACCCCCTGGCGTGCCCAACACGCGATGCCTCATGGATGCTCAGGCACCTCGCCTTCATATGGCCACACCCAAGGTGCGGGCGTTCTCCCTTCTATGCAAATCATTGAACAAAAATCATTAGCTCATCATTGGAAACAAACTATTATCATTTGTTGGTACCATGTTGCATAATCAATCAATTATAAACTGACTTTTAACACCTAGGCATTATTTTAGTTAATTTTTTAAAAATCATTATGATACCCCCTTGTGGTAACTCTGTTCATTGGTGGTCAAGGGCCGACCTTACTAATTCGCACGTCTTCCTGACTGCCATGTCGCCTAGTTCACCTATCGCCTAACTCGCTCGGTATGTCTGCTTAACGAACCGAAGTTAAAATTGGAAATTATGGTATAAATGTAAATGAGCTTCTCTTCATCTCAAGAATAATATATTCTCTACTTAACAAGTCCAACCACGTGAAGGTGGAAGCTCATATGCCCCCCCCTCCAAATCAATCTCAATTCCCCTATACCCAATATATGTACTATAATATATTTGAAAGAAACACAATATCATGCAAACATAAAAAATAAGAAAATAAAAAATTAAGGTGAACGAAAGAGAACAAACCAACTGAAAATATATAAATACATACCTTGTATTTTGCAAAATTTTGATATCATTAATCTTCTTCCTCATCTAGCTCGTCATTTGTACATCTAGTTCCAAATTCATGTTCAAAGGATTCACCATATCAGAATCATCATCATCGCTTATATCATCATCTGGAACATGCTCTGCTACATTTGGTTCAACTTCTTAATGTTCTTAGTTTGACGCAATGCCAATATCATCTAGTTGATCCAAATTAACATTGTTTCGATTAACATATATTCCTTGAACTTCTTCGATGTCTTTGTCTGACACAACATGAACCCCTTTCTCCTCTACATCATCATCTTCTTCAATTTCATCTTCTTCGACTACATTATACTTTACAGGCCTTCCTTTGGGATCATATCTAACAACATATGACCAACCCGCTTTACTCGGAATGTCTACATAAAATACCTATTCACATTTGATTGGAAGAACATATGGCTCTAATCGTGGCTCAAGATTCCTTGTATCAACCATGGAAAATATGTTAACATGCTCAATAACATTTCTATCAGGGTCATGTTCATAGATTCATAGCCTAAACCATTTGACATCGAACAAAACTATTTTGAAGGATTCAAAGCCACACTCAAGTATATCACGAAGATACCTATAATATAGATTGTCAAATACTTCTGGATGTCTGTCACCTATAGAGGCTAGATAGGTAACTTGAATTATTGCAATTATCCCACTATCATAAGTTTCATATTTTCAACCAACCTTTTGATGCGAAATTTGGGGCCATTGCACCAATTTTTGTTTTGGTGTTTCAACTGCAATATGTCAAACACATAAAAAATGCATTGTCAATTGATAAGCATATTTATACTTGCAAAATTTTCAAATTAGAAAAAAACATGCCATATGCATCATACCATGATAACCTATCGTTATTAGCTTATTTACATTGTCTAGTCCATACCTTTATCCAATCAAGATTGTTCACAATGTATAAATGCAATGCATCCCACGCTTGACCGACTGTATTAAAATAAAACAATTCACATATGTATAATTAGTCACCATGTTATACCTTCAGACTAATGGATTATGCAGGAAGACTAAAAATTAAATAAGTACGATATAAGTAAAATCAAAAAAGTCAAATGTGCTATAAATCTCCACTATCTACTTACATCTCACTTTTTTCATTCTACATTTCCCCAATATGTGCTCCCTTTGAAATTTTTCCATAGAGTTAACATCCCAAATGCGATCCAATACATTAATATTGTTTCCTATTGCACGACTATATTGAGGAATATGAACCATGGTTTGATATACCATATATCACTATACCATAGATCCCTCAAGACATGGTTTTTTTTTTTTTTTTTTTTTTTTCTGACCAAAGCCTTCAGCAATTTCAAGTGTGTCTCAACCATCCACATTGATCTTGTGTGTACAGGTCCACACTTTTCAATCTCCTCGACTTGGTGTATGAGGTAGTGTTCTTGTGCATTGAAAAATGTCGAGGTAGATATTTTTTCATTTCACATATTATATGAGGAATGTGTTTCCTCTAATACTTTATATCTTATTTATCGATTTCTTTTGATGACAACCATCTGCAAAATGAAGAAAGCAAATAACAAGTTTCAACAAAAAAATTATATAGTACATGATGATAAGAAAAACACATGCAGTAAAAAATATGTGACACAACAACTTATTGAACAAATTACACTTTGCACATAAATATCCACTTACCTCATGTATTTTCCAAGATCATATATAACTTGTTTGACATTGTTGTCAAAGTTTTCTGGGAGAGATAAAGGTAGAACATACTGTAACAAAAATAATGATCGATCATTATTTTTTCCCAAATTAGTAGAAAAAAACACTAATTAACAAGATGTTTCACCAATGTATAAAATATATATACACCAAAATAATTACCTTAATGAACGTATTCCAATCATGAGTTTTTACCCCACCTAATTCACCTTTCTTTGTTAGGATATTCTTTATGTTTGAAGAAAATCCAGTTGGAAATTTATTTTTTTCAATAACCTCTTTAACATCCTTGCTTTTCTTCTCTGTCAATAACCATGGAAGGATGCTAATATTTTGGATGTCTCCATCACTATTTAAATGAATCACAATTTGAAATACATGGTTGGCCTCCTTAATGTTAGTACAAATCTTGAATTTTTTTTCTTTATCGCTCCTTCCATTTAAGATTTGCCATAAGGTATCCGTTACATTCTTCCTAATGTGCATTGTATCAAACAAATGAACAATTTATAGGTGCTCATAGTAGGTGAGTCTATTGAATTTCTTGGGATAACTTTTTATTCCTCATGGAAGCGCCTTGTTACTAATGCCTTGATGACCTACAACATGAATCATTGTTAAAGATAGTATAACAACAATATAACATGTCAATTAGTACAATGAAGAAAATGACATAAAAATATAAAATAACCCAACATATCGTGTATATTGATACATATAAAATTCAATCCATACCTTGAGAGACTCTAATATAGCAACTTCCATGCATGAGGTGTCATTCTCCGATGTCTTAATCGAATATCTCCTTTCCCATTGAAAAAACATTTTTAGGTACTTTGGTACCTATGTTTCTTATAAAGGAAGTGCCTATACTCATCAAAAACCTCCTATACTAAGCTTCTTGAATGATGAGATTTCATCTTAGGACCACAAACTAGACAAAAAAATTTACCCTTTATTTGAAGACTTGAAGAGATGGAATAATTTTTATACCAATTATTTTAAGTATGTACAATGAAGGTCAAACTATTTAAAAAACGTACATGAAATTAACTTCATAAAATTAAACACTATTAAAGTGCATGGTAACATTATAACATACCATATGAATTTGTTAGCCCTGGGGCATCATGAATTGTCCTTACAAGCATTCCGTGGAATTCAAATTCCATTTGTGCATCTACTGGTCTAGAGATATCATACATAGTGACACCGTTCCATAACTCCAAAAACTCATCAATAAGAGGCTTGATATATACATTCATATCTTTGAATTAGTACTTACCTAATTGATTGAACATAAAATACATAATTACTACATGTATGAGTAAATAAAAAAATTATAAGACATAACTATGTAGGTTTTAACCCCGCACAGAAATTACCTGCATACGAATTCTAAAACACAGAAAATAAATAATGCGAGAGAAGAACACATAAAACACATATACACAGAGATTTTCCCCTGGATCCCAAAATCGAGACTACCAGCTTGATTTTTCATTATGTTCCTTTCAATGTTATAATACATATTTATACATGCCGAAGCATCCAATACCATGGACCAAAAATCATTGCGTCCAAAAAACATCTGCGAAAATCATGCACAAAACCATAGGTGGGTCCGCCCAACCTAACAGAGGGTCCAAAACCAAAATTTTCCGAGGCGCCGCCTCGGACCCCATAAAGTGGGGTTACGGGTGCCCCTCAAACCCCCTGTTAACTACGTGGAAAGAATATAACACAACCCAACATTCTCCCACTTGTTATTTTCTTTCCACAGGGGGCCACAAGAGAGCTTAGTCATTTTTCCAGCCCTGAAATGCCCATTGTGTTATGAAACCAGCTCAAGAAAAGATAGAAAAGATAGATCAACGCCTTAGAATTCAGCCTCTTCGAGGGTGCAACCTCCTTTACATTACATAAATGAACAATTATTTTATGATTCAAATGACAAAACCTCCTTTCCATATATAGGAGTCTAAGGAGTCACAATATAACCCAGCCGACCTAACAATAATAATATAAAGCCACAAAAATAACAATAGAGGGATTCTATGGGGCACAGTAATAACAATATGGGGATAATAGGGGCACAATAATATTTTTTTTCCAAGGAAAAAAACGGTAACTTTTTATTATAAAGATAATGAAAAGTTACACTAGCAGATGCAATGAAGCATTCCGTATGCTGCCACAAGGGCCCGATCGCTTTCGCACCCCACGCAACGTTAGAGAACTAACGTGCTCAAAGAATAAGAAAAGAGAAGAGAGGAGAGAGAAATGAGAGGGGCAAAAAACTGAAATCTGGCAGTGAGTAGGACTCACGCGTCAAGTTTTTCTCCCCTTTTTCTTTTCAACCTTACGCCACTCTCCTTGAGAGGGCTCAATCGAAGCAATAACTAAATGTGTCTCTATATTCTGTGGACCAGGTTTTTTGTCTGAATCTGAAGTGTCTGAGTGGTGGTGCCGTTTGATGCCTCCCGTACTAGGATCCATGCGTGTCTCCACTGCCTTGTTGTCTGATGAGATTTCTTTCTGATTCTCCATTTCTTGAGCTGCCTCAGTTTTCTCTGCTGGGAGTTCTTCCTCAGCTGCTTCTGATTCTTCGTCCTCTGAATCTGGGGGAGAAAAGTGCCATCCTTTTCTCTAAGGGGCACAATAATATTAATAAGGGATGCAACTACAATATTAATGGGGTAATCCTAGTATTATAGGGACCCAACATGCCCCTCTCCTTCAAAAAAGTGTTGTCCTCAATGCTTGAGTAGTTTTGGATGCTTCTGTATAAAATTCTCATCCTCCCATGTGGAATCTTCAGTGGATAAGTTCTTCCACTTGATAAGATACTCCGAAATTGATCGATTTCGTAGCTGTCGAGTTCTTGTTTCTGTGACTGCTTCTGGTTCCAATATAATTTTTCCTTCCTCGTCAAGTTCTAGCAATATTGTTTGAACTGGGAGCTTGTCGCCTATAACCTTCTTTAAACATGAAACATGGAAAACTGGGTGCAATCGAGAAGTTGCAGGAAGCTCCAATTTGTATGCCATAGTACCAATATTTTGCAACACCTTGTACGGACCATAATACTTTGGTGATAATTTATTATCCTTCTTAGCTTGCTTGAGGGACATTTGCTTATATGGTTGTAGCCGTAGGAATACCCAATCACCTACATCAAAAATTCTTTTGCTGCGATGTTGATCTGCCTGTTGTTTCATTCTATTCTGTGCCAACATGAGGTTATCCTTTAAGAGTTGGAGGACTTGTTGTTGATGTTCGATGTGATGTTCCACTGCTTGAACCTTAGAATTTTCTCTTAAATATGATGTGATGGATGATGGCTGATATCCATAAAGTGCCATAAATGGGGTCATTTTTGTTGCTGTATGGAAGGAAGTGTTATACCACCATTCAACCAGAGGCAACCATTTGACCCATTGTGTCTATTTATCAGATACAAAACAACGAAGATATCCTTCCAAACATTTGTTTACTATCTCAGTTTGCCCATCAGATTGAGGATGATAAGATGAGCTATGAGCTAACTGAGTACCAAGACAAGAAAATAATTCTGTCCAAAAATTTCCAGTGAAAATGGGATCTCTGTCACTTACAATAATCTTTGGGTTTCCATGTAGCTTTTGAATTGTTTCCATAAATGCAGTAGATACTGTACTGGCTTTAAATGGATGTGATAATGCACAAAAGTGTGCATACTTGGTAAGTCTGTCAACTACCACCATGATGACACTCTTTCCCTCAGACTTGGGTAAACCTGTGATAAAATCCATTGAAACCTCCTCCCAATGTTGGCTTGGAATGGATAAAGGTTGTAATAGACCTAGGGTCTTAATTGTTTCAACTTTATTTTGTTGGCAAACCAAACATTCTGCCACAAACTTTTGAATATCTAATTTAAGGCCATCCCAAAAAAATTCTTTCTTAACCCTGTGGTAATTTTTAAAAATCCTGAGTGCCCTCCTAAGAGATAAGTGTGCAATTCCATAAGAATCTTTTGTTTTAGTTGGGAATTCTTACAGAGGTATAAGCGATCTTTGTACCATAAATAATCATTTTGCCAGCTAAATGTATCAGACGTATTGGAATCTTGTTGTAACTTTCGAATAAGTGCCCACACTTCTTCGTCATTCTTCCATTCCTCCCTTGCTTCATTTATCCAATCTGGTTGGATAATAGAAATGGCGCACAACAATGCTTCCACATCCTCATCCTTTCTTGAGAGTGCATCTGCCACCACATTTTGCTTCCCTTTTTTGTAGATGATTTCAAAGTCATAACCCAACATCTTTGTGACCCACTTTTGTTGCTCTTCAGAGGATAATCTTTGTTCTAAAAAGTATTTAAGGCTATAAGGCTATCATGATCTATTTTTACCTTGAAGTGTCTTCCCATTAGGTAGGGTCGCCATTTCTTAAGTGCATGGAGTATTGCCAACATTTCCTTCTCATAAATAGCTTTGTGTAAAAACTTTCCCTTGATTGGACGACTTTCAAAAGCAATGGGTCTTTCATCTTGCATTAAAACAACACAATTCCATTTCCTGAAGCATCACATTCCACAATAAAGGTTTTTGTGAAGTCTGGTGTAGCTAAGACCGGTGCTTGGCACATTGCCTCTTTAAGATGTTCGAAGGCCTTTGTTGCTTCTGGAGTCCATGAAAATGCATCTTTCTTCAATAATGTTGTTAGAGGTGCTGCTATTCTCCCATAATTCTTAACAAACTTGCGATAATACCCTGTCAACCTAAGAAATCCTCGCAGATGCTTTATGGATGTGGGGATTTTCCATTCCTTAATGGCTTTAATTTTGCTAGGGTCTACCTTAACTCCATGAGATACAATATGACCCAGATATTCCACCTCTTGTACTCCAAAGAAACATTTGGATCTTTTTGCATATAATTGTTTCTCCTCCAAAGTAGCACCCTGTCAACATGTTCAACATGATCCTTCCAAGACTTGCTGTAGATTAGTATATCATCAAAAAATACTAACACAAATTTTCTAAGGAATGGTTTGAAAATGGAATTCATCAAACCTTGAAATGTTGAAGGTGCATTGGTAAGGCCAAAAGGCATGACCAAAAATTCATAATGACCCTCATGAGTTCTAAATGTTGTTTTCAGAATGTCTTCAGTCTTCATTCTGATTTGATGATATCCTGAACGAAGATCCAACTTGGTGAAGTAAATTGATCCATGCAATTCATCCAGTAATTCATCAATGACAGGAATGGGAAACTTATCTTTAATAGTGAGCTTGTTGAGCTCCCTATAATCCGGACACATGCGCCATGATCCATCCTTCTTGTGCACCAATACTACTGGAGTAGAGAAAGAACTTTGACTCGGTTGAATTATACCAGCCTCTAGCATTTCTGCAACCATACGTTCAATTTCACTCTTTTGGGCATAGGGATATCTGTACGGCCTGATGTTTGGAGGAACACTTCCTGGAATCAGATGAATAGCATGATCATGATCACGAATAGGTGGGAGACCTTTGGGAGTCTCAAATACCTTGGAATGATTGTCAAGACTTTTTGGAGATCTGGAGAAATAGATGATTCCAATGTGGAAACATCTAGCGAACATAATTGTGCAATTACACCCCTTTGTTCCTTTTTTAGAAGCTTTGTCATACCGTTAGAGCTGATTATCTTTCCTGGTTTCCCTGCAATACCCCTTAATTCAACTTCCTTTCCTTCCATAGAAAATTTCATGAAAAGTTCTTGAAAATTAAAAGCTATTGTACCCAAGGATTGTAGCCATTGGACTCCTAGTACAACATCAACACCTCCCATTGGAATGGAAAGCATTGGGCTAGTCAATACATATTCTCCCATGGATAGCTTGATATTATGGCACTTTCCAGAGCAATTTATTGTTCCTCCATTTGCAACCATCACTTGACACTCTGGTGCTGGATATAAGAAGCAATTCAATTCTTACCTTACAATGAATAAAATTGTGGGTACTTCCTGAATCAATCAACACTATTACCTTTTTCTTCTTGATTTGTCCTTCTATCTTGATGGTTTGAGGAGTGGTAATTCCAGCCAATGCATTACAAGATATGGTCGGATTCATTTCTTCTTTATCTAGGCTTTGTTCCTGGAGTATATCCTCTTCTTTTGACCTTTCTTGCTCCTTTTCTTCTTCCTCTTCACAATCTATGTAGAATAATTTCTTCTCAGCACACTTATGACCTTTAGTGTATTTGCTATCACAACTGTAACAAAGCCCTTTTGCTCTTTTTTCTTCCAATTGTTGTGGTGTCAACCTTATAGGTTGTGGAAGACTAGGGGCAACAACACTTCCATCTTTATAGTTGTGAGTGGTATGCTTCCTGGTTGCCATAATTTTGCTTTCCATTTTTCTTGCTAACCTGAATGCCTTCTCTAATGAATCAGGTTCCCAAAGGCGAACATCATGTTGGATATTATCCTTTAAAGACCCTATGAACACATCAATCCTATGCTCCTCTGGAATATTTTTTACCCTTATGTTCAATTTTTGGAACTCCTCAATGTGCTCCATTATTGAACCCTTTTGTTTGAGACTTATCAATTGGCTAAAAAAAGTGTTGCTTTTTGTATCCTCATAATGTGCTATCAATTCTTTGTAAAAATTGCCCAAGTGATAATTTGTTTACGAGAGCAAAGCCATTGATACCATACAAACTGATTTGGTTCCAAATATAAAGTTGCAATACGTACCTTTTGTGTGTTTTTCACATTATTGAGATCGAAAAATTGCTCCATCTGTAATATCCATGTTGCGGGATCCTTGCCATCAAACTTCCTCATATCGATTTTTGGAATATGGTGGGTCTTCGATCCAACATTAGAGTCTATGAAATCATGATTAACATTTCTTTTGTTCACATCATGAGTTTCCTTTACAACCTTTTCACCATTAGTAAGTATTTCTTGTAGAAAATTTGTCAAATCTATCTTCAAATCTGCCATGTCTGTCTTCAAATCTGCCATGTCTCTCTTCAAATCTATCTTCAAATCATCCATATTAGCTTCCATGCCCTTTATCTTAGATTCCACGCCATTTATCTTAGCTTCTATTAGCTTTTGTGAGCGTGACATTTGTTGCACTTGTTCTTGTAATTTTGATATATCATGTAGCATTTCTTCCTATTCTTCATGAGTCATGCTAGGGCTTTCAGGTTGCTTACTAGGTGTTTGCATTATTCTTCCTCAGGGCATCCGTTACCGATAATAATGCTCTACTATTCCCTTTGAATTCCTTCAAAATAAATTTTCAAACCTATCTTAAGCAAAAATTTAAAAGAATCTACACACCTTTTTTCACTTTGTAGGAGCTCGATATTGCCTCTGATGTATCTCTGTACTTTCAAATCATCTAGTTCTGAAATTGCGACCTGCAGTAGCCCTCTGTGTCCTCTTTCCAATGCCACAAATCTGATCCAAATTGGATTCTCCAAGGAAGAGTTATGCAAAATCTCCCACAATGACTTGATTATAGACTAGTTCAGTAGAGCGAACTTGTACGACGTGCCACGAGTCACTGTTTCGACCTTTGGCTCTGAAAAATATATACAAGAAACTATAGTCCGTCCTCTTTCTGTACCTTCTTATGAAATTTCAATCAGATGCTCAGAGAGAAAGTTATGATGATTTTCCCCAGGTCACTTGTTTGGAATGAAATTTAGGAGTCTGCAAGAAGACCAACTTCCTCAGATCATATCTCTGCAACTATAGTGCGAAAAGCTCTAAAATTTGGACCTGAGATTCAGCGCGATTTCTTCTCAAATGGGTTTTTTTTTTGGCTTTTGAAACATCGCAAAAAAAAGTTATAGCGAAAATTCCACGATGACCTGTTTGGAGCAGCGAAACCCTAGAATCTAAAGCTCTGATACCAAATGTTATGAAACCAGCTCAAGAAAAGATAGAAAAGATAGATCAACGCCTTAGAATTCAGCCTCTTCGATGGGACAACCTCCTTTACATTACATAAATGAACAATTCTTTTATGATTCAAATGACAAAACCTCCTTTCTATATATAGGAGTATAAGGAGTCACAATATAACCCAGTCGACCTAACAATAATAATATAAAGCCACAAAAATAACAATAGAGGGATTCTATGGGGCACAGTAATAACAACATGGGGATAATAGGGGCACAATAATATTAATAAGGGATGCAACTACAATATTAATGGGGTAATCCTAGTATTGTAGGGACCCAACACATTGTCTCTCTACACCAAGAGAACTTCTCAGAGCTCACAAATTTTGTCAATGCATCTGCAGTATTCTTCAAAGTGTCCACCTTTACCAGTAACACCTTTTTGTCTTCTATCATATCCCTCACAAAGTGATACTGAACATCAATGTGCTTTGTATTTGAATGATATGTGGGGTTCTTTGCCAAGAAAATTGCACTTTGGCTGTCACAACCTATCCTTATAGCTTCCTGTACTAACCCCATACTTGAACACAATCTCTGCAACCAAACTGCTTCCTTGCTTGCATGAGTGGCTGCCATGTATTCTACCTCTGTAGTTGACAGTGACACTACAGATTGTTTCTTACTCATCCAACTGACTACACCTCCAAATAGGTTAAACACATACCCACATGTAGATCTTCTCTGATCCAGATCTCCAGCCCAGTCTACATCAACAAAGCCATGAATATCCAACACTTTGTCCAATCCTGGTATTCCTTGGTAGCATAAACCATAATCACTAGTGCCACGCAAATACCTGAAAACCAGCTTCACTGCTGTCCTTACTTGGTTTTGACATAAACCTGTTCAATACTCCTACTTCATGTGTAATGTCTGGTCTAATACAGGCCATTGCATACATCAGGCTACCGACTACACTTGCATATGGAACACGGGACATGTCCTCTTCCTCTTCTTGTGTCTTGGGACACTGTTCAGCAAATAACTTCACACCTACAGGAATAGGAACCTTCATCGGTTTACTATCCTGCATATTAAACCTCTGCAATATTGTCTCGACATACTTCCTCTAGTTTAATAAGAGCTTCCTCTTTGCCCGATCTCTTTTAATTTCCATGCCCAAAATATAGTTTGCAGCACCAAGATCTTTCATGTCGAATTTGGAGGGCAATTGGCTCTTCAAATCCTGGATAACTTCTTTGTCATTTCCAACCAACAACATATCATCCACGTACAATACCAGATAAATAACACGGTCACCAATTAATTTAAAATACACACAGTGATATGATTTGCTTCTGGTGAAGCCAAGTCCCCATATAAATGTATCAAATTTTTGATACCACATCCTTGGTGACTGTTTTAACCCATATAGAGACTTCTTTAACTTACATACTAGTTCTTTCTTACCCTTCACCACAAAGCCTTCAGGTTGCTTCATGTAGATATCCTCTTCCAGATCCCCGTGAAGAAATGTTGTCTTCACATCCATTTGTTCTACCTCAAAATAAAAAGAAGCAACAACAGATAAAAGTAATCTAATAGAAGTTACCTTGGCAACAGGAGAAAAAATATCACCAAAATCAATTCCCGGCACCTGGGAATAACCTTTTGCTACCAATCGAGCTTTGTATTTCTCCACTTTTCCTTCTGCCTTTGTCTTCTTTTTGAACACCCATTTGCTGCCAATGGGTTTCCTTCCAGCCGAAACTCCACCAGATCCCAAGCCTCATTTTTGTGCAAAGATGCCATTTCATCAACCATGGCCTCTTTCCAGAGTTTTCCATCCTCTGAATCCACTGCTTCCTTCACAATTTTGGGATCATCATCAGTAACAAACAAAGCAAAATTTGAACAGAAAGCAGATGGACTATACCTTTTTGGCTGCCTTCTTTCTTGAACTAATCTTCTCAGAGCCGGAGTTTGTGGTTCTTCATCTTCTGATTCTTCCTATGCTGTAGGGTCTGATTCTTCCTCCTTTAGCTCAAACTCTATCTTCTCAGGTTCTTTTGGTTGGGCTTCATGTTTAATAACATCTTTCACCTCTCTGAACACCACATCTCGGCTATACATAACCTTCGTTGTTACTGGGTTCCAAAGCTTATAACCCTTTAAACCATCCTTATACCCAATAAATATGCACTTTTCAGATTTACTATTCAACTTTGTTCTTTTCTCCTTTGGAACATGTACATATGCATCACATCCAAATACCCTCAAATGTGAAAGAGAGGGTTTCTTACCAGTCCATACCTCTTGTGGAGTCTTATCCTCCAACACTGATGAAGGTGACCTGTTGACCAGGTAACATGCAGTATCCACTGACTCTGCCCAGAATTCCTGTCCTAACCCAGCACCACTGAGCATGCTTCTTGCCCTTTCCATCAATGTCTTGTTCATTCTTTCTACAACTCCATTTTGCTGAGGTGTCTATGGAGTAGTCTTCTGCCGTGCTATACCACACTTCTTGCAGAATTCTTCAAATTCCTTACTACAAAACTCTCCACCATTATCTGTCCTCAACACCTTTATCTTCTTCTCTGTCTGGTTTTCCACTAAAGCCTTAAATTCTTTAAACCTATCAAAGCCTTCAGATTTCTTCTTAAGGAAATATATCCATATATTCCTTGAGAAGTCGTCTATAAATGATACATAGTACACAGACTTACCCAGTGATGGAACCTTAACAGGTCCAAACACATCACTGTGCACCAGATCTAATATATGTTTTGCCCTCTTACCACCAGAGGGGAAACTCACCCGATTCTACTTCTCGTATACACAATTTTCACAGAAATCAAAATCCAGAGAGCTATTACTCATACTTTCTACCACACCTTTACCATGAAGTATTCGAAGGCCCTTCTCTCCAGTATGTCCAAGCCATTGATGCCACATCATGGTTTTTTCTCTAGAGACCACTAGATTTTCTGCTCCACTTTTAGGAACCACGGAACTATTGCACCCATCAACAATAGTGCTACCTTGCAGCTTGTACAGAGTTCCAATCCGAACTCGCCGCATCAATACCAGTGCTCCCCAAACCATCTTGCAGGTATCCTTCTCGAACACTGTTTTTACACCTGCATCATCCAGCTTACTAACATAAATCAGATTATCCTCCAACACTGATGAAGGTGACCTGTTGACCAGGTAACATGCAGTATCCACTGACTCTGCCCAGAATTCCTGTCCTAACCCAGCACCACTGAGCATGCTTCTTGCCCTTTCCATCAATGTCTTGTTCATTCTTTCTACAACTCCATTTTGTTGAGGTGTCTATGGAGTAGTCTTCTGCCGTGCTATACCACACTTCTTGCAGAATTCTTCAAATTCCTTACTACAAAACTCTCCACCATTATCTGTCCTCAACACCTTTATCTTCTTCTCTGTCTGGTTTTCCACTAAAGCCTTAAATTCTTTAAACCTATCAAAGCCTTCAGATTTCTTCTTAAGGAAATATATCCATATATTCCTTGAGAAGTCGTCTATAAATGATACATAGTACATAGACTTACCCAGTGATGGAACCTTAACAGGTCCAAACACATCACTGTGCACCAGATCTAATATATGTTTTTCCCTCTTACCACCAGAGGGGAAACTCACCCGATTCTACTTCTCGTATACACAATTTTCACAGAAATCAAAATCCAGAGAGCTATTACTCATACTTTCTACCAAACCTTTACCATGAAGTATTCGAAGGCCCTTCTCTCCAGTATGTCCAAGCCATTGATGCCACATCATGGTTTTTTCTCTAGAGACCACTAGATTTTCTGCTCCACTTTTAGGAACCACGGAACTATTGCACCCATCAACAGTAGTGCTACCTTGCAGCTTGTACAGAGTTCCAATCCGAACTCGCCTCATCAATACCAGTGCTCCCCAAACCATCTTGCAGGTATCCTTCTCGAACACTGTTTTTACACCTGCATCATCCAGCTTACTAACATAAATCAGATTTCTGGCTAATGCAGGAATATGAGGAACACCCGAAAGTGTTCTAACCCTTCCACCTTGGATCTTCAACTTTACTTTTCCACGACCAATGATTCTAGCCTTCCTGTCATCCCCCAAGAAGACATCACCACCATCATATTTCTCATACTCACAGAACCACTCTCTATGGGGAGTGAAGTGAAATGATGCACCTGAGTCAACCAACCATGCCTCATGATCTACATGTGTACTTGAAGAAGCCAAGTACACATCCCCACCTTCATCTGAGGTGGTTTTCACCTTTGCAGAAGGAGCCTCATCAGATCCCTTCCCTTAGTCAAGAGCTTTAGATTTACAGTCCCTTTTGAAGTGGCCTTCCTTTCCACATTTCCAGCACACCACCTTTACAGGTTTTCCTGGGGATTTAGATCTCCCACTCGATGGCTTATTTTTGTTTCTGTTATGGGACCGTCCTCGTACAGACAAGGCATCACCATTTTGGCTCTCCATATTTTTTCGTCTCATCTCCTCCGTTAGCAAGGCTGAGACTATTTCATCAAACTGCAAGGCAGTTGCATTGCTACCTATTGCAATAACCAGACTATCCCACGAATCTGGTAGAGAACACAACAAACTGATGCACTTATCTTCATCTGAAATTTTAATATCAACAGATGCTAACTGAATTACCACAGTATTAAATGCGTTCAGATGCTCTGTCACCGAGTCTCCATCTTTCATCCTCAGGTTATACAGCTTTTTCCGCAGGAACAGTTTATTCACCAGAGACTTAGATTGGTACAAAGTCCCTAACTTGTCCCACAAAGCCTTTGCTGTAGCTTCCCCTGATACATTCAACAATACTGAATTTGAGACACACAATCGTATTGTGCTCTTTGCCTTCCGATCCAACTTCTTCCATTCTTCATCGGACACTCCCGTTGGTTTAGTACCTAGATCTACCGCGATCCACTGATTTTTATCCACCAACAGATCCTCCATCTTGAGTTTCCACAACTCAAAACTCTAACCATTAAATTTCTCGATCTCTATCTTTCCACTGCTCGCCATCTTCTTTCACCACCAGAATCGATCTCGTAGATCTTCCATTGAACAGGGTCTACCACAGGCCTGAGCGAAACCCCTTAGCAACAAAGGCGTCCCCTTGAAGAAAATATGCTTCGATACCAAATGTAGGTTTTAACCTCGTACAGAAATTACCTGCATACAAATTCTAAAACACAGAAAATAAATAATGCGAGAGCAGAACACATAAAACACATATACATAGAGATTTTCCCCTGGATCCCAAAACTGGGACTACTAGCTTGATTTTTCATTATGTTCCTTTCAATGTTATAATACATATTTATACATGCCGAAGCATCCAATACCATGGACCGAAAACCATCGCATCCAATACCATGGACCGAAAACCATTGCGTCCAAAAAACATGTGCGAAAATCATGCACAAAACCATAGGTGGGTCCGCCCAACCTAACATAGGGCCCAAAACAAAAATTTCTCGGGGCGTTGCTCCGGACCTCATAAAGTGGGGTTACGGGTGCCCCTTAAACCCCTTGTTAACTACGTGGAAAGAATATAACACAACCCAACAAACTATAAGGAATAATTGAACATATATGAGTAAACAAAAAAATATAAGAGATAATTATGAAACAAACAAGACAAATGAGATGTTATTGTGTTAAAAAAAAATTATTCTAAAGAAATTAATACCTAGAACAATTATTGTAAACATTATGTGCTCCCTCTTTATTGACTTCCACAAAGGAATGCTATTGTTGGTAGCAAAAACAGTCCACACTGAGTAAGTAGATATAGGTTCTCCAAATGGATTTACACCGTCGGTTTCTAATAAAAGCCTAAGATTACGAGGTTCTCTTTTAAACTATGGCCAATTTTACTCTATACTCCAAAATGCAGATCCATCTGCAGGCATTCAAAGAACACCATATTGGTAGGTTTTAACGCCATACAGAAATTACCTGCATACGAATTCTAAAACACAAAAAATAAACAATAGCGAGAGCATAACACATAAAAAAAATATACACAGAGATTTTCCCTTGGATCCCAAAACCAGGACTACCATCTTGATTTTCATTATGTTCCTTTCAATGTTACAATACATATATATGCATGTCGAAGCATCCAATACCATGGACCGAAAACCATCGCGCCCAAAACCATGTGCGAAAACCATGCAAAAAACCATAGGTAGGTCCACCCACCTAATATAGGGTCCCAAAAACTTTTCCCTGGGGTGCTGCCTCGGACCCCATAGAGGGGGGCTAACCGCCCCCCTCAAATTCCCTATGACCCCCCTGCTGCGTAATCGACGCAACGAAGGAGGGGCTCCGCCCTCCCTCTAACCCCCGGGTTAACTAGGTCAGCTAGTCATAGAAAGGATATAACACAACCCAACATTCCCCCACTTGTTGTTTTCTTTCCACAGGGGGCCACAGGAGATGTTAGTCATTTATCCAATGGCCATTTTTTCTCTACACCAAGAGAACTTCTCAGAGCTCACAGATTTTGTCAATGCATCTGCAATACTCTTCAAAGTGTCCACCTTTACTAACAACACCTTTTTGTCTTTTATCATATCCCTCAAAAAGTGATACTGAACATCAATGTGCTTTGTTTGAATGGTAAGCAAGGTTGTTTGCCAAGAAAATTGCACTTTGGCTGTCACAGTCTATCCTTATAGCTCCTTGTACTAACCCCATAATTGAACACAATCTCTGCAACCAAACTTCTTCTTTGCTTGCATGAGTGGCTGCCATGTATTCTGCCTCTGTAGTTGATAGTGCCACTACAGATTATTTCTTACTCATCCAACTGACTGCACCTCCAAATAGGTTAAACACATACCCACTTGTAGATCTTCTCTGTTCTAGATCTCCAGCCCAGTCTGGATCAACAAAGCCACGAATATCCAAAACTAGTCTTCCTTGGTAACACAAAGCATAATAACTAGTGCCATGCAAATACCTCAAAACCCACTTCACTATTGTCTGATGCTCCTTCCCTGGTTTTGAGATAATCCTGCTCAATACTCCCACTACATGTGCAATGTCTAGTCTAGTACAAACCATTGCATACATTAGGCTACCGACTGCACTAGCATATGGAACACATGACATGTCCTCTTCCTCTTCTTGTGTCTTGGGAAACTGTTCAGCAGATAACTTCACACCTACAGGAATAGGTACCTTCACCGGTTTATTATCCTACATATTAAACCTCTGCAGTATTGTCTCGACATACTTAGTCTGGTTTAACCAGAGCTTCCCCTTTGCACGATCTATTTTAATTTCCATGCCCAAAATATAGTTTGTAGCACCAAGATCTTTCATGTCGAATTTGGAGGACAATTGGGTCTTCAAATCCTAGATTATTTCTTTGTCATTTCCAACTAGCAACATATCATCCACATAAAAGACCAGATAAATAACACGGTCACCAATTAATTTAAAATACACACAACGATATTCTTTACTTCTGGTGAAGCCAAGTCCCCATATAAATATATCAAATTTCTGATACCACATCCTTAGTGACTGTTTTAACCCATACAAAGACTTCTTTAACTTGCATACCAGTTCTTTCTTACCCTTCACCGCAAAGCCTCCAGGTTGCTTCATGTAGATCTCTTCTTCCATATCCCCGTGAAGAAAAGTTGTCTTCACATCCATCTGTTCTACCTCAAAATCAAAAGCAACAAAAACAGATAAAAGTAATCTAATAGAAGCTACTTTGGCAACAAGAGAAAAAATATCACCAAAATCAATTCCTGACACCTAGGAATAACCTTTTTCTACCAACCGAGCTTTGTATTTCTCCACCTTTCCTTCTGCATTTGTTTTCTTCTTGAACACCCATTCGCTGCCATTGGGTTTCCTTCCAGCCGACAACTCCAACAGATCCCAAGCCTCATTTTTGTGCAAAGATGCAATTTCATCAACCATGGCCTCTTTCCAGAGTTTGACATCCTCTTTATCTACTACTTCCTTCACAGTTCTGGGATCATCATCAGTAATAGATAAATAAAAATTTGAACAAAAAGTAGATGGAATATACCTTTATGGTTGTCTTCTTTCTCGAACTGATCTTCTCAAAACCAGAGTTTGTGGCTCTTCATCTTCTGATTCCTCTTCTGCTGTAAAGTCTGATTCTTCCTCCTTTAGCTCAAACTCTATCTTCTCAAGTTCCTTTGGTCATGTTTAATAACATATTTCACCTCTTTGAACACCACATCTTGGCTGTACACAACCTTCCTTGTTACTAGGTTTGAAATTTTATGACCCTTTAAACCATCCTTATACCCAATAAAGATGCACTTTTCAGATTTACTATCCAACTTTGTTCTTTTCTCCTTTGGAACATGTACATATG
This sequence comes from Pinus tabuliformis, assembly GCA_031772625.1. Lineage (NCBI taxonomy): Eukaryota > Viridiplantae > Streptophyta > Pinopsida > Pinales > Pinaceae > Pinus > Pinus tabuliformis. The sequence goes on along the minus strand of CM062814.1, from coordinate 688,971,392 downwards.
CATCACATCCAAATACCCTCAGATGTGAAAGAGAGGGTTTCTTACCAATCCATACCTCTTATGGAGTTTTATCCTCCAACGCTGATGAAGGTGATCTGTTGACCAGGTAACATGCATTCTCCACTGCCTCTGCCCAAAATTCCTGTCCTAACTTGGCACCACTGAGCATGCTTCTTGCCCTTTCCATCAACATCTTGTTCATTCTTTCTGCAACTCCATTTTGATCAGGTGTGTATGGAGTAGTCTTCTGTCGTGCTATACCACACTTCTTACAAAATTCTTAAAATTCCTTCTTGCAAAACTCTCCACCATTATCTGTCCTCAACACCTTTGTCTTCTTCTCTATCTGGTTTTCCACCAGAGCCTTAAATTCTTTAAACCTGTCAAAGACTTCAGATTTCTTCTTAAGGAAATATATCAATGTATTCCTTTAGAAGTCAGCTATAAATGATACATAGCACACAAACTTACCGAGTGATGGAACCTTCACAGGTCCAAGCACATCACAATGCACATGCTCTAATATCTGTTTCGCCCTCTTATCACCAGAGGGGAAACTAACCCGATTCTTCTTCCCATATACACATTTTTCACATAAATCAAAATCTAGAGAGCTATTAGTCATACCTTCTACCATACCTTTACCATGAAGTATTCGAAGGCCTTTCTCTCCAATATGTCAAAGCCTTTGATTCCATAGCATGGTCTTTTCTCCAGAGACCACTAGATTTTCTGCTCCACTTTCAGGAGCCACAGAACTGTTGCACCCATCAACAAAAGTGCTACCTTGTAGCTTGTATAGAGTTCCAATCCGAACTCCCCGCATCAATACCAGTGCTCCCCAAACCATCTTGCATGTATCCTTCTGGAACACTGTTTTTACACTTGTGTCATCTAGATTTTTTACGGAAATCAGATTTCTGGCCAATGCAGGAATATGTAGAACACTTGGAAGTGTTCTAATCCTTCCACCTTGCAAATTCAACTTAACTTTTCCGCAACCAATGATTTTAGCCTTCCTGTCATCCCCCAAGAAGACATCACCACCATTATATTTCTCATACTCTCAGAACCACTCTCTATGGGGAGTGAAGTGAAAGGATGCACCTGAGTCAGTCAACCATGCCTCATTATCTACATGTGTACTTGAAGAATCCAAGCACTCATCCCCACCTTCATCTGAGGTGGTTTTCGCCTCTACAGAAGGAGCATTATCAGATCCCTTTCCTTTGTTAGGAGCTTTAGATTTACAATCCCTTTTTTAGTGCCCCTTCCTTTCTGCATTTCCAGCACACCTTTACAAGTTTTCCTGGATATTTAGATCTCCCACTCGATCACTTATTTTTGTTTCTGTTCTGGGACCTTCCTCATATAGACAAGGCATCACCATTCCGGCTCTCCATATTTTTCCGTCTCATCTCTTTCGTTAGTAAGGATGAGACTATTTCATCAAACTACAAAGCAATTGCATTGCTACCTATTGCAATAACCAGACTATCCGACGAATCTGGTAGGGAACACAAAAAACTGATGCACTTATCTTCATCTAAAATTTTAATATCGAAAGATAATAACTGACTTACCACAATATTAAATGCATTCAGATGCTTTGTCACTGAGTCTCCATCTTTCATCCTCAGGTTATATAGTTTTTTCCGTAGGAACAATTTATTCACCAGAGACTTAGATTGGTACAAAGTCCCTAACTTGTCTCACAAAGCCTTCACTGTAGCTTCCCTGATACATTCAATAATACTGAATCTGAGACACACAATCGTATTGTGCTCTTTTCCTTCTGATCCAACTTCTTCCATTCTTCATCGGACACTCCCATTGGTTTAATACCCAGATCTACCACGATCCAATGATCTTTATCCACCAACAGATCCTTCATCTTGAGTTTCCACAACTCAAAACTCTGACCATTAAATTTCTCGATCTCTATCTTTCCAATGCTCGCCATCTTCTTTCACCACCAGAATTGATCCCGCGAATCTCCCACTGAACAGGGTCTACCACAGGCTCGAGCGAAACCCCTCAGCAACAAAGGCGTCCCCTTGAAGCCAAAACAAATCTGATACCAAATGTAGGTTTTAACCCCATACAAAAATTACTTGCATACGAATTCTAAAACACAGAAAATAAACAATAGTGAGAGCATAACACATAAAACAAATATACATAAAGATTTTCCCTTGGACCCCAAAACCGGGACTACCAGCTTGATTTTCATTATGTTCCTTTCATTGTTACAATACATATATATACATGCCGAAGCATCCAATACCATGGACCGAAAACCATCGCGCCGAAAACCATGTGCGAAAACCATGCACAAAACCATAGGTAGGTCCGCCCACCTAATATAGGGTCCCAAAAATTTTCCCCTGGGCGCTACCCCAGACCCCATAGAGGGGGGCTAACCGCCCCCCTCAAATCCCCTGTGACCCCTCCGCTACGCAATCGGCACAATGAAGGGGGGGCTACGCCCCCCTCTAACCCCCCGGTTAATTAGGTCAACTAGTCGTGGAAAGAATATAACACAACCCAACAATATTCACTTCTATTCCTTGCATGGTAATCCATAAGTTTTGTTATGATTTTTCACTTGAACAATTTTCGCAGACATGGAATTATGGGAATATAACGAAGAACTTTGTGAGACACCCTTTTTGTTACTTTATCAATCTGATATCTACTCTCATCACATTTTGGGCATTTGTCTTTCGACGCATGTTCTTTATAATAGTGAATATCATCATTAGGGAATGCATGAATATCTTGATACTCCATTCCAATATATTTCATAATGGCATGTACATATCAATACATATGGGGTAAGACATTTGACGGTGGTAGCAAAAAGTCACCTAATAATATAAAACATAAAAAAAAGTATTACTAGTGAATGTACTAAACAATATTAATCGTACATACTGCATCCAAATATTACAAATTAATTAAATGATGATCAACATACTAACATTAAAAACAAAGGAAAATATAATTTCTTCATCATGTATATATTACTAAATGTCACAAAACATATAACATACCTTAGGAGTTGTGTTTGACAATCCATTCACCACCTTTAAGTTGACCAACAACAATACCGTAGAGAGAAGAAATGTTTTTGAGACTTCATAAAGAGGTTTAATTTCCCTCTCAAGTAGTGGTATATCAAAAGATTGGTCATCACACTGGTTTCCATCATAATCCATTCCAACATTATTAAATGTCTCCTACATCAATCTATTTGTCTCATCTTCTTCAACTGTGTTATCAACATCATTATCTTCTTCCATAGGATCATTATCTTGATCCTCAATATTAGTCACTCCATGTTCTTGAATAGGTGCTTGTACTACAACCATCTCTTGCTCATTGAGCAATGCCCTACATAATTACAATCAATAAAGTAATATTAGTATATATAGAAAATATTTAAACATCGATATAACAATGATTTAAAAATATAATATATAAGGAAAACAAAGACATGAAAGACAAAGAGAAACCACTTAGGTGAGATCAAGAAACAAGGACAACCAATCAATGATGATACTTGTGCAATTTATCAAGATATTTAAAAATATGTTGAAAAATTCTAAGAAAGATGTTACTTTTATTGACATGTAGGAAGTGAAACACTTTCTGAGATATATAGTCACAACCATAATAAAAAACATATTCATCTTATTTTGCACTCATCATTATAATGTCATACTCTTTCTTAAGTTCACTTATAGACAATAAGTTTTAAAAGGATGGGTGGGAAAATGTGAGCTTGGGTGAGAGAAAGACATAAATACAACAAATCTATGTGATCATGAATCTTGTGCATGAATTTAACTAGATGTTTAATATTGTGTTGAATTTTTTTAGGAACAATGAACATGTGTGAGTTGTAGGAATGTGTCTGGCACATATTCTAATGATATGTAAGAGAGTTTAATGCAGAGAAGTGCACTAGAACTAACTCTAGTGATGTTCAAAGGTGTGGCATATATCTGGGTGAACATAAAAGCAACACATGTGACCTTGAAAATGACACTTGCACTAGCAAACGACCTTGAAACCGACACTTGCACATGCAAATGACCTTGAAAGTGACACTTGTACATGTAAACGATTTTGAAGTGACACTTGCACATGCAAACGACCTTGAAAGCAACACTTGCACATGCAAACAACCTTGAAAGTGACACATGCTAGAGTAAAGATAATATGAAAACACCACTTATTAAAGTGAAAGCAAGCCAAAATGACAACTGTGTGCAAAAGATGACAGATGATAATACTCTCCAAAATAGAAGTACAAACACAACCAAAGTGAGGGTGACTGTCAACAAAAATGCGCACTGACTGACGACATGAGTTGAACATCACATAGTCATTGTCTTGATGGATGGTGCTATGCTTGTTTAAGCTTGCATATAGGAAACCCTTTCTTACTAAGTCACAACGTCAAATATCTCTCCTAGAAAAAATGGGGTATTCTTTCTTTTTGACTACTTATTTGATTTGACCAAAATGTAAAAAACTCACTCCTTTGTACTTAGTGGTAAGTGAATGTTATAGAATAAAAACATTGCGCCTACTTCAAAGGAAATTCAAAATGAAATGTTCTACCTTGCGTTAGTGATAATAAGTAAGATACATTTAGAAAAAAGAACCATTGATGATTTATCAAACATTTCATTAATCTACCCTTCTTCTAGAACTATTATAACTTTGATATTACTTCAATTAGTTTTCTCACAATTTAAAACAAATGAGACCCTTTACTTATCACAAAAAGAGATTTTATATAGATAATTCTTCACTCTATGTCACTTGAGCTTCAAAAGTTCATTGTCACCTAAAACATTTTGAAACACCAAGTGTAAGGCTTGTGTCCTAATTTTTTTTCCTTGGAAAATGAGAAAGAGTCTCTTTTATAAGCAAAATAGATTGTTGTTAGGAACATAACATTTTAATAAATTGTGGTTTACAAACTAAAACTTTTCAATAAATAAAGTAATTTATTTTTTTTTATATAATTTTTTCATAAAAAATGGTTTTTTTATTATTAATTATCATCTTACCTAAATTAATAAAATGACTTCTTTTATCTTTATCCAATCATCGTTCTCTATAATAATTTTATTTTTAATCTTATTTTTATTTAATTAACTTTTTAATGATATTTATATTTTATTATTTTGTCTTATAAAATTTTATTAGAATATATTATATAATTATTTTCTTCTTTCCTATAAAAATGTATTCACTATGTCCATTTTTTAAATTATGTGCATAATATACTTTAAAAACTTATTAATAATGCTCCATAAAAACCCATGATAAACCTTTAAATCCTCTAGGTCCTAATTAACCCCCTAACACTTTAACGCCATTCCACCAAGTCCTTAAACCCATAACCGCTTAACCCCTAACCCCTAAACCCTTAAACAATAACCCCTTTTCCCTAAGCACATAAAGTAATTAACCCCTAACTCGACATAACCCCTTAATTGACCATAACGAAAATAATCAAATAATATTTTTAGTCCACATCAAGATGACAACATAGGTCAAATGTCTTCCAAAAGAATATTATAAAATACATTTACAATAGAAAGACAATACAAAGACATATAATCTAAAATAAAATATACATATAAACATTTACAAAAATAATCTACAATAAAATGACATATAATGAATAACTTATTAATGGATGATATTCATGTATGCCTCCAGTGGTCCATAGTCTTTAGCATGCTTTTTAGCTGATTCTATTAAAATTCTCCTTGGCCTCAAGCCCTTGCAATTTCTACAAGGGAAATAACATCTCCGATCCTAAGAATCCCCTGATGCCGATCCCACATATCCTTGGTTTCTTTGAAGAATGTTATGTTACAATTTTTGTCACCAAACTTTCAATGATGATTTTGTTAAAAAATTAACTTTAAAATAAACCCACAACCTTTCAAAATAATCACAACTAATATATAGAAACCATAGGAAAGTTAATCACAACTAATATATAGAAACTATAGGAAAGTTATATGATGTGGAAAGTTATATGATGTTTGGGGTCTCTCTCGATATATATATATATATATATATAAATCACTAGAAACACTTAGTAATGACCAGCATACCATAGGGTATTCAATGCCCCGGGAGACGCAGGGGAGATAGCGCTCTAACACGCGAATTCAGAAACTCGGCATTAAATAAGAAATGAGAATTCGCGTGTTAGCGCGCTATCTCCCCTGCATCTCCCAGAGAATTGAATACCCTATAATATGCTGGTTAGGTGCTGCCCCTAGTAATATCGCTGGAAACACCGTTCGCTGACTCAGATACAGATCTGCGTACGATCCAGTATGGAAACGACATTAAAATGTATTTGAATTGTTCCGAATTCGATGAAAACGGATAACTTTTTTTTCCCAACATTTCAAATTTTTTTAGCCGTTTTGGATCGTTTTTGGAAATCCAGCGGATCCGTTAAAATCGTGATACATATCCGGATTTCCACAAACATATCACACAAAATGATCGCCAGAGAAAAAAATCATTGGCCAGGAATACATATAATTTTTATCCGACTAGGTTAAAAAATCCCGGGTGGCAATAAGAAGCCTCAGACTAGTGGGAGGTAGAAATTCTGTAAGTCGTCCATTATCACATCATCACGTTCGCCCAAGAATGATCCTAAAGTTTCTCATTGTATAGTAAATCAATAAAATTGGGGCATCCATGGTTAGTGTACATGGGTTAATAAAATTTGCACACCAATTTGATGAGTTTGTTGATGGTTATTTTAATTGTCGACAACCATGTATAGAAACCCTATTATTTGTTTTTTAAAATCTTATGCAATACCATTGTGAAGCTATCTCTAATCATGTAATTTACTTCCATTAAAATTGGCATACTTTTCATGAAGTTTCTTGATTTGTTATGGTATCCACATGGTGAAGTATCTCTTGAGCATATTGACAATAGGTTAACTTTTTATATTTTTATTTATTTATTATTATAATATTGAATTTTTAATTAAAAAATTAATATATAAATATTCAAAAATCATACTTATTGATATTAATATAATATAATATGTTATATGTTGTTTTTGGAGAAAATTGTGATAAATGTACGAGAGGTATGTTAATTTGGATTGTTGCAAGGTGTTTTAATTAACATGGGAGCTTTATTTGTCAATTTTATTTTGCAGTTTCATTTGCATCATCATCATGGAAACTCCAAGTTTAACCATTCGTTAGAAAGAGGAAGTGGAACATGAAATTGAATCTACCCTTAAATTTGATCCAAAGTCACCACTTTGGAAATATGTAACTGTTGTTGGGAAGATCCAAGGAGGGGGATCATTAGCATGGGTTTGCAGTGAGTGTAAAAAGGAGTATAAGGGATCATACACCCGGGTTAAAGCACATTTACTTGGGTCAAAAGGAAATGGGGTTCGAATATGTAGTGGCCCACCTAAAGAGAATGTGACAGATGGAAATGGTTTAAGCAAGGAAAAAATTGCAATCTATCATAAAGAACAAGACAAGGAAAATGCTAAAGTAAATGAGGAAAATTATGATTCTCAATTCAAACAACTAACAAGGTTGGGAGCATCTTTATCAAAGCTTCGACTTCCCTATCATGGAATTGTAGATTCAAAGCGGTCTAATTTGGGACCACTTGAAAGGAGTTTTAATAATGATTCTCCAAAGTCGACTTATGCAACTATAGGTCAATATATTTATGCAAATGGCCTTCCCTTTAACCTTGTGTGCTATTCTTACTGGGAAAAGATGATAAAAGCAGTGAATGAAACCCCAAAAGGGTACAAGAGCCCTGGATATGAGAAGGTTCGCATTAGAATGTTGAGTGTTGAGAAGTTAGATTTGGAGGCTAAATTAACCCCCATTTTTAATTCATGGTGAATTTCAGGGGTGTCCATCATTTCTGATTGGTGGAAAGATCAAAGGAATAGTTCTTTGATCAATGTGATTGCTCAGAGCCCAAAGGGGGAAATGTTTTTAAAGGCAATGGATTGTGAGGGGCAGATGAAAGATTCCATATTCATTGCTGAAATCTTCATTTAAGCAATTGAATTGGTGGGGCAAGAAAATGTTTTCCAGGTAATAATTGATAATGCAACGATGTGTAGAGAAGCAGACCTAATTATTGAAGGCACATATTAGCACATTTTCTGGACACCTTGTGTTGCACATTCATTGAACCTCATGTTGAGCAAGATGGGAAAGAAAATTGAGTGGATTCGAGTTATTTTTTGAGAGGGAAAATAAATTCAAGCCTTCATAAAAAACCACCACATGTCTCAAGGCATCTACATGGAATTTGCGAAGTTGGATCTCCTTAAGGTACCTAAATTTTAAAGTGTATTTCATAAATTCTAATTTCTATGACTCTAAATTCAAATATGTAAATTGGATTCTGAAATGTCATGATTTGTGAATCATAATAGTTATTCAATCAAATTATGATTTTTAATTTATTGAAACATTGCAAATTTGGCACTTGCAGGTTGTCGAGACTCATTTTGCTTCTCACCTCCTAATCTTAACAAGGCGTATGCAGGTGAAAGAAGCATTGCAATTGATGGTATGCAGTTCTATTTGGAATAAATGGAGGCAATACCAATCTAATAGAGCACAATAAGTGAAAAGGTTGGTTGTGATGATGTATGGTGGGATAAGGTGGAGTACCCCTTGGCATTTACTAAGCCAATTGTGGATTTGTTACGTCTGTTTGACAAATATATGCCTAATTTGGGAGAGGTGTATGAGGGCATTAATTCCATGATAGAAAAAATAAGGGTGGTTATAAATTCCAAGGAGAAGGACTCAGATGAATTATTCTATAGAGAAGTAAAATATATATTGACCAAAAGGTGGAACAAGATGACCACCCCATTGCACCTTTTTGCCTATGCAGTGAATCCAAAATATTATGCTGCAGATTTGTTAAGTGATCCAGAAAAAACTGCACCAAACAAAAACCCAGAAGTCTCACAAGGATTTAAAAAGGATTTTAGAAAGCTTTTTGTAGATCTTGAAATTGGGATTTGAATTTGTTCATAGTTTTCTCATTTTATGGGATTAGAGGGTTGGGGTTCTGATATTGATTGTATGCGGGACAAGACCAGAGTAAGTCCAATTGATTGGTGGAACTACTATGGTGGGGAACTTCCACATATCCAAAAATTGGCCATCAGGATCGTGTCACAGGTTGCCAGTTCCTCTTCAGAAAAATGAAACTGGAGTACATATGGCTTCATCCATTCAGTGAACATAAACAAATTGGGCTCTAAGAAGGCCAAAGAACTAGTGTATGTTCATTCAAACCTTTTCCTTCTATCACATAAGAGAGACACATACAAATTTGTGCCCGCCAAACTATGGGATGTGGAACCAAAGTTTCCTGACTTAGATATGACGTTGAATGCTAGGTCTCATATGACTTTTCTTGATGAGGAGACACCAATAGTTGGATATTTAAGTGGACATGGTAGCAATGCTCCCACTTCTGGAGAGGATGTGGTTCTTTGTGACATGAATGGAGACATATTTGATGATATGTAAATGTAATTTATGATGGTGTTTTAAACGTTTGAACAATGAATATTGAATACCATAATATGCCATATGAATTATGAATAATGGTAGTAGATTTCCAGTCATAGTTCATTTTTTACTTTGTACTTTGTAGTGTGTATTATTAATTTTGGTGATGATGTTGTAACTTGTTATGCTGATGATTGAAATTTGAAACAAAAACTTGATGATATGTTGAATCATGAATGTTCTAATAATCATTAATGATGATGACGATAAATGATAACTGATTGTGTATTTTTAAATATAGAATCTAGATTCTAAAAGATTAATGGTAATATGAAATTCTTATTTTGTTATATGTGTGTGTATGTCGTTTCCTTGCCGTATCGTATCCATATTTTTTGAAAATTTTCCGTATCCATTTCAAATCCCGTATCCGTATTTGTTTTAGTGCAACTTATATATATATATATATATATATATATATATATTAGACATTGTAAATGGAAAAAATCCATTAATGGTGGAATCGCACATTATGCAATGGTTAATTTCCATTTGTCAAATATTGGACAACACATTTTCAAATTTGATATAATGTTGTATATTCAACGATAAAAGAACTACCATCGGATATTCGAAGACCGCATGGATTATAAAAAAAATACAAAACGTCAGATGGTCGACGAGTAAAAAATTTCCATCGAATATTTGACGTCTAAAGAACATCCTTAAGATAATTGATGACCATCGGGATTTAAAAAAAACAAAAAAAATTAATTCCGACACTTTTTCCTGCTTTTATCCTTTTTATCGGATTCCAGCCTCGAAATTTCCGCCTAAATGTAGTAGTGAAGGTGAATCTGCAAGTCCTTTATTTCTAGTTGTAACATGAAGAGTTTCTTCTTCATCATCATCATCATCATCATCATCATCAAAGGTAGGTAGAATGAAGTCCCAAAGTCCATGTGCCTCAACTATTTCTTCTTCTTTAGTAGATTGTGCTTCTTCTTCTTATTCCTCTTCATCATCTTCATCAGTGGCTGATATCTGTGCAGGTGAATGAACATGGGGTTCAACTTGTTGATTCTTTTTGAAAGGCCTAAAAATCATTTTGAAGAGGAATTTTAAACTATTTGTTTCTTTAACTCAACCATTTCATTTGACATTGTCTTAAGAACCTTTTGTAATCCTTCCATGTCATATGGATCTTTGGTGCTTTTCTTCTTTGGTTCATCTTTAAATGTCACTTTCTTTGTAGGATTCCTTTCTTCAGCAACAACTTTCTTTTCTAATGCCAACATTCTCTTTTCAACAACCATAACTTCTTTCATGCTATCTACAAGTGTTGTGGGTTTTTTTTTTTTTCTCTATCAACAAACATGGCTATAGATATGGATGTAGCTAGGATCTTATTTAAAATTTTATTAAATCTAGATTTAAAATATTTAATTTTTTCATTAGGGCCAACTTTGAGATTAGATAAATCATTAATTATAGTATCTAGTGTTTTGTATTCTCCAATTTTTTAAAGAAATTGTTCTTCATAGGTGTCTCAACTATTTAATTATCTAGTGGGCAAAGAAAATACCATGATCAGGCTGATCCTTGAAGTGTATAAGGGAAGAACCTACAAACGACATCCTCCTCAGAGACACCATTGAGATTAATGGCCAACATGAAATTATGAATATGTTCTTCAGCTGGAAGACCATCATTTGGATTATACTTAGGTAACCATCTCTCTAGATATTTGGGAAGAGGATGAAAATGAGCTAGCATATTTAGAGCTCCAGGAGAATTCCAAGGTCGATTTTCCATTTTGGTGATTATGATAGGACCTATGGTGGAGGAGCTAATAATGAATGTGGAAGAAAAAGAGTATATAAGGGTGGAGGGATGGATAAGGATGAGGATGGAGAACTAGAAGTTGTAATTGATGAAGAAAAAGGAGGAGGTGGGACAAAGGAATATTGTAAATGTTGTGAAGGGATCAATGTAATGGTAGGAGTAAGAGGAGGAGAAGAAGGTGTGATATTCTCACTAGTAGCCAAATCAAAGCCAACAACGAGTTTTTTCTTACAATGAGCTTGTAAAGGAAACTCAAAAGGATTGATTCCTAATTTTTCGATTTGTGCTCTCATCAGGACTTGAGAATATTTTAAAGAAGATGTAATACTTCCTTCAGAAGTATCAAGAGTATCAATATGCTCTCTAGAAATTGAAAACCCTTCGAGCTTATGTATAATGGTTTGGATCTCAGGAGGCTCAACTGGTTGAGTAGGAAGATGAGTATACTAATGGCTCACTGGAAGATATTATTACAGGGCTAGGATATTTATGAGAAGGTTATGCAACTTCTTATCTAGGAGGTGGAGAACGAGAATGAGATCTAGAAGTTGAAGGTTGGGGCAAAGATTGACTCTTGGAATGGATATTGGTCTTAATGTGTGATTTTCATGTCATTAAAAGTTTGATGACCCTCCTTATAGCCCCAAAAATGTTGACAACCAAATATGAACTCATCAACATTTGGGAATCCACCTAGTCAGAACCCTAAATTAAAATATTTTTTGTTTGGAATGGTGGTTTCGACTAGTATTTTGGGTCCAGTTACCTTGTAAAATGAAACTTTGATGCAAATGGATAAGGTGGTAGTAGTGGCTGATAAAACTAATATAAATACTGATATAAATTAAAACTGATATAATATATTGATCTGAAATGATCATACATTAAACTGAAGTAGAATTGATTAATGTCATCAGTGAACCGAATGTTAACTTAAAGTGCTTTAACCGTGACAACTGATTGAGAAGGAATGAATTGACAACAGAATTGGAACATAAGCAAGATGAAAATAGAAGTGAAAAGCAACAAAAACACAACGATACAAGACATCAAGATTGATTACGGAGTTCGTCCCTGATGGACTACGTCTCCGGGTCCGCTTTCAAGATGGGCATCCCCTTTATTAGGATTGAATCCGAGGAGGTCGATTACACAGTAAATTAACCAGATTGATTATGCATGCATGCACTTCTGGTCACTGTCACAAGAAATATATTTGAATTAGCTTTCCAATGCTTGTCACGGTTCCCAATTTCGACTCCCGATGCTCCTATTACACTGAAAACAAAACTGCCTATATCCTCCAGAATCTACTCAAAAAGCTCCAAAACCATTCCTTCACTCTTCAACGAGCCATACTGTCTTTATAACCCTCCAAATACACTCTAACTCCTTTACGTTGAGTTTAGGAGTGAATAAGATGACTTTAGGGATGATTTAGGGTTTTAGGTTAATGGATTAATGTCATTAGGTCTTAGGTGCAATTAAATAATCCAAAATTTGAACAAAAACCCACTCTTGACCTTAGAATAGCCTGAGGACTATTAGCGGTTAGCTAACTCGTAGAGGGTGCTGAAAGTGCATGTGCACAGTCAATATAACTTGCGGTTAGGGCTCCGGTGGTTCTGGTAACTGCCCCGCTGACTGCGCGATCTTTTGTTATGTGTTCACACGCGGCGGTTCTGACGCTGCGGTTATTGTAACCTCTGACAACCTGTTCACCGTAATAGTTGGCTCTTTTACCTGCTCACATGTACACGATTACGATTGATATCTTTGCGTGGTCTAAATGGCGGTGACTACTCGGTGTTCACACGCTGTGGTCCCGCTACGGTTATGACTAGCGGTTAGGGACCCACGGTTTAATTGTTTTGTAATGTGTTATGTGTTGTAATATTTATTACATAGGTTTATAATGTAACGTGGCCCGAATGGGTGTAGAACTTAGGGTTAATGCATTTTCAAAGTATGGATTAGGATTTAGGGTTTGCATTAGGTTTTAGGTCAATTTGTTAGGGTTTAGGTGTTAGGTCTTTAGATCTTTAGACCTGTACATCTTCTGATGTAAAAAAAACCATGCACACATCTTCATCACAAAGCGACATTTGTCAACATCACATGACGACAAACACATGTCGACAACCAAACCCCAATGGAACTGACGACAAACACATGTCGACAACCAGGTACAAAACCATATCCTTCGAACACCCTGAAAACCATCTCAACCATTAACATTACTGTCGAAGCTGAATATACTAGACACTGAATGCTTTCGACGAAACTGGAGAAGTTGATAAAGCTCAAGACCTCATCGACCATCATCATTTGAAGACCACTTCGACTTTGAACCACTGAAGACTCCACTCATGCTGGACTGACAATATCCTCCTGGATCAATCCTCTCCACTTGAAAGATTTTGGACCACAAAAGTTTGACTAGATAGATAGCCGGTGAGGGTAGAGCTCCCTCACTCTCCATATTGCCTAGATGATGTACGAATACATTCGATCAACAACCTGAAAGTGATGATCCTGATGATGTTGATCATGGTGCATTTTGAATCTGTGAACTATTTTTCCATCTATAGTATGCATATCTAGCGAAGATGGTTAAACAACCTGTTATGAACATGGAAATTGACTTCTTTCCATGAACTACCATGAATTAGTGATTCATAAGCATCTTTGAAAATAGTCTCTACAAGATATTGTTCAATACTTTTGACATGTATTAACAATCTATTTTGCGGAATGACAGAAACATTCAAAGACATTCTTGACATCATACCAGCTACTTGACTTGAGATACTTTCCTGATTCCTAATTACTACGTGAACTTGCTACAATAAACCCATCAAATTGTAGTGTGAAAAATGTTGCAACTTAGTTTGATTTTGAAAGTATTGAAGTGGCTGTTGATTAAACGATGTATCCATTGATTAACACTTTCCCTTAATGCATAAGTTTCCCCTTTATGTACTGGATACTTTGACACTGCTTTAGAAAAGCCTTTGATATGAAAACAAATAGGCTTCCTCTCCACTTGAAAAGAGGCTTCAAAACTATTTGAAACATGAATTGGGGACACAATATAAGAGAAATGTAACACTAACTTTCCCCAGTACTGAGTTGCATCCTTGTAACTTATAACTCCCAAACTTGGACTGAAATGATACATTCTGACATTAGGAAGAGGAGATTTGGACATCAATTGTAACTCATGTTGTATTCCCTACTTATGAGTAAGATGTTTGGGTTCTTTAAATAGAACTGGAAAAGTTTCTACCTTCTTGACCAAACTATATTTAAACTGAGACTCACAACCTGAAAAAGTATCCTTTAGATCCTTATGTTGTTCTTTTACACACATGAGTACAAATCTCTTATTTGAACTTATTAATCACTTCATCTGATTAGCAACAACTAAATTCAAGTGAGTTTTACTTTTATGTGCCCTGACAATAAATTCAACCCCATCTTTCTTAAGGTGATATTTATGCTCTCTTCTATAAAAAACTGCATCACGATCATAAAGATAAGGACTTACTAAGACAACTCCACATATGTCTACTGGAACCACATCTAATTCCACTTCATAAATGTAATTAGTTGTAATGGAAAATTTTAATCGACATTGCTTTGTGACTTTTATCTGAGTTGATTTATTTAGCCATCCTAATGGGTAAGGTCTTGGATGATTCCGTGTCTCCAAACCCAAGTTCTTAACTAAATATTCATATATCAATTTTGCTTGTGATCCACTGTCATACATTGTATCTATCTTTGTGTGCTTAGAAGTTATCCTTATGTTAAATAGTTCAACTCTTTTATCCTCATTTGAAGGATTTATGTTTGATGAAGATGAAATAGTATTCGAACTTGAACCAATGTTAGAAGTTTTACCTGTCGAAACTATGGCAGTTATCCTCCTTTCATCACCTGAATTAGAACCTAGATCTTGTTGGATTGCTGCATTTGCTTTCTTTTCATCCTTCTCCTTAAGGAACTTCTTTGGCTTAAGTTCGGGATGAAGTTTCCAACACCTAGATTCATCATGACCGATTCTCTGGCAATGAGAACAAGTAGGTCTTTCCTTCTGAGCTGTTGCTGATTTCTTTCCCTTCAAATTGTTCTTCCTCTTGTTGTCATTAGAATCCTTGATTTCCAACTATTTGGATTATTGTGGTGAAAACTTGAATGGTCTGCCACCTGATTCAATATGTATGTCTTGAACACACACTTCATCAAAGTCATTAGGATTAAACATCAATAATGTATGTTGCAAATATGAATGTAAACTATCGATGTACTTTAATAAATTTTCACGTGTATCCAATGAAATACCAAGCGCCAATGCTTTCTTTCTGAACTCCTGAGTAAACTCCTGAACACTCTGCCCTTTACCTTGCATCAAGTGCTGCCAATCAATAACAACTTGCTGCATCTATCCTAAAGGATAGAATTGTTTCCTAAGAGCTTTTATAAACTTAGACCATGAAGAGATGACTTTACCTTTCTGCTTTACATCTATTTGAGTTTTACTTTCCCACTAGATTAAAGTTTTTCCCCCCATTCTAAGTGTAGCTAACTGAATTTTCATTTTATCGTTAGAAATGTTCTGAGGCAATACACTTCTAACTGCTTAATCCAGTTATCCAACTTTTCAGGATTCATTTCACCATCATAAATAGGTAACTTAAATTTTACATCAAGTTTCAAAAGAAATGTTTTCTTAGGTTTCTTTTTTGTTTCAGATTCTGAACTGGAAGAAGAAGAAGAAGAAGAAGATGATGATGGAGATGATGGAGGTGTAGGAAGTTTATCATCCTTGACTTTACCTTTGTCCTTCTTCGATGTCTTTGAAGAAGAAGCTGCATCTCTCGCCTTCTTATCTTTGTAGAGTTCTCCCAACATCTGTTGCATACTCAAGAATGCTTGCTGAAACTGTTCCTCACTCATCTTAGTTTCAGGATTTTCACCTGCATTAGATCCTGTCATGGTCGACTTATGAGCGACTCTTCGCTTTCCAATCTCTGGATCAATCTCCTCGAGGATTCCTTCTCCACATTGCAAATTTGACCTGGTTAACATTCACTGGCAAAATTATACAAACACAACCTGCTCTGATACCAAATTATATGATCTGAAATGATCATACATTAAACTGAAGTGGATTTGATTAATTCCATCAGTGAACTAAATGTTAACTTAAAGTGCTTTAACCGTGAGAACTGGTTGAAAAGGAATGAATTGACGACAGAATTGGAACATAAGAAAGATGCAAACAGAAGTGAAAATCAGCAAAAACACAATGATACTAGACAACAATATTGATTACAGAGTTCGTCCCTGATGGACTACGTCTCCGGGTCTGCTTTCAGGATGGGCGTCTGCTTTATTAGGATTGAATCCAACGAGGTCGATTACACAGAAAATTAACCATACTAATTGTGCACATAGGCACTTCTGGTCACTATCACAAGAAATCTCTCTGAATTAACTTTCCAATGCCTATCACGGTTCCCAATTCCAACTCCCGATGCTCCTGTTACACTGAAAACAAAACTGCCTATATCCTCCAGAATTTGCACACAAAACTCCAAAACCACTCCTTCACTCTTCAATGAGCCAAACTGTCTTTATAACCCTCCAAATACACTCTAAATCCTTTATGTTGAGTTTAGGAGTGAATGAGCTGACTTTAGGGATGATTTAGGGTTTTAGGTTAATGGATTAATATCATTAGGTCTTAGGTGTAATTAAATAATCCAAAATCCGAACAAAAACCGACTTTTGACCTTAGAATAGCCCGAGGACTGTTAGTGCTTAGCTAACTGGGAGGAGGGCGCTAACAGCGCATGTGCATAATCAATATAACTCGCGGTTAGGGCTTTGGCAGTTCTGGTAACTACCTTGTTGACTGCGCGGTCTTCTGTTCTGCGTTCACATGCGGCGGTTCTGATGCTGCGGTTATTGCAACCTCCGACAGCCTGTTCACCGTAACAGTTGGCTCTTTTACCTGTTCACATGTACACGGTTACTCCTGATGCGGTTACTATTTATATCTCCGCGTGGTCTAAACGACAGTGATTGCTCGGTGTTCACACGTTGTGGTCCCGCTATGGTTATGACTAGCGGTTAGGGACCTGCGGTTTAACTGTTTTGTATTGTGTTATGTGTTGTAATGTTTATTACATAGATTTATAATGTAACGTGGCCTAAATGGGTGTAGAACTTAGGGTTAATGCATTTTCAAAGTATGGATTAGGCTTTAGGGTTTGCATTAGTTTTTGGGTCAATTTGTTAGTGTTTAGGTGTTAGGTCTTTAGATCTTTACATCTTCTGATTTAAGAAAAATCCATGCACACTTTTTCGTCAGAAAGTGACATTTGTCAACATCACATGACAACAAACACATGTTGACAACCAAACCCCAACGGAACTGACGACAAACACATGTCGAAAACTAGGTACAAAACCATATCCTTCGAACACCATGAAAACCATATCAACCATTAACATTACTGTTGAAGTTGAATATACCGGACACTGAATGCTGACGACGAAATTGGTGAAGTTGATAAAGCTCAAGAACTCATCGATCATGATCATTTGAATACCACTTTGACTTTGAACCACTGAAGACTCCGCTCATGTTGGATTGACAAGATCCTCCTGGATCATATACTTACTTTACCTCGGTGTCTCAAATTATATGTGATAAAAAGATAACACTATTCAATGAAAATTCATATTTTCATAAACCAACGTTCATAACATCGATTAAATAGTTAATAAAATTAGCATTAAGATCACCACATATAAAAAATGTTTTCATTTTTTCATTGTATTTGTAATGAATTGATTCTGAGATATCAATAGTGATTATGCTTGAATGAATAAGAACATATACATGAACAATACTTAAACAATTATAAACAATTCCCTTTAAAAGTAGAAAGCATACATAACTGATAAAAGTACCAGATCTGTAGACAATATTTTCATGCTGGAATTGGAGAGGTTCAGATATATTATTAAGAAAAACTTAAGTGCAACAAAAGTTCTCATTTTTCTCCAAAAATCAAAACCCTTTGAATGAGTTAGAGAGGGATATTTATAGCTTTGTTTACAACAAAGGAGTAAAACTAATCCTCCTACAAATTCTCAACTAAAACATAACAACTAATTGAAAAAGGTAAATGGTTACAATAGTCTCAATCAGGAAAAGTCGAACCAATAATCCGCTGCCATTGTCTTTGAATTTCTAAATGTGGTGAGAGTTTTGGAGGAGATTGAGGCTTGATGTGCACCTGGAAGCTAAAGATAGATGCCTTCAAGAGTGGCCACATTTGAATGGATGTACTGGTAAGTGCCTTCAAGAGTATCCAATTACTATGAGGATTGATTAGGATTTGCCAATTAATTTCAAGATTGATCTTGGTTAATTGGTCAATTCTTTTAACAAACTCTACCATTTCTTGAAGCAAATTCTTTTTCAATTTGTTTACATCTAGAGATGAGTCCTCTGGATGACTGGATATCCAATTTGATTCAAGAAATGAACTTGTAATGAATTCCACTATGGCATTAGAAAAATCATGTGCATCATTGACCAACTTATTTACCAAACAAATTCTGGCTTTCTAGCTTTTGAAAACAATAGATTTTTGTGTTTCATCAACTTTGGGAAAATCAAATTTCTTTCCCTCTGCATTGTGCTGCCATTTCAATAGCTTGTTCAAGTCTTGTTTGGTCTCATCATAATAGGACTCCATGTCAACTAGATCATCAGTCAATTTATCTCCTAGCTTACATTATACTTGAATCAAACTCAACTTCTCACATAAAAGTTGTTGTTTCTTTTGGAGACGAGTATTGAGCTCATAGGAATATTTTTTAAATTTGAATTCATCCTGTTGGATTATGAGAATATTAAACTACTTTTGAAATTTTGTGAGTGTGATATCCTTTTGGTTTAAATTTGTCTTCCACTATGCTTTCAATTTTTCCTTTTCCTTCACAAACTCTTGTTCCATGATGGCTATTCTTTCATCCTTTTCCTTACTATTTCTTGTATCTCTATTTCTTTTTCTATAATTGCAGAGTCATTGGCACCTGTAAATATAGTCAATTTTCCAAGCTCATCAACAGGGGAAACTAAGGACCCTTTCTAAAGGACTTCAAGAGAATTAGGTTGAGAGGCTTTCCTTGAGACCACAACCTAGGTTTCATCTAATTTTCTCTTCTTCCTAACCCTTTTGACTGTAGCTTTATGAATTGGGTTGTAAAAATAATCCATAGGAGGAATTTCCTCAATGTTGAGGAAGATTTCAAAGGTATGATTAGTACGAATAATCTCCACATTAGGCTGAGTTTTCACTGGTGTCTTCTCAGATACTATAAGATTCAACATAGTATTTTTCACAATACTAGGATTACTTGGCGGATTTTGCTGTTGAGAAGCAATCTCTCCTTCTAGGATCATGATTTCTTGTACCCCTTGCTTTGGTTGTTTAATGATTTGGTCAAACTCTTGCCATACCTTTTCCCACTTCAGGTCTTATGTTTGAACTTTTCCTTGAGGATTCGAAGAGATGATTGTTCCTATTTGTTGTGGTTGAGTGGAAACCACTATGTTCTTTAGGGAGGCATGCTTTTCCAAAGGAAGCTGTGATAAATCCATGACTAGAAGAGCCAATCTAGAATTCCTAAAAGCTATGAACTACTCCTGTTCTTTGATTGATAATGTTTCATCAACACTATTTAATACTGCACTATATGAGGAGCTTTCAACAAACAAATTGTCAAATTTACGTTCTTCATGATGAAACCTTATAATTGATAATTTTTCTTTGCTTTGAGAATTGCATTTCTTCATTAACACATTAAGTTCACCTCATAATATCATAACATTATTCAAATTTACATTATTATTCAACAACATATGCAACTATATAGTAAGAACAATATCATCATCATCAATACAATAGAACATTAAGGAATGATAGAAGAAAATCATACACATAAAGACACCGAGATTGATCAGAGACAAGGGAAAAACCCACTATAGGGAAAACCCTTTCAAATTATTCTTATTTTTATATTGTCATCAAATGATTCAAAAAAAGAGATAAAAATGATCAATATATTCATCCATACAACTATCGAGAAAAAAAACTATACAATTTCAATGAAATGAACCCAACAATGCTTATACTCAAAATCCTGATTTTGAAGCCTATAATGAACTATCACTGTCTGCGGTCAATTGCCGAACACTGTGGTCACTGAGTGAAATCTTCAGACAATTGAAATTCCATCATTTAGGTCTCAGTCACATGGAGGAGGAGTCATGCGTGTGACTAGGAAGCTTCCAGTCGCTCTATGGAGCCTACAAGCGAGTGACTGCAGTCTGCAATTGAGATTCTAAAACCCTAGATGCCGGTGGCATTTTAAAAAAATGTTGAAATTTTACCCTGGAAAAATAAAAAATAAAATAAAAATTTATGCAACATCAACACTTTTCATTTTCGGGTTGCTTTTTCATGTTTTTTTGGGGTTTTTTTAGCTAGAGTTCTCATTTTGAAGTAATGGTTCTCATTTGAGTAGTAACTTTGTTACTCTAGTTAAAAGTTTAAGGACTGAAACTTAACCACTAGTAGGCTATCTAGCTATTTTATAATCGGGCCACTAAGAGAAAAAGGGGTTCCATTATGTTCAAGTTCATTTTGTTCCATAATTGAGCATAGTAGCTGAGAGTGGATAGCAAAAGAGAAAAAATAGAGTATTTTTGCACTATATCAAAACATAGGCCACAAGCCCCTCTTCTTTGTGTTTGCATCCATTTTCCATTTAAAGAAAGAGAGTAGAACGACCTCACCTTCCAGTTGGGTTTCCTCCCAAAAGGCTTTCCCAAGTTATGTATTTTGTTAATTCATGGTTTGAGTGTTTTATTTCAATATTCTTTATTTTTTTCATAACTATAATTTTCATGAATACGCAATAAACAATATTTTACAAACCCAAAAATCTAAGAAGAAATAAACCCTCATAATGTAGATTTTAGATTTTAAGCATAATTTTATCAGATATGTTGTGATGAACTATCTGGTGGAATATCCACAGTAGTTTATGAATCAAGTACTTCAATATACCTCATGTCATTATCATGTTGGAAATGTATAAGATCTCCTAAGTTGGTTCCATCCCCGATGCTATTAATGTCATTCAATGGTCATTCTCATTAGCCTCATGGGATTATTTCCTCTTTTCTTATTTGGTTAAGAGGAAAAATTGTTTATGACCAAGAAAAAGATGTTTTAGGAGTAGAAAATTTTAATCATGTGTGATATTGGCTTTACATTATAGTGCACTTAAAAGGGAACATTATGAGCTTGAGGATTACAGTGGAAATGTGCTAAGTGAGCCTAGAAATGGGCTCTACCTCAAGAAGTGGATTTACATAGGAATTTTTCCTCTTGTGATTGTTGTACATTGGTAGTGATAGTACAAGTTATTTTTTTTATTTTCATCAGTTTTTCTTATCATGCTATTGACATTCTTGAAATATGTTGACGAATGATCTGGAATTTATAGGATTCATTGATAATGCTAACCACCACACTTGAAACTTTGCTTCCATATCTTGGTTTATTTATTTTCCATCTAGAGAGTTTATTAAATATGGTGGTGTTGATATAATGGAGGACATAGGAAGAAGCATGCATAGAATTTATGTGGTGTTGGACAATAGACATGCTAATCACTAGGCTCACATGATCGAAGTTTAAGGTAAGATAAGTGATCAACCCATTTCCATTTAAATAGATTTTAGACATAGTCGTGGTTAGATTTATCCTAATCTTGTTGAAAGATTTCATTTAAAGAAAAATAAGCATGGCAGGACTTGGTTGGTTTAATTAGCCACTGGGGCTAAGAGAAGGATAAATGAATTAGTGAAGGAATTTCAAATTGACATGAATGGTTTTACTACAATTACATATGTAAATATTATAAGGTTAGGTTTGTATGATTTCCTGATTAGTATGGATTAGTTGGATAAGCACCATGTTATTCCGAAATAATATAATAATGCCTTCATTCTCCTGAATGAAGAAGCAAAACAAAGGAAAGTGAAAGGCATTCCAGATCCAATTTCAGTTAGGGAAATATCGACCATGCAATTGAACAAGAATTTTAGAAAAGGGTGCCAAATTGCAATTCACATGGAAGAGGTAGCCATGGAAAAGGTACCAAACATTGAAGATCATCGGGTATTGAGATAATTTGAAGATGTATTTGTTGAAACCAAAGGTTTATCACCTAAAATGGATATTTATTTTTCCATAGATTTGGTACTTAGAGTTGACTTGATGTTGAAAACACCAAATCGGATGAGCACACCAAAGCTTAATGAATTGAAAATGTAGATGGAATTTTTTTTGAAAAGGGGGGACATATGCCCAAGTGTGTCACCTTGGGGTGCCCCAGTGCTCTTTATTAAAAATAAAAATGGGTCACTGAGTTTGTTTATAGATTTCAAGCACTTGAACCAGGTGTCTGTGAAGAACAAGCATCCTTTGACGAGGGTAGATGACTTGTTCGATTAGCTAAAGGGAACTAAGGTTTTATCCAAGATTAAACTAAGGTTAGGGTACCATCAAGTAAGAAAAAAGGACGAGGACATCAACAAGACAACATTTAGAACTCTATATGGACATTATGAGGTTGTGATGGTTCCATTGGGGAAATCCAATATACTAGGTGTTTTTATGTGCCTTATGAATGGATTTTTCCATAATTATTTGGACGTGTTTTTTATTGTCTTTTTGGATGGAATTCTAGTACTCAAAATATGAATAAGAGCATCAACATCATATGAGGATGGTGTTGCAGGTTCTAGCAAGCAACAAATTTATGCCAAGTTGAGTAAGTGTTGATTTTACCAAAATCATATTCATTATTTGGGTCATATTATCTCATAGGAAGGGGTGTCAATGGACCCAAATAAAATCAAAGCTATCAGAGAGTGGCCAACATCCAAAAATGTGAAAAAAGACAGATCCTCCATGGGATTAACAAGTTATTGCAGGAGATTTATTGATGGGTTGTCAAAACTAGCACATCCTATCACTTCTTTGCAAAACAAGAGTGTGAAATTTTAGTGGTCTCGTAAATGTGAAGAGACATTTCAACACTTAAGATGTTGTTGACAAGTGCATGAATATTAATGATAGATTATCCAAATGGAGATTGTATTATGTGCAATAATACATGCAAGGAAGGGCTTGGAGGAGTCCTCATGTAAAATGGGCATGTAATATTTTATGATTCAAGGAATCTAAAGATGCATGGTAGGAATTATGCCACTCATGATTTGAAGACTTTGGAAATCAATAGTCATGACTTGAAAATGTGGAGGCGTTATCTTATGTGGAAAATATTCAAATTGAGAAGAAACCACATTGGTCTGAAGCATTTGTTTGGAAAACTAACTTTGAATTCCAAAAAAATTATATGGCTTGAATTTTTGGCTGATTAATCAAATGAAAGGCAAGGAAAGTAAGGTGGTTAATGCACTCAGTAGTAGGGTGCATACAATGCATGATACAACCATAAGTATATGTAAATATGATTTTAAAATCAGAATTTTAGAGGCTGAAAACATAGATCAATAAGAAATGAAAATAAAAGGAGCTATAACGAGGATATTTATAGCCAAAGTACAAGAATTACAAATTGAAAGATGACAAAATCCTCATGAATAAATGAAATATTTATATGCAAAATTATTAGGGGGTGTAAAGTAGTGTTGAGTTAGATACACAAGGCATCTTATGTTAGACACCCAGGGTACCAAAAACCAATTTCAATTGTAAAATTTAGATATTTTTGGCCACGTGTGAAAAATGTAGCTAATTACATATCTAGGTGTTTGGAATGCCAAAAAGTGAAGGTTAATAATGAACATCAAATTGGATTTCTATAGCCAATACCCATTTAATCCTGAGTGGATGTGGGAAATTGTTTCAATAGATTTCATTACAAATTTGGCTACGACTATGAGGAAACATGATTCCATAATAGTAGTGGTGGATAAGCTCACTAATGTTACCCACTATATTCAAGTGAAGTCAACACATAAGGAAGAAAAAAATTCTGAAATATATATGAAAGAAATTTCCAAGTTACATTGATTGCTTGAGGCAAATATTTCATACAAATATCCCAATTTTACATCAAAGTTTTGAAAGGAATTGTTCAAGAGATTTTGAACCAATTTGAACTTCATTACAACATATCATCCAAAGCCAAATGCAAAAACAAAGAGGGTTGATAAATTGACTGAAGATATGCTAAAAACATGTGTGATGGACAAAGCATCAAAATGGGAAGATTGTTTTCACTTAGTGAAGTTTACATATAATAATGGGTATCGAGCATCTTTGAAGATGATCCCATTTTAGTCCTTTTATGGTGGGAAATGAAACACACTTATGAGTTGGGAAAACACAATGGATAGGGCCATTGTTGGTCCATATTTGCTTAGGGAAATGGAAGAGCAAGTCGTGAAAATCAAGAAGAGCTTGAAGGCTTCCTAGGATAGGAAGAAAATCTATGCATATAAGAATGGGACAAATAGGGAATTCAGAGTTGGTGACTATGCTTTATTCAAATTAAAGGTTAAGAAAATATCAGTGAAATTTGGAAGCTACTAAAAGTTGGAAACTAGATTTTATGAGCCATTTGAGATTCTTGAGAGGATTGGTCCATTTGTATATATGAATGCATTTCCAACATCCATGTATATTCATAGTGTGTTACATATTTCATTACTTTAAAAGTATGTTCCTAATAGTAATCATGTAATTTAATGGAATATGGTTCAGGTGGAGCCCAAGGGAGACTTTCAGGTTCACCTGGTGGAATTTCGGACAAAAAATCCAAGGTGCTCTAGAATTAATCTGTCTACTTAGTAAAGGTGCAGTGGACTCATTTCAGTCCTAAGGATGCTACATGGGAGCATGAATATGCCATAACATAGAAGTACTCTCATCATTTTGCATACTTTTTATTATTTGTATGTATATCATGCACTAAATATAGTGCATGAATAAGGGACAGGAGAATGTAACACACCAAAGATGACCCAAGTGTGTATTGTACATATCATGCTTAGGCTAGTGAGCCAACAAATATTTTGGGACTGACATGCCCATGTATGTATGTGTTTTAGGCTAGAATTGCTATGTTTTTATGTTTTGTAGGCAAAGTGTTTGTGCGATTCTAGGCCAATGAGCCTATGTGCTAAAATTTCAAAGAGCTTAGCTTTGTAAATATGTAACCACATACATATTAATAAAATACACCACTTCAGTAGACCAAGTCATACAAGAGAGTATGGGAAGCTAAGACTTCGTGAGTGGGAAACGGGGATAAGGTATAAGCCATTATTAAAATATTCCTAAAGTCAAAAGTGTTATGTTTTTATCCTAAGTCCATAAATCGACTTCATGAAGTGCCATTTGTCAAATAGGGCACATGCACATAGAAGGGGTGAATTTTAGTGTTGTTCCATTCATTCTTTTCATTCCATTCCATGATGGGGGATATGGTTGGTTACTAAATTTCCTAATGGAGGAATAGGGTGTGAAATTGTGATTTTTCTAGCCTGTTAATCTTGTGTGGGTTTGGGTATGGGGATAGGCTTCCATGATGTGAGGCCAATAAGGTACCTAAAAAATTATTGAGGTAAAGTGGAACTTCTTTAAAGACATATAATGAATAATGTAGAAACTCTTGATGTATAATGAACAATCAATTGAATGTATGTTCTATATAACTAGTATATTGGAGCAATGGCGGGAGGATGCGTTAGGTTTTCTGCAGGTCCACACTCTGCCGCCGCCGACTTCACAGTTTTGTTCGATGCTGCAGGTCCAAGTGCTGCAGCCGTCGTCTCCACAGTCTGGTTCGACGCTGCAGGTCCAAACACTGCCGCTGTCCCCACAGCTTTGGTTGTTGCTGAAAAATGCTGGTGCCTGTCTGTGGGATCCTCAATGCTCGATGAAACCCTTAGGAACTGGACCGGATCCAATAACGGCAAGGAGCCACGGGAATCGAATCAAAACAATCAGTCTCAGGATGCTTCGCCCTCCTGCGCGGGTGCTTTTCACTGGAGAATGTGCCCTGTTTGCGTTATCGGAAAACAGAGCAGATCCCTTATTCCTCTGCCCCTTCTTGGCATTCTGAGGCTGCACGGTTCAGATCCGGCCTACCTTGTCCACAAAGACAGCAGATCTGGGCCGGATCAAAAAGCCTGGGGTATGCATGAAGTAGAACCGCTCCCCACTGTAACGCAGGGGCCTAAATTCGGTAGAATGGGCTTGGATCTACAAGATCTAGCCCATATTTGGGCACTGCCAGAGCCCAGGAAGAAGATCGAAGGCACAAACAATAGATCGTGCAGAGCTTTCGCAGAACCAGTCATGCAAAAGGACAAACGAGTAAAAACGGGGTCGGTGTCGGAAGTTGGCTTTCAGCCAGAGCAGTTAGACATCAATCCAAGATCGGGGAGAATTTTTCGCCATCAGTCAAAGCAGGTAACTAATAATTGTTTTCAGATCCTGATTAAACCCCCTCAGGGGAAATCTCGATTAGTATGGGTGCATGCAGGAGATACCCCCATGCAGCTAAAACAACAAATATGGGCAGAAATGGGGTACCCAGTTCAGGCCCAGCATCTGGTCAGTGGAAGGCGGTCCCTTCAGGACTGTAGAGCTCTGGAAAGTTATGAGATTGGGCCAGGATCAATCATTATTTTAAATCTCAGATTGAGAGGAGGGGCTCTGCCTCAGGGACAGCCAAGCTCCTCAAGGGGAGGATCTACATCAAAACCTACAGGATCCTACCGCGACGCAGCAAAAGGGAAAGAACCTCAAAAGGGGAAAGAACACTCAGCTGCTAATACACCTCCAGGGCAGTATATCGTGGATGAAGTACCAGAGAGCCCCTCCATACCTCTGGATATCCCAGAGGTACAGGGCATTTTCTCAGATCTACAAAAAAAAGCAGTTATTTGTAGATTTAACGGCTTCTGGCCTAAAACGGATGCTTTGTACCAATGGATCCACACGGTCTGGACAACAAACTGCCAGATCCATCTATGCTCGAAGGGTTTCTTTATAGTAATCTTCCGCGTTGAAGAAGAAAGGGAAAAAGCACTCACTGAAGGACCATGGTTCTGGGGCAGTGCGGGATTATTTGTTACCCCCTGGTTCCCGGAGTTTGATCCAAATACCATGGTGGTATCAAGGATGCCGGTATGGGTAAGGTTGCATAACCTTCCGATACATTTTTGGCACTTCAAGACCTTATCAGTTATAGGAAACACCCTGGGGAAGATGTTAAAGATTGATACTGAGAGACATTTAAAAGGAATCTTTACTTTTGCTAGAATATGCGTTGAGGTAGATCTCAGCCAAGGTCTACCGGAAAGCATCATTCTGCATTTCAACAATACTCAGTGGAAACAACCTCTGGACTATGAGAATACAGCTTTCAGATGTAGGGGATGTCAACAAACAGGCCATCTGTTCAATGCATGCAAAAGCCTTAACAAGAGCAAGCCACAACAAAGGAAGCACAAAGGATGGCAGAACATAGATTATGTCATAAAGAAGAGAACCGCGGGAAAGAAAGCTCCCTCAGTATCAGAAGAAGAAGAAACAGAAGCAGAGGAGGATGATACCACCCTAGAGGAAGTTGAAATAGAGAACCAGAAGGAAAATATAGTAGTCAACAAGGATTCACAGCCACTCTCAAATCAGGCAGAGACCCAGCAAAATCAGGCAGAGATGACAAGCGTGGATCAAAGCATGGGAGGCATCAAACGGCAACATCACTCAGACACTTCAGATTCAGATAAAGAAACAGGACATCCGAATGTAACAACACAGTTAGTCATTGCTTCAACCGAGGCCACTGTGGGAGAGTGGCGCAAGGTTGAAAAGAAAAAGGGGAGAAAAACCTGAAGCGTGAGTTTTCACAGCCGAAATTCAGGCTTTTTCCCCTTTTCCTTATTCTTCTCTTTTCTCTTCTTATTTCTTTGTGCACGTTAGTTTCCTAACGATGCGGGCCATATGGCATCTCTCTGTTTTTCTCTATTGCATAAGCTGGTGTAACTTTTCATTAATTTTTTAATAAAAGGTTACCGTTTTTTCCTTGGAAAAAAAAAACTAGTATATTGACATATTTTCTAAAGAATGAGAATTGAGATTTATGGACGTGGGCATGGAAAATGCAACCATGAATGTAAAAATATGGCGCAAAAGGCCACACTTTTTTTTTATATAGAAAAGAATGAGGAGTAAACTTATTTTTGATATTAAATACACTACTTTGGGAGATTGTATAGCGAGGAACGGAAATAGAAACACACATCTAAAGTGAAAGGAATAACCGGCGAAAGAACATCCTCTATTTTTAAACTAACTAAAGAAAAAAAATTGTTCACGCTGCATGATATCTTATTTATCAAGTCTCTTGATGCCTAATAATTGAGGAAGTTGCAACATTGCCCCAATTTTTATTTGACAAATTTCAAAAGTTGATTATTCAAATAATGATTTGGAATGTGTTGGGTTTTATTTTATTGGTCTTTATAGTAGACAAGAATTATCTTAGCGTTGTTTTTGCTTATTTTATATGGTATACATTAGAGTCTTTGACATCATTTTAGTGAAAGAAACAAAAAATTGTATTTATTAATAGAATGGAAAATAGAAACCTATTTGAAGTCAAAAGGATATGCATATTTTTGAATACTTTAAATGGAAATTGTTAATTTGGATGTATGAGACATATGATGTGGAAAGATATACCAATTATGTTTTAGTTGTGATTATTGTATTTCCACAAAGTATTTAGACATAAAATATCCATGAAATTTGTATAGCATAATTGGTTCAAGAATTTGATTAGTGTTTTGGATGAAAAAAGAGATTGTAGATTCAAATCCTTCTAAAGTTGTAAGTAGCTATTTCTTTCACAATTTTGTATTATTTAAAGAGAGTTCATTTGGCTTCGAAATCATTGTGTTTTTAAAAAGGGATGTATTGTGTAAAGAGAGTTAATTTGGCTTCGAAATAATTGTATTTTTAAAGAGGGATATAAGCTATTTTGAATTCTTTTAAGTGCCTTATTTTATGGGGTACTTGCACGCTATAACATTTATAAATGGGGTTATAAGATGTAATTGCAATTTGCACCATTTGTAATTGGAGTTATGAGGTTGTAAGAAGTTATAAGGTGTTCCCATGGTGAGAAGAAGTTATGTTCTTTAAACTCCATATGGTGATCTACAATACTTAATTTTGGTCTTGATTCTCATACCTACCCAAAATTTAATAAAGGGGTCTTAGGATTTTGTGTACCATGTTCCATGGTCTCATTGGTGATGTATGATCATGTTGGTGCATTTTTTCTTATATTTTAACCACACAAATTCAAATACATGCAATGAAGGAAATAAATTTAAACAACTCTCATCTAAAGAATCAAGCATTGTGATGTTAATAAAGGCAAGCAATAGTCTTCGAGAGGCAACCCAAACAATACTTTCACTTCAAGACAAATTATGTTCAAGTATTATCTAATATTTGAAGTGTCGAGTATCCTTTTGAGTCAAACTTGACATAATTCAGTCCATTTCAATCTCCAAGTATTATTTCTAATCTAATAAGAGCTAGAAGCATATGGGTGGAGTTGTAAGATACCCTTATAAAGTCTTTAAGGTCCTACAATTTGGAGTTTATATTTGAAATCATTTGATTTGGACCAAAATTGAATAGGGATATCAAGTGTATGTTTGATTGGTCAATAGTTTGTCAAGAAATTGACTATACTAAGAGGGGGGTGAATCAGTATAATGCATTCATGGTCATCGATTTTTAATTTTTACTTTTTTATTTTCAATAGTTATCTAAACTATTAGATAAGTAGCAGATTTAACATATAAACCACAACATAAGAATCAACACATAAAAGCAACACATGTAGACATCAAATATAAGTGGAAACCCATAAAGGGAAAAACCACAATTTTTTTTCATTGTGATGTAACTTCAAGCACCCACTCCCCTTTTACATCAGCTTTTGTAGGCACCCACCTATAAGAGGCTTCAACCTCTCTTCTATTTTGCAAGCTACAACTTGCTGGAAGCACTCACTCCCATTTTGTACATCATTTTTTGTAGGTTCCTACCTACAAGAGGCTTCAACCTCACTTTTATTCTGCAAGCTACAACTTACTAGAAGCACCCACTTCCACTTATAGGCTCCAACCAATTCTTTTTCAACCTATTACATGAAAGGAGACACCAATCCCCTGATACATGAAATTTTTAATATGTTGGCTTACTTGGTCTTTAATTTTGAATACATGCATCTCTTTGAATTTGTTTTGTACTCTATCTCTAACTCCTTTACAACCATTTATCTCCTCTATTCCTCTTCCTTAAATATGTTTCACATATATTCTTCTTTATCCTTCTTTCTTTACGAGGAAATCCTTGAAATAGGTCTCATAAAAACTCAATCAACTCACTACTTTGCATTCCAAAATCTATGTTTATATAACTAGTTGCATGTTTGTATTCTAATGTAGTCTCTTTGTATTCCAAAGGTATCTATTTGTATTCTGAAGCTATCTCTTTATATTTCACCTATTTGTTTCACATTCTTCCAGATTTTAAATATTAAAACAAAGTTAATCATCCTCTAAATAGTATTAAAATATTAACATCATCCAAATCCAATGATTGCATAAACCATGGCCAAGAGTTTTCCTTTTTCATGCTCTAGGACATAGATGTGGGTTCCCAACTAATAATATGGGTTGTGGACACCAATTATTGTCTAGAAATCCAGGCTACCAAAACTACAAACACATATTATTAAGATTTAATCTATGTCTATTCTCTAAATTAAGAAAAACTAAAAATTGTTCACCCAGGTATACAACCATTTATATCATGACGTCTTCAACCACCTCTATAACATACCCACTGCTCAGCAAAACAATTTGTAAACATCATCATACTCAAAATACAAGCACCATCATCTTAACAACAATATAAAAATAGTCTCTAATCATTAAGAAATGTATCATCAACATCCTTTGTCCATCTTTGATACTGTAAATACATCAACAACCTTAGTTGCAACTAAACACTCCAATACCTTTCATAGGAAACCTTCAACACCCTTTCCCATCAATGACAACGTTGCCAACAATCTCCCCATTTTTCATTGATGGAAACGCTAAGTTGGTCCTCCCCATTTTGTTCTGAGAATTATTTCTCCACAGTCTCTCCTTATTTCTCCACCATGTCTCCTTACCTCACCCTTTGACATCAATGGCAAGGGGGTTGGAAACTTAACAAAACTCAATACTCAAAACTTAGAGACTATCTAGCTAAATCTATCCACTTATTCTCAAGAAATTATTGGAGAATATTGTAATTGTGTACATGAATACCCAAAGCTAGATGAATACGTTTTTATTCTTTTATTCTTTGTAACATCACATTAAGAAAATAAAGCCTAGCATTCAACCTCTTTCTCTAACCTTCCATGTCCTCTAGGTCTAATAGATCTACGACATTTTCCTCGTCCTCATCATTTACATAACTAGGTAGATCTTTCATAACTATATCCTTCATCATATTCAGTGAGTGAGAGAATCTTCCATTATCTTATTTTTTGTGCTTCATCATTTATGGGTTGGAAATGGGTAGGGGTGTATGGTCTTCAAAGGTTTAATTATGAAGATACAAGATACACCTACTTCAGAGACAACTCCTAAAGATGCAGTAAATTCTTTCTTTCAAAAAATTGTAGCAAAACCTAGATTAATGCCTTCTACTGATATGGTCAGGTGGTTGGTCGATAATGTTAACATTATAGAGTGAAATTTCCATACATATAATGGAATAGTGATTGGTTCGTTCACGACAAAACACCTTCAAGATATGTATCATGTGATTGAGCCACAATGCACTTTTGACAAACAGTACGTGCAGGACTTTATAAAAAAGAATGGAGAAGTTGTTGATTCCATAGGAGATTGGAGGAAAGACCCAAATAAACACAAAGTTGAGGAGGATGGTAAGTATTATATAGCCTCACTTGCTACTCCTTTCAGTCAAATTGTTGCCATGTTGTTTAGATTGTATGCTTACCCCAATGTTTATGAGTTTCCTGATACCTGGGTCTCTCTAATTGATGGGGCATCTGAGGGATATATCTTTGATTGGGTTAACCTACTGTCTAATAATATATCCAAACACATTTTTTCCTTCTGCACTTCTTGAAGTGTTTCTAAAAACATTATTCCCCCATTTTACATGTTTGCATATATCAGGGACTGCCTCTATCTCTCTTTGGATTTCCCAGCGATGGGATGGAAATGGACCCATTTTGATCCTCTCCCAATTCATATTTATCATAATGGTATTTGGGAAAACAATTATCTTCACCATTTTTATGAAATATTCCACCGAGTCATCATTCCTATTTATGAAATAATCTTTGAAGAAAAACATCCAAGAATGTCTCAGGAAGCCATGGATAGCCTCAGGAAAATCAGGAACTAATTCAATGAGGAATTGTTTACATATATCAGAGTTTGTGGAAGCCATGTTGCACCTCATGTCCTGTCCCTCTACATTCTAGATAAGCTACTATGTAGAGAAGTGGCTTACTAAACAATAGCTCTTGGAATAACTAAAGCATTGAAAAACTCCAATAAAAGGTTTTGGTCTTAATTTCCTCTCCCTTTTGGAATTTTTCCCCTAATAAATTTTGATCATGTGGAAAATGATGTGCAACCCATAGAGGCATTAAAATTGTCCACCATCCCGATTAGGACATATGACCATGTTGAAGTAGCACATAAAATTTCTATTATCTATGGAGATGATGATTTCATTGAAATCCTGTTTTCGAGAGGACCAAAATCGACCTAAATATCACACAAAAAAGATAAGGGAAAGTGCACTTATGAAGCAAATCCCACACATGCATATTTGATAAGGTCGGCCCTAAAGCAAAGTGGACACACTTGGAAGGCTATAAATACAAGTGACCTATACCTCATTTGGAAATCATCACGAGACACTCTTCCATCTTGGTTTTTGGCTCGCACAAGTCTGAGGCTCATCCGCGAAGGAAAAAGTTTGCTCGAAGATGAAATTGTATGGTCTGAAGCTCGCATTTCTATTTTAGTGTTTTCGGCCTCAGTCATAGTCACAGGAAAAAGATATCTCAACTACAGTCACTCACTATGAGGCTCATCCATGTGGACGAATCATCCTATTTGCATGCACAACTCGTCCTCCATGCAACCGGCACCTAGGGTTTCAGAATCTCAGTTTTAGACTGTAGTCGCTCACTTGTAGGCTCCAGAGAGCAAATGGAAGCTTCCAAGTCACACTCATGACTCCTCCTCCATGTGACTGAGACCTAAATGATGGAATTTTAATTTTCCAAATATTTTTCTCAGTCACTGCAGTGTTTTGCAGTTGACCGCAAACAATGACAATTCATTACAAGCTTAAGAATCATGATTTTGAGTATAAGGATTGTTGGGTTCATTTCCTGGATATTTTATAATTCTTTTTGCTAGATAGTTGTAAGGATGAAGATATTGATCATTTTAATCTCTTTTGTGTCATAATTCGTTGAAAATATAATAAGAAGAATAATTTGAAAGGGTTTTCCCCATAGTGGGTTTTTCCCTTGTCTCCAACCAATCTTGGTGCCTCTATGTGTATGATTTTTTTCTATTGTTCCTTTATGTTCTATTCTATCAATAATGATGATATTGTTCTTTCTATATATTTGCATATGTTGTTGAATAATGATGTAAATCTAAATAATGTGATGATGTTATGGGGTGAAATTAATGTGTTAATGAAAAAATGAAATTATAAAAGCACAGAACAATATAGCCCTAAGAAAAATTAACATGGTATCAGAGTTGGGTTGAAGAAAAGTCATGGAGATCACCCCTATGATGACACCATTGAAGGACACAAGAAAGGATGGATGAGACCTAAAAGAATTCTAGGGTCTGAAGGAAACCCTAGGAAATTTGGTTATTAGGGTTTGATGGATATTATGAGGTTAGGGTTTGAGAGAAACCCCAGTTTATGGCAAATATTTGAAGATATGAAATCTAGAAACCCTAGCATGGTCAAAGCGAAGATGTTAAAGCACTTGTGTCAAATTTGATGAAGCCCTAGATGCGATAGTGTTTATTAGGCTTGGTTTTTTATAAAATTGGTTGAAATATTGAAGGCACCATTTTCATATGGAAAATGGACAATGATGGCTCTTGAAGGCTAGTTCAAGAAAGAGATGATCACCTCTCATTTAAGATAAGTAATTTTCTATTTATGATGCTTCTTTATGCCTTTAATTTTAGACTTATGGATATGATTATTGTTTTAATTATTACTTATGATTCCTGCATATATATTTGAGTATTTGGATTCTTTTAACCTCTTGATGAGTTATGATACGTGAATCCTTCTTGAGGATAATGGATAGTGTAGGAAGAGGCATCTGATGAAAATGTGACAAAGTGCTACAAGTTGCCTATGGAAAATAAGAAGGTGCATAGGTATTCAAATAATTCAAGGTATGCATGGTATATTGTTTCAAAGTTATGTGTCATCTGCAATATTGATGGCAAGGTAAGTCTTAAGGTGTGATGAGAATGTCTCCTTCTCAAATGGCTCATGCATGCATATGAAAGTGATTTGGATTCATGGTTCTTATAATGAAATGGTGTACTTGATAGTGAACAAGTATCTTACCTTTTAGACATGATGAACTTCTTGATTCTATGAAGCTACTTAACATTTATCTTTGATAAAGGGGTATACTTGATGTTTGGCTAACATCTATCATTTTTAATGTCTTGATCCCATAAAGAAGGCTATCACCTTGATTCTAGTAGATGGTAACTTGACACTATTTATATTGTTTGTGAAAATCATGGTAGCCATGATGATATAAGTGTAACAATGAGATTGATATTCAAGATCTTTTGTTGACCTCGGTTTAGTATTAATGAGCTTAGTGTAGAAATTCTGACTGTAGATTAACCTGATAATGCAATATAACTAAAGAAAAATACTTTAATCTACTTCTACAATCAAACTTGCAGAAACTTAATAGATTTGAGCAAGATCAAGCGGAACACATATAACCAGAAGAAGAATCAATACACATGAAACAAATAAAATACTCAAGGGAAAGCCTCAGCTAAAAACCCCACTATCTGTATTATCATACAAGGTGGAAATATCTCAGAATTACACAAAGCTTTAGCTCTCACAGCTATCCAGCTCTCAGTACAATCCTCTTGGATGCTCACAGGCAAACAAGGCTTCTCACAAACCTTCTCCTCTGCCCTCCAAGCTTCCTATTTCCTTGCGCTGTTTCTCCTAGGTGATCCTACTGTTACCAAGTGTAACACTGATCACTCACACTGATCTCACACACTGTAAAACTGCACAATCCTCAAGGAACCTTGTTCCTTCTGCATGGATGAGTTTCCTTTATAGGAAAACTCATTCAACTGATAGTAATCTATCCTTAACATTTAGATCAACTGGGTCTTTCTCTAAATAGACATGCATGAGTTTCCGATGAGAGAATCTTCAGTTATCTAGAGTACACTAGTTGGATGCATGCATGCATTAACTGATTGAACTCACAATTAGTTCCTCAAATAGTTTGGAACTAATTTAACTAGAATTAACTCAGTAAACTAAGCTAACTAATTACAACTCAAATATAACTCAACCTTATCTCCTTAATTAAGCGATAATCTCCTTAATTTAAGGGATAATTGTTGCACGACTTTAGAAAGACTTCTAGCTTGAATGTTTCCAACTAATTAACTCAAGATGAATTAATTAATTATTTTTCAAGTAGCTGGTGAGACTAAATTCGAATTTTAATTCAAGGACAAATTAAAATTGGAATATTCTAGATTCTCTTTTTATCATTTCTTGTTGCTATTTTCAACACTCCCTCTCAACAATAAAGGAATTCAACTCGATCCCCATCCTAAACCTTTGGAATGTTCTGCATGCAACACTTCTCTCTAGTGTTGTTGCTCCAACAATCTCCAGAAACAAAAAAACATCCAACCTGAATCAGTATGATGCATCTGTCATCAAAGTCTCTGACCGCTATTGCCTCTATCAACTGAAAACTCTGCGCTTCTGCTGACTCAGCCTTTCTTCACTATTGTCAATCCTTCTTACGCTCTTCAGTATCTGGCTGCTCTAACCTCTTTGATATCTGACTTCATCAATCCCATTGATTCCTCCCGCTACTATGTACTTTGGGCTCTCGTAGTAAGGTATGATCCATGAGATAAAACCTCTCAATGGTTCCTGTCCAATTTCAGCCTTCTTGGGACTATCACTTCACATCGCCCCACCTCACACCAAGAGGTATGGCTGCATGTGATCCCTCTGCTGACTTGGCTCAAAATTTCCTCCTACTGGAGGTCTCTGCATGAGTGGATGCCTCCACTCAGTCTCTTGTCAGCATCTCTAATGTGGCTCCTCCACAATTGTCTGAGACCTCTTCTGGGGCTGTATGTTGAGAGGTAATTTACTCTCCCTCTCAACCACCAAGTCTCTAAAATTTTCCTTGCTCCTCAAGGCTTTGCATGCATTTTGAACCTCAAGAGCATACAGGTTCTTGAGTTGTGAACTGATCTGTTTCACTTGTCTCTTGGTGATGTTTCTAAGGAAAACCTTTCCCTTACTAAAGACAACATCGTAGCCTTTTTCCTCCAACATCTCGACCGATACCAAGTTCTTCTTCAGTCCAGGCACATACTTCACATTTGTCAACGTGATAGGAGCTCCATGCTCCCTATTAAAAGCAACCGTGCCCACCCCGTAAAGACTAAACCTTTCGTTGTCACCCATCTCTGTGCGCATCTTGAGGTCTTTCTCCTCCAAGGTACTGAATAAAATTTTATTGCCGACCATGTGGAACGAGGCTCCACTGTTAAGAAACCAACCACAACCCATCATCGATGGCACCATGCATGCGATGAGGATGAAGTCCATTTCGAACTGAGAGGCTAATGCCTCACCTTCCAATCCTTCCGAGGATCCCTTCTTGGACTTCTTCAATGGGAAATTAGTCACATAATGACCCATCTCGTGACGATAAAAGCATCTCACTTTAGACTTGTTAACCTTCTTCCCTCCATGAGAAGAATTCGATTCGGAATGGGACGCCTTCCCCTTCCCTGTCCTTGCCTTACTTGCTAAGGCCAGATTTTCTTCATCACCATCCTTGGATGAAGAACCATCTCGAGTGCTCCTCCTGATCTCCTCCTGCATGAGATCCGACCACAGTCGTTCCCAATCCGGTAGTTTATCCCTTCCATTCACAGAGTCCTAGTAGCTATTCCAGCTCTTTGGAAGGCAAAGGAGAGCGAGCTCACCATATCATCATCAGTAGTAGTTATTCCCACACTGCTAAGCTCATGTTTGCAAGTGGTGAGCTTGTTCAAATATGTGGAAATAGTATCACAGTTATCCATCTTGATTCTTCGAATCTTATCCTTGAGCGCCAATTTCCTCTGGTCGCTACTGTTCTGGTAGAGGTCCTTCAATGTCTTCCACATTGAATATGGAGTATCCTTCCCATGGAGACTCGAGGTAATAGGTCTAGAACTCCCTCAAGGATAATCCGTCTCGCCCTCACCACACACTTCTTCCATTCAACCAACTCTTGTGCATTAGTTGAGCCTGGATTTGGTATTTCTTGATCAATGAAATCCTTCAAGCCGTTGTCTTCTAATACAACTTCCATTCTATCTTTCCATGCTATGTAATTTGAGGTGCCTTCCAAGGCATACTCAAGTCTCAAGCCATAGAATGCCATTGACCAACTTGAAGTATGAGATGAATTTGATTTGTACCTGCAACCCTGAACTTCAAACTTCGAATTCTCTTCTCAGTATACTGTTCACAACTCTGATAACCTTTGCTCTGATACCATGTAAAAATTTCTCTATAGATCAGCTAGCTCTGATACCATGTAGAAATTTTGACTGTAGATTAACTTGATAATGCAATATAACTAAAGCAAAATACTTTAATCTACTTCTACAATCAAACTTGCGGAAGCTTAATAGATTTGAGGAAGATCAAGTAGAACACATATAACTAGAAGAAGAATCAATACACATGAAACACAAAAAATATTCAGGGGAAAACCTCAGCTAAAAACCCCACTATCTCTATTATCATACAAGGTGGAAATATCTCAAAATTACACAAAGCTTTCGCTCTCATAGCTAGCCAGCTCTCAGTACAATCCTCTTGGATGCTCACAGGCAAACAAGGCTTCTCACAAACCTTCTCCTTTGCCCTCCAAGCCTCCTATTTCCTTGCGCTGTTTCTCC
Organism: Pinus tabuliformis; assembly: GCA_031772625.1. NCBI lineage: Eukaryota > Viridiplantae > Streptophyta > Pinopsida > Pinales > Pinaceae > Pinus > Pinus tabuliformis. The sequence goes on along the minus strand of CM062814.1, from coordinate 688,932,434 downwards.
TGGGTGATCCTACTATTACCAAGTGTAACACTGATCACTCACACTGATCTCACACCCTGTAAAACTACACAATCCTCAAGGAACCTTGTTCCTTCTGCATGGATGAGTTTCCTTTATAGGAAAACTCATGCAACTGATAGTAACTTGTCCTTAACATTTAGCTCAACTGGGTCTTTCTCTAAATAGACATGCATGCGTTTCTGATGAGAGAATCTTCAGTTATCTGGAGTACACTAGTTAGATGGATGCATGCATTAACTGACTGAACTCACAATTAGTTCCTCAAACAGTTTGGAACTAATTTAATTAGACATAACTTAGTAAACTGAGTTAACTAATTACAACTCAAATATAACTCAACCTTATCTCCTTAATTAAGGGATAATCTCCTTAATTTAAGGGATAATTGTTGCATGACTTCAGAAAGGCTTCTAGCTTGAATATATCCAACTAATTAAATCAAGATGAATTAATTAATTATTTTTCAAGCAGCTGGTGAGACTAAATTCAAATTTTAATTCACAATTTTAATTCAAGGACAAATTAAAATTGGAATATTATGGATTCTCTTTTTATCATTTCTTGTTTCTATTTTCAACACTCCCTCTCAACAATAAAGGAATTCAACTCGATCCCCATCCTGAACCTTTGGAATGTTCTGCATGCAACCCTTCTCTCTAGTGTTGTTACTCCAGTAATCTCCAGAAACAAAAAAACATCCAACTTGAATCAGTATGATGCATCTGTCATCAAAGTCTCTGACTACTATTGCCTTTGTCAACTGAAAACTCTGTGCTTCTGCTGACTTAGCCTTTCTTCACTATTGTCAATCCTTCTCTGTGCTCTTCAGTATCTGACTGCTCTAGCCTCTGTCACTTTGATATCTGACTGCATCAATCCCACTGATTCCTCCCGCTACTATGTACTTTTGGCTCCCGTAGCAAGGTACGATCCATGAGATAAAACCTCTCAATGGACCGTTCCCAATTTCAGCCTTCTTGGGACTATCACTTCACATCACCCCACCTCACACCAAGAGGTATGGCTGCATGTGATCCCTCTGCTAACTTGGCTAAAAATTTCCTCCTATTGGAGGTCTCTGCATGAGTGGATTCCTCCACTCAGTCTCCTCTCAGCATCTCCAATTGTGGCTCCTCCACAATTGTTTGAGACTTCTTCTGGGGTTGTATGTTGAGAGGTAATTTACTCTCCCTCTCAACCACCAAGTCTCTAATAGTTTCCTTGCTCCTCAAGGCTTTGCATGCATCTTGAACCTCAAGAGCATACAGGTTCTTGATTCATGAACCGATCTATTTCACCTGTCTCGTGGTGATGTGTCTAAGGAAAACCTTTCCCTTACTAAAGACAACATCGTAGCCTTTGTCCTCTAACATCGTGAACGATACCAAGTTCTTCTTCAGTCCAGACACATACTTCACATCTGTGAAGGTGATAGGAACTCCATGCTCCCTCTGAAAACCAACCGTTCCCACTCCTAAAACACTAAACCTTTCATCATCACCCATCTCTATGCGCATCTTGAGGTCTTTCTCCTCAAAGGTACTGAATAAACTTTTATCGTTGGTCATGTGGAATGAGGCTCCACTGTCAAGAAACCAACCACAACCCATCATCGATGACACCATGCATGCGATGAGGGTGAAGTCCATTTCGAACTGAGAGGCTAATGCCTCACCTTCCGATCCTTCCAAGGATCCCTTCTTGGACTTCTTCGATGGGCAATTAGTCGCATAGTGACCCATCTCGTGACAATTAAAGCATCTCTCTTTAGACTTGTCAACCTTCTTCCCTCCATGAGAAGAATTCAATTTGGAATGGGACACCTGCCCCTTCCCTTTCCTTGCCTTACTTGCTAAGGCCAAATTTTCTTCATCATCATCCTTGGATGAAGAGCCATCTCGAGTGCTCCTCCTAATCTCCTCCCGCATGAGATCCAACCATAGTCGTTCCCAATCCGTCAATTTCTCCCTTCCATTTACAGAGTCTTGGTAGCTATTCTAGCTCTTTGAAAGGACAAGGAGAGTGAGGCTCACCATATCATCATCAACAGTAGTTATTCCCACACTGCTAAGCTCATCTCTACAAGTGGTGAGCTTGTTCAGATATGTGGAAATAGTATCATAGTTCTCCATCTCGATTCTTTGAAGCTTATCCTTGAGCGCCAATTTCCTTTGGTCGCTACTGTTCTGGTAGAGGTCTTTCAATGTCTTCCACATTGAATATGGAGTATCCTTCCCATGGAGACAAGAGAAAATATGGTATTGAAATCCCTCAAGGATAATCTGTCTCACCCTCACCACACACTTATTCCATTCAACCAACTCTTATGCATTAGTTGAGCCTGGATTTGGGATTCCTTGATCAATGAAATCCTTCAAGTCGTTGTCCTCTAATACAACTTCCATTCTATCTTTCCATGTTATGTAATTCGAGCTGCCTTCCAAGGCATACTCGAGTCTCAAGCCATAGAATGCCATTGACCAACTTGAAGTATGAGATGAATTTGATTTGTACATGCAACCCCGAACTTTAAACTTCGAACTATCTTCTTAGTATATTGTTCACAACTCTGATAACCTTTTCTCTGATACCATGTAAAAATTTCCCTATAGATTAGTTAGCTCTGATACCATGTAGAAATTCTAACTATAGATTAACCTGATAATTCAAAATAACTAAAGCAAAATACTTTAATCTACTTCTACAATCAAACTTGTGGAAGCTTAATAGATTTGAGCAAGATCAAGTGGAACACATATAACTAGAAGAAGAATCAATACACATGAAACACAGAAAATACTTAGGGGAAAGCCTCAGCTAAAAACCCCACTATCTGTATTATCATACAAGGTGGAAATATCTTAGAATTACACAAAGCTTTAGCTCTCACAGCTAGCCAGCTCTCAGTACAATCCTCCTGGATGCTCACAGGAAAACAAGGCTTCTCACAAACCTTCTCCTCTACCCTCCAAGCCTCCTATTTCCTTGCGCTGTTTCTCCTGGGTGATCCTACTGTTACCAAGTGTAACACTGATCACTCACACTGATCTCACACCCTGTAAAACTGCGCAATCCTCAAGGAACCTTGTTCCTTCTACATGGATGAGTTTCCTTTATAGGAAAACTCATGCAACTGATAGTAACTTTTCCTTGACATTTAGCTCAACTGGGTCTTTCTCTAAATAGACATGCATGAGTTTCAGATGAGAGAATCTTTAGTTATCTAGAGTACACTAGTTGGATGCATGCATGCATTAACTGACTGAACTCACAATTAGTTCCTCAAATAGTTTGGAACTAATTTAACTGGACTTAACTCAGTAAACTGAGATAACTAATTACAACTCGAGTATAACTCAACCTTATCTCCTTAATTTAAGGCATAACTGTTGCATGACTTCAGAAAGACTTCTAACTTGAATATCTCCAACTAATTAACTGAAGATGAATTAATTAATTATTTTTCAAGCAGTTGGTAAGACTAAATTCGAATTTTAATTCACAATTTTAATTCAAGGACAAATTAAAATTGGAATATTCTGGATTCTATTTTTATCATTTCTTGTTTCTATTTTCAACACTCCCTCTCAACAAAAAAGGAATTCAACTCGATCCCCATCCTGAACCTTTGGAATGTTCTGCATGCAACACTTCTCTCTAGTGTTGTTGCTCTAGCAATCTCCAGAAACAAAAAAACATCCAACCTGAAACAGTATGATGCATCTGTCATCAAAGTCTCTGACTGCTATTGCCTCTATCAACTGAAAACTCTGTGCTTCTGTTGACTCAACCTTTCTGCACTGTTGTCAATCCTTCTCTACGCTCTTCAGTATCTAACTGCTCTAGCCTTTGTCACTTTGATATCTGACTTCATCAATCCCACTAATTCCTCCCGCTACTATGTACTTTGGGCTCTCGTAGCAAGGTACGATCCATGAGATAAAACCTCTCAATGGACCCTACCCAATTTCGGCCTTCTTGGGACTATCACTTCACATCACCCCACCTCACACCTCGAGATATGGCTGCATGTGATCCCTCTGTTGAATTGGATTGAAATTTCCCCCTACTGGAGGACTCTGTATGAGTGGATGCCTCCACTCAGTCTCCTCTCAGCATCTCCAATTGTGGCTCCTACACAATTGTCTGAGACTCCTTCTAGGGTTGTATGTTGAGAGGTAATTTACTCTCCCTCTCAACCACCAAGTCTCTAACATTTTCCTTGCTCCTCAAGGCTTTGCATGCATCATGAACCTCAAGAGCATACAGGTTCTTGACTCATGAACCGATCTGTTTCACCTGTCTTGTGGTGTGTCTTAGGAAAACCTTTCCCTTACTAAAGACAAAATTGTAGCCTTTGTCCTCCAACATAGCGACCGATACCAAGTTCTTCTTCAGTCCAGGCACATACTTCACATCTGTCAAGGTGATAGGAGCTCCATGCTCCCTCTGAAAAGAAACCATGCCCACTCCTAAAACACTAAACCTTTCATCATCGCCCATCTCTATGCGCATCTTGAGGTCTTTCTCCTCCAAGGTACTGAATATATTTTTATCGCCGGTCATATGGAATGAGGCTCCATTGTCAAGAAACCAACCACAACCCATCATCGATGACACCATGCATGCAATGAGGGTGAAGTCCATTTCAAACTAAGAGGCTAATGCCTCACTTTCTGATCCTTCTGAGGATCCCTTCTTGGACTTCTTCGATGGGAAATCAGTCGCATAATGACCCATATCATGACAATTAAAGCATCTCACTTTAGACTTTTCAACCTTCTTCCCTCCATGAGAAGAATTCGATTCAGAATGGGATGCATTCCCCTTCCCTTTCCTTTCCTTACTTGCTAAGGCCATATTTTCTTCATCATCATCCTTGGTGAAGAACCATATCGAGTGCTTCTCCTAATCTCCTCTTGTATGAGATACGACCACAGTCATTCCCAATCTGGAAGTTTCTACCTTCCATTCACAGAGTCCCGGTAGCTATTCTAGCTCTTTGGAAGGCCAAGGAGAGGAAGGCTCACCATATCATCATCAACAGTAGTTATTCCCACACTGCTAAGCTCATCTCTTCAAGTGGTGAGCTTGTTCAGATATGTGGAAATAGTATCATAGTTCTCCATCTTGACTCTTCGAAGCTTATCCTTGAGCGCCAATTTCCTCTGGTCGCTACTGTTTTGGTAGAGGTCCTTCAATGTCTTCCACATTGAATATGGAGTATCCTTCCCATGGAGATTCAAGACAATATGGTCTTGAACTCCATCAAGGATAATCCGTCTTTCCCTCGCCACACACTTCTTCCATTCAGCCAACTCTTGTGCATTAGTTGAGCTTAGCTTTGGGATTTATTAATCAATGAAATCCTTCAAGCTGTTGTCTTCTAATACAACTTCCATTCTATCTTTCCATGCTATGTAATTCGAGCTACTTTCCAAGGCATACTCAAGTCTGAAGCCATAGAATGCCATTGACCAACTTGAAGTATGAGATGAATTCGATTTGTACCTACAACCCCGAACTTCAAACTTCAAATTCTCTTCTCAGTATATTGTTCACAGCTCTTATAACCTTTGCTCTGATACCATGTAAAAATTTCTCTATAGATCAGGTAGTTCTGATACCATGTAGAAATTCTAACTGTAGATTAACCTGATAATGAAATATAACTAAAGCAAAATACTTTAATCTACTTCTACAATCAAACCTGCAGAAGCTTAATAGATTTGAGAAAGATCAAGCGGAACACATATAACCAGAAGAAGAATAAATACACATGAAACACAAAAAATACTCATGGGAAAGCTTTAGCTAAAAACCCCACTATCTATATTATCATACAAGGTGGAAATATCTCAGAATTACACAAAGCTTTAGCTCTCACAGCTAGCCAGCTCTCAGTACAATCCTCCTGGATACTCACAGGCAAACAAGGCTTCTCACAAACCTTCTCCTCTGCCCTCCAAGCCTCCTATTTCCTTGCGCAGTTTCTCCTGGGTGATATTACTGTTACCAAGTGTAACACTGATCTCAGACCCTGTAAAACTGCGCAATCCTCAAGGAACCTTGTTCCTTATGCATGGATGAGTTTCCTTTATAGGAAAAATAATGCAACTGATAGTAACCTGTCCTTGACATTTAGCTCATTTGGGTATTTCTCTGAATAGACATGCATGAGTTTCTGATGAGAGAATCTTCAGTTATCTGGAGTACACTAGTTGGATGCATGCATGCATTAACTGACTGAACTCACAATTAGTTCCTCAAACAGTTTGGAACTAATTTAACTAGACTTAACTCAGTAAACTGAGCTAACTAATTACAACTCAAATATAACTCAACCTTATCTCCTTAATTAAGGGATAATCTCCTTAATTTAAGGGATAACTGTTGCATGACTTCAGAAAGACTTCTAGCTTGAATTTCTCCAACTAATTAACTCAAGATGAATTAATTAATTATTTTTCAAGCAGCTGGTGAGACTAAATTCGAATTTTAATTCACAATTTTAATTCAAGGACAATTTAAAATTGGAATGTTCTGGATTCTATTTTTATCATTTCTTGTTGCTATTTTCAACACTTAGTAATTATGTCATATGGTAAAATAGAATTCCCTGATTGAGTTATGTGACAAAGAAGTAATGTTGTGATCATGATTCTTGAAGCTTACTCCTATTAGTTATTTGACACTAACCCTTGATGAAAGATTGATGTCATGATGAAGTAGTTGATGATAACATGATATAACCATAATGAATATGTGATATAGTCTAACTTTATGATCTTACATATCTACTGATGCATGAAAATATTATAGACGGGTTGATGACTTGAATAAAAATAACTAAAGTGGATTCCCATTCAGATTGAGAATCTCTCGATAAGATCCTTACTACTTTTAACATTGACATTATATGTATATTCTTTACCGTCAAAATAAGATTTATGGAAATGAATAGACAAATGTCTAACATTGTTGATATGCAACAAAGTTTTGATATGAGAAGAGAGGGTTTTCCCTTACTCTAAGCCTCAGTTGCACGGAAGCAAGATTACAGGTGCAATTGTAGCCTCTCAGCCGCACAAAAGTAAGGTCAAGGGTGCTATTTCCTCCCAACCACATAGAAGAAGGCCTATGGATGCGATTATGCATGAAAGGCACAAAAATGAAGTTTTGTACATAAAATCAGATGTTCAGCTTAAGGATGTCAATCCTATAGACATGAAGTAGACAACAAAAAGTTCTATGAGTAGGGAATTTTGAATGTTGATTATAATATGAATATGTAGATTGAACTTGTGTTTGCAAGTGACTGGGATATGCATATAGATATGTCATTATGATTTAACCATTGAATTTTATGCTGCAAGAGTTTGACTAGATTTCACTAATTGATATAGATTAGCAGTGTTTGGAGTTTTGAAGTGATAATGACTTAGAAATTTGACTTGATGATTGAGATATTTTCTGGACAATAGATCTCACTATGATAGAAAATTTGGGATTTGACTTGATGACTAATGATTTGATTTGAATACTAATGATTTTCCTTGATAACAATGTTATATGGGCATAGTGACTTTCAGTGACTAATATTTGCATTCGATAATGGTTTTGTATTGGCCTCCTTGATATTAGCACAATGGTTGAAGTATTGACAGATCTAATTTAGTGTGAAGTAATATCACAATAAATGGATGGAACATATTCGTACTATATGCATTTTCATATAGTGACTTATATTATGATCATGAGGATGTCTTGATGAAGATTGGTTTGATAATTAATGACAACTTGTTGGCATGATAATAGATGAAGTCATGACTTGATGAAATCTATACCTGTCACCTGGTCTAAAGAATCTGACATTGTGATTTGATTATTTTGATATTAGTTTTGATCTAACATATAAACTTTGATAAGGCGACTTAATTGTACAATATTTATTTATGTAAGACTAAATATATATTTTTTCTAAAGTGTTATGTTTTCAGAGAGCATTGTATGAAAAAAGTTCCTCGAACTTGATGTGTCTACATTGATAGTTATCTGGTGAAGCTAGGACGATGTGTTGATCCAAACATCTACTTTAGAAGTGTTCCAAGGTACGAATTTGATTTTGGTTTTGGTGTGGACAGTCTATTATTGAAAGATAATGAGCCTATGATGATCTAAGTAAGAGAGAGATGGCTTCTGAAGCTATAAATAATGAATCATGGCATGATGAATCAATTTCTGAAGTTGGGAAAATAAAATCTATATTATGAAGATATTGAATAAGTTTTGAAAAGTGGAAATGAAAATCCTTGGACACTTTAATTGAATTTCGAGAAGTTGTGAAGAGATATGGTTGAACTTGACTTTGCACCCGACAATTGATTGAAGCATTGATGTTCCGTTTTGAACACTCGTCTGTATATATTTATGATGTGCATAGAACCTGAATGAATTCATGATTGAGCTGCTTTGTTCACATTGAGGTTTCTCCAAGCATCGTTCGAGATACTTGCATGGGACAATCTATTCTTGGTCCCTTCCTGTGATATGTGACTACTGATGATGATTGGGATCGTTATTGATGAAATGAGCACATTTGAGTGCTGCGTTATTATGAGACCTACCATGGTGTTTTTGGATGAAAGGAGCATAGCTTTAAGCACAAATGAGGTTGAGTACAATGCTGCTAGAATGACAAAATATGAGGCAATATAAATAAATCCTTTTGATAGATGTTTGAGCAGGTTCTAAATATGACATGGATACATTACGATGACAAACATTGGGAACCAATTGGCAGAGAATCCCATATGTATAGCCAAGAACGAGATACCTTCATTGAGACAATGTTGTTGTATGAGACAAGCTTAGGCTTATGGTTGGCACCTCCTTGACATGGAGGATGACTATGGTATCCTTTATGTGATATATATATATATATATATATATATATATATATATATATATATATATATATATATATATATATATATATATATATATATATATATATATTTGTTCTAATATAATATTCGATTTGATGTATTGTATGAACAAGAGAACATTGTATTGAGTCATGATGATTACCAGATATCAGTAATGATGATATGTTTTTGATATATAGAGAGCAGGACTGATTGAGATCACTGAGCCAGCTCTTGCCTCCCATCTGAGCTCCCAGGGTGAGGAATTGAGATGGAGGGCTCCTGGGGTTAAGGGAACTCTTTACAATATGGTATCACCCCTATCTGTCACTCGTGTGATGTGTGTGATCCTTGTCCATTTTGACAAGTCAGGTATCTCCCCCACCTTTGATTATTGCAGAGTATACCCCATTTGGCATCATACCCAGAAGCAGGGCTTATTGAGATTATCCCTCCCCGTCTAGCCAACAGGTTGAGGAGGCTTGGAGGCATGTGATCCTTATCTCTTGGTAAGTCAGGTATCTTGTCCAAGCTCATATTATGATGTGGATGTTCTACAACATGACTATTGAGGGTCATTGTTGGGAAAATCATTAGTAAATAGGATGGGTTGAGTAGTATCTCTCCTATATCACCTATTTCTCGATATAGGGTCATAGATGTTTAGATCCCCCATGATATTTTGGGTTAAGATATGCTCCTAGATGTGGTTTTGGGTTGAGATATGATCCTCGATGGTATGATCTCTCATGATGATGTGGGTCATAGATTTAGCTCCTCGCTAATGTTTCCTAGGTAGTAGCATTGGGCTCCCCACTGTTAGAGATTTTGGGTGGTAGCAGTGGCTCCCCAATGGATAGAGGGTGGTAGATTGAGTTCCCCTTGGATGTTAAATTCCTCTTGTTTTAGATTCGATAATGTTTAGAATATGAGCATAGACAATCAAGAGATAAGAAGGAATAAGAAAGATATGAATTGAGATGATCAGTGATGATATGTGATGATGAGATACTTGAGACTGGATATGATTTGTTGACAGGATACTCATGACATGATGCACGTGGAATTCTCCCTAGTTGAGAGGGAGTGTTAAAATATGAAAATGCGATTAAATTCCACTTTGTATATCTCATTTGATGGATATTATGAATTCATTTAATTCCTCTTTTGGAGAGGACTAAAATAGACCTAAATATCACTCAAAATGGATAAGGGAAAGTGTACTTATGAAGAAAATCCCACATGTACATATTTGATAAGGTTTGCCCTAAAGCAAAGTGGAAACCCTTGGAAGGCTATAAATACAAGTGACCTCTACCTCATTTCGACATCCAAGTCGGTGCTTGGCATAATACAGGATGGAGCCTAGGAGATTGAATATTGGTGTCTTCATCTAGGGTTGGAGCCCTACAAAAATATTGTACTTGTTTTATTGATATTAATAAAAGTATTTATTCTTATTGTTCATTTTGTGTTCTAATTATAAGAGATCTAACTGGTAAAAATAACAATTGAAAAGAAATACTGATTCAACCCCCCTGTAACAGGGAAAAGTGTCTATATAGAACTGCTCTATCCCACTAAGGTGTGACAGTTGCCTTAGAAACAAACAGAGAAAAGCTACTTTTGTTTTTCCTTTATGAATTATAGATAGAGAGGAACAGAAAGACCAACCTCTGTCTTGCGCTAATCTCTTGATTTGATCCCTCCCTTCTTTGATAGTCCTCAGCTACCTGCTCCCTTGCACGCCCAGCTCCACAAAGTACCTGTAAGATCACAGAAGCATAGCACTATACAAAGACATGGATCTATAATCATAAAAAATCTAGGATCAGATGTAAATTGACCATACAAATGTAACAAACATCAACGATACAAAATCATGGAGGAAAACTCAAATAGATTTTATTGATAAACAAGAAAAGAGCCAAGAGGAGTTACAACCAGTTGTTCTGACCCAGCATCAACCTCCCAGCAAAGAAGCTCCTCTTCACCTCAAACAAAGCTTAGATCACCCAACAAGTTGATGTTTGTCTCAAAAAACCAACAGCAATTCCTTACAATATGTAAAATTCCAGCCTCCGGATCTCTGGGATGAGGGATCCATATATAGATATCTGTAAGGGGGATGAGTCAGCTTGTGATTTGATTAGTGTCTTCTCTCTGATAGTTCTTGCTTCCACTTGGAGACTGATGGCCTCTTACTCATCCTTGGTCGAATTCAGTGAGGCAAGTGTCACAGGAGAAGATTCTGGAAGCTTCCATTGCCTCTCCACCTCGCGAAATGACACTGCCATTTGTCATTTCTCGCCCATCGCACCCTACAGAAGGGACTTTTGAAATGCAACGCACCCTCACAATGTATTTGGGTGAGATGCAGCACACTTAGCCAGTGGAGCAGCTGCAATGATCCTGTTTTGACCAATTCTGAGCAGTTTTTCATGGAGAACTTCTGGGAGAAGCTGTAATCTGTTGACCTTGTTCCTTTAGGGGTTAGAAAAACACTTTTAGGGACTTAGGAGCCCTTGGTTTATGGAAATTTCATGCTTGGGGTTGTAGGGCCCAAAAATGTCTATAACAGTTGCCCCTTAAAGTATGAGGCCGTTAATCTTTTGGTGTCGGGTGAAATGCTTTATCATGAGGATCCGAAGTTCTTTCAATGCTGGGAGGAGACCTGTAATAAGATACAATACAATACATTATCTTCATACTACTTTCATGATCTAGCTGAGGCAGGCATTCCCATGCTCAGCTTTATAAATTCATTTTCATGTACATAGGACAGACAATCGTCTGAGTGTAGACTGATGATTCTGATAGAGCCATCATCCTTTTGAGTGGATGATTATCTGTACAGCAAAGATGTACATTTAATGTCTTTATTTCCCTGAATATATATCGCAGCCCGGATGGATGAAATTAGATCCGGGGTCTTCGATCTCGTCCGATCTTCACTCAAAGTACAAGTCGATCCATGTGAAAAATGTTCTGAAGTCGAACATGGAAAGACATTGCTTGATTACCAGCCAATGATGTAAACTCTTAACAAGCGCGAGAGGAATCACCGATAATGATAATGACCCTCAAGGTACTACAGTATAATTCACGTGGTGTGAATAAAGGACTTGGCGTCGAACACCACGCAAAATCTTTCGGTCGAAGGCCATTGATGTAAACCTGTCGCCGGAAGTGAGAAACTTGCCATTGAGGCATGCAAGCTTCAAAGTACTGAATGGGGTGTTCCTAGATCAACTTCTTGGATAATGAGCTAATGTCGACAAGAAGTGATCCGTCACAGGAGGGCCTTAATGAATCCCACATCAATGACACGGAACGGAGAAAATGATTTTAATGGAGGTGAAAACGATCTGGTGATATAAGGTTCAGGGTGGCGATCATGAAAGAATGGAGCATAAATGTATGGTAGTGGGTGAGACACAGGTGAATTCTCTGAATGACTTCTCTTGAACATATCGGCGACACTGATGTGATGGATCGGTAGCACTAACCCCAAACGTGGATGGTATGGCGTGACCATGGTGATGTGACCGGTGAATGAAACAACCCAACCCGACTCGGACACGGAGTGGAAGTGTCATGTTCAAGAGCGACTTGCTACCAACAAAGTTTCTTCGAGTTTTCTTCCCAATTTTCCCCAGTCATTGCTGACCAGTACCTCTTTATTTTTGTCAAGCTTGAGGAGGATAACATATTCTTGTTCTATAATTTGCCCTTCGGGCAAACCCATCACTATGTTTTAACGAGCCTAGCGATAGTGAAACTCGTTCTCGTCTATAGACAAGTTTGTCGCTATTAATCTTTTTAACGAGTTTAACGACAAAGATAACTCGGTCCTTTTCAATTTTAGAGAGTCTGAAAAGGAACGTAAAGGTAACTCCAAAATTCCTTTTTCGTCATCTAATCCCTGAAGTCCTAAAAAGTATAAAACAATACAGAAGGGATGAATTTTCGATACTTTTAATGAGCCGAACAAAACAAGCGCTCGATCTTTTTGTGTAATAATCCCTCAGATCCAAAAAGATTAAAATCTAGAGAAGGGATAGCACTTCCTGTCCCTTTAATGAGCTTGAGAGGCCAATGGCTCGGCAATCTTTTCATATTTTATGAGTCAGTTGAAAAGAGCTTAAAGGAGATTCGTCTTTTGAGGAACGAGTGATAAAATGGGTAGCAGCTAATTCTAGGTAAGGTTTGGAATTTTCCAATCACGGCAGTGTCACAAGGATGGCTAGTGAAATCACTCTTCGCAGCTGTTCCTCAAAATGGGTAAACAATCAAATGGAGGTGAATGATCGGCCAATGAAAAAGTGGAGGTGACGGTGCAAACACGACCAAGGATTTAATGGCTGAAGTACTACATTCACGATGGTTATTTACCGGGGAATAGTTCATTTTTTAACGAGCTTAAACATGGGGGGAAACATTTGCTCATGTCTTATGTTTATTTTTTAACGAGCTTGAACTATGTGGTAAAACTGCTCGATTGAATGGTCCCTTTTTAATTTTACCATAAATAGCTCTGTTCTTTCAAAGATTGTACCGTATTTTCAACTGCTTCATCAAACTAGTCATAAATGAACAATATATGCTTGAAAACGATTTAGAACACTAATATTTTACTTTGAACTACGTAAAAAGTAATGAAAAAGTGTTTTTACCTCTCATTTTACCATTTCATTTGAACTTTGGTTTGTTGGAGCTTTGGAGGTGCTTTTCCCCCTTGATTTTCATCAGCTGATTTCTGGAGATTCTGTGGATGATTCTCGGTGCCGTCTGGACCAGGTAGGAACTAAACCTGAGCTCTTTCATTTCATGGTTTCCATTTTGCATTTTGAGCTGGATTCCTAGTTTTTCTGAGCCCCCCGGGTTTGGAAAACTTGTTCTGCCTTCAGCGCACCCTCTGTGTATCGAAAGGTGCGTTGAATGTTGGCCTGTCTAAAGGCCATCTGACATGCAACGCACCCAGAGCACTGCTATAGGTGCGATGGGCGCAGAGAAGGAATTCTGTGCACAATTTTTGATGGAAATTTTGCCTGTTTCTTACCAAAATCAGGATCTAACTCTTCTCTTGTTTGTTTTTCAGAGATCTTTGGAGTAAGATGACCATTACATGGCGAGAACGTGAGCATGAAGAAGAGGACATGCTTGCCCTACATGATCCAGTTACAGTAAACGCACTGCGGAACTATGGCTTGCTGAAGTTTTTCTGCATTTCTAGCATGAGACAACAGATCAACTTACTGCAGTATTTGCTCGATGCTTGGGATCCTACCAACCAGGTTTTCCAGATCAGGGGAAAATCTATCCCCTTGACTGTAGTAGACATCTATTTCTTGATTGGCTTGTCGAGGCGGGGTGCCCCCATCTCTTTATCAGGTTCGGCCAGAGGAGGTGACTCGGTGAGAGATTATGTTTGCCGGTACTGCAGAGAAGGATCTCAGCCGAGTAAAGATGGCAAGATCATCATCCGTGATGTTACTGACAGGTCCCTCAGGACTATTCTGTTTACTTTTGGAAGGATGGCCGGTGGTGCGGCTCTTCATGTAGCCAATCGATCTTATATGCAGTATGCCTTGGAATGCCTCCAACCGAAGGTGTTCAACTAGTGCGATGCAGTACTTCTTGTGATGAAAGAACAATTGACCAAGATAAAGAGCGGGAGGTTGAAGAACTTTGGGTATGGTTCTATTTTGACCGCCTTTGCCTTGGAGAAGATATCGCTGATGCAGCCGTAGTATATTGCACTCGATTTACCTTCTCCTACTGGACCACGTATGCAGAGATGGGTTGACCATATGTCTAGGCATGCCAGTCAGTCTCATATTTCATTTTCTGATACCTTCTTCAGGTGGTTTGATCGTCAGGAGATGGTTTATTCCGAGTATCCATATGCTGACATGGACTTCCGGGGTGATCCACATTTAGTACTGCCGGATGGCGAATAGTGGGGCGCCATTGGTAAAATCTTTGACCATTTTTATGTTTATCGTTTTTCATTTATAATGTCCTTGTGCTTTATTCTATCAAGACTTTAATCAAACTCATGTGTACATGCAGATGTTGGTCCTGTCCGTCCAGTAGTTCGCCTGAGAGTACCAGCTGCCGCCCTGATAGGAGAGGTTGTCGGAAGGGCTATCCTTTGTGACCTCGATGTGGCCGAGACTCTCACAACATTACAGGAGCAGGTTGAGGGCCTCACTCTTGGTATTCCAGATGTGCGGACTAACGAGCTACCTTTGAGGTTACAGCAGCATACTACTGGTGTGCCAAGATGATGGACTCGTCTCTTACGCATGATCGCACAGGCTGTGACTTGCTATCACGAGCATCATTAGACTAGGGTGCCCCCTAGCATTTTGAGTTTTTGGTCACTCGACCGATTTTGTCTTGGTTACAGAACATTATGTGTAAACCATAAACAGTTATATATATTTTTGATTTTCGGAGTTTTATTTTGGTTAAGTTACATGATCCAAATGCAAACATTGATGGCATGTTTCTTTTTATAAACGTTGCAAATGTCTATCTAACACATAATTTGCTAATGAGTCAGTTAATGTGTTTAAGTTTCTGGAAATGTGTTGATATTGAATAAAATCAAATTGTCTTTCCAAAATCTTAACCCTTAGGAACATGCGATAAATAGCTGGGTTTCGGACGGAATAGATACCAGTGAGTTGTAGTATTATGAGTTGTGAGTCTAGCCTGACAATTAGTCGGCGTATACCATGTGTGATGGCATCAGAGAGAAGTTCTATCAACGCACTATATTCAACGATGTTATTTGTTGATCGACCAATACATACCCCTTTGAAACTTAATAACTCGCTGCTTGGATCAAAAATAGCCCAGGCTGCGGAAGATAGGTTCCGCGAACTACGACTCGCTCCGTCGGCATATCCAACACATGACTCCAATAGGTTTGACATCTGCAACAAATGTAAAAAGTGGATTACTTGACCAAAATAAAAACTTTAGCGAAAACAAAAACGTAACAAAAGCATACAGGTTACCATTACGCATAATAACGCTTGAGGTACAACCCGTTACGAGGTTGCGCCAGTGGAATTCCGTCATAATCCATTAACTCGTAGGCTCCTTTTGCTAACACCCGTTTAACAATATAGGGGCCCATCCATAAAGACTTAAATTTACCTGCTCCCAATTTATTGGATTCTTGGTCGTAAAGCAAGACCAAGTCACCTTCTGAGAAGACACGGGGTTTGACATTTTTGTCGAACTGCACCTTGACTTGTTTCTTATGGGCTTCGTTAGCCAAAGCGGCATCACGACAGGTTTCATCCAATTGGATTAATTCCAAGAAATGAGCTTCTTCTTCTGAAGTTCCGGAGAGGAGGTCAATTGCGAGTTTGAGAGACGAGATTTCGCACTAGATTGGTAAGACTGCTTCCAGGCCATATACCAGTTGGAAAGGCGTAAACCCGGTTGCATTCCTTACCGATGTTCGGTAAGCCCATAAAGCTGAGTACAGGATTAGGTGCCATCTTCTCTTGTGAACTCCAATCATCCTTTGCAGCATGCGTTTCAGGACCTTGTTGATGGCTTCAACTTGTCCGTTGGCTTGCGGATAATATGGAGTAGAGCTGTCGTGAGACAACCCTAGTTTGGCAGCTAATTCGACCATCATATGATTGCGAAAATGCGATCCATGATCTGTGACTATAGCCTGTGGTATGCCGAATCTGGCGACTACATGATTGAAAAAGAAGAGGGCAGCTGTTTCACCAGTATTATCTAATGTAGGCATCGCCTCGGCCCATTTGGTAAAATAGTCAACTGCGACTATGATATACCCATGCCCCCCGGTCGAGGTGGGGTTACGTGTCATGAAATCGATGCCCTATTTGGCGAATGGCCCAACAACAACTATTGGTTGTAAAGGTGCGGGTGGTCTTCTGGTTTTGCTATGGAAAATCTGACAAGCATGGCAACTTCTGACTGCGGTTATGCAATATTTGAACAT
The DNA here is from genome assembly GCA_031772625.1 of Pinus tabuliformis. Taxonomy (NCBI): domain Eukaryota; kingdom Viridiplantae; phylum Streptophyta; class Pinopsida; order Pinales; family Pinaceae; genus Pinus; species Pinus tabuliformis. The sequence goes on along the minus strand of CM062814.1, from coordinate 688,915,484 downwards.
TGTCAGCCAAAAGTATCCTGCTCGTAAGATTTTTTGCGCTGTAGCATAACCGGATTGATGCCCCCCACACGCACCTGAATGACAATCATTGAGGACTTTTTTGGCCTCCTCATGGGTGAGGCACCTTCTCAGAACTGTATCGATACCGCGATGGTAAAGTGTATCACCGACGATCATGTAGTCTTTTGCTTGGTATCGAATACGTTTTTGTTCGGTGTGGGAGGTGTTTGGCCTATATTTTTGGGTTTGGAGATAAATGATTATATCCCCATACCACTCATTTCTTGTAGATATCAGAAACAAACTTTCGTCCACGATTGTTTCATTGGATGTTTCATCGTTGGACGACGATGGGAGATCACATAATAATTCTGCGAAAACTAGAGCTTTCTTTGACTTGGACTTTACAAATTCCAGATCAAACTCTTGCAGGATTGCTATCCATTTTGAATATTTTCCCCCCAGCAACTGTCGCGACAATATATAAGTCATGGGGTTGCAATCTGACAGAATGGTAGTTTTTCGAAAGAGGACATAGTGTCGAAATCTTTGTATCGCTTGAACAGCTGCGAGCGCTAGCTTTTCAATGTAAGAATATTTGCTTTCTATATCATTTATGTTTTTACTTAAATAATATATAGGATGTTCAATTCCATTGACTTCTTGAACTAAAACCATTGCGATGGTCGTATCCGCTGCAGCCAGATACAGGTTAAAATCTTTTTGATAATCAGGAGCGTACATTAATGATGCTTTCATTAGGGATTCTTTTAAAGCATCAAAGGAAGCTTGCGCAACCTGATCCCAGACAAAGGGTACTTCCTTTTTCAAAAGATGTGTATAACCTTTAGCAAGTTCGGCGTAATTTGGAATGAACCTCCTCAGAAAGTTCGCTTTCCCTTGGAGTTTCTGAATCTGAAGCAAATTCGAAGGTGGAGGCAAATTTATGATTGCCTGGACCTTACATGGGTTGAGACGAATCCCGTCCTTTGAGACTACAAAGCCAAGCAAACGACCAGAACTGACACAAAATACATATTTGTGTGGATTGAGTCATATCTTGTAGTGTCAGAAACGTAGAAATATCGCTCTTAGATGCTGCGGGTGATCAGTCCGCTTTCGCGAATGAGCCGGAAGGTCGTCGAGGTATGGTTGAACGATGTTTTTGATGTCATGGAAGGTATAATTCATTTCCCTCTGAAACATCGCCCCTACGTTCTTTAAACCAAAGGGTAATTTTCGATATGCGAATGTACCCCACGGACAAATAAATGCAGTCTTTGACTGGTCCTGTGGGCGGATATTTATTTGATTATACCCGGAGAATCCGTCCATGAATGAAAAGATTTCGCATCCGGCGCATTCATCAATTATCTGGTCAATGAAGGGCGTAGGGTAGTTGTCTTTTGGACAAGCTTGATTTACATCCCTATAATCGACGCACACTCTAATTGTTCCTTGTTTTTTCATAACAGGGACAATATTCGATACCCAATCGGTTAGAGGAACCGGGTAGATGAAACCAGCATGGAGAAGTTTTTCAACTTCTGCCTTAATGGCAGCAACTTTCTTGGGGTGCACCTGTCGTAGCCGTTGTCGTACTAGTTTGACATCTGGATACATCTTAATTTCGTGTTCAACGATACTCGAGTCAATGCCTGGCATTTCATTGTATGACCAAGCAAAGACATCTCTGAATTTGCGAAAAAGAGCGTTATATATTTCCAGTTCTGAAGGAGAACAACATTTGCCAACATAAATATTCTCTACAACATCTGTTTTGGTCTAGATATTTATGGCGATAGTCTCTTCTATGTTGGACAAGTTTCACTCGGAATCCACCGTGTTTACAGTATTTGATAGGAAATCAAAGACTGAAGGATGATGAAGGTCATCTTGAATATCTTCTCCACAATCCGGGAGAAGGGAACGATGGTGGGAATCATTCCATGGTGCCCCTTCAATTACCATTGATTGGACAATTCCTTCGTTGGTGACATGCACTCGCGACCAAGGATCCGAAGGGGTACCATATTCTTTAGACCTATTTATCGAAACGCTTGATGAGCGTTGATTGGGGTTTGCCTCCCATGCTAGGAACATTGATTGCTACAATATTTCTGTTGGGCTTGGGGGAAAAACCATTGCATGATCCATGTCGATATCGTTTTCTGAGATCTTTTTAGAAGATATCATATTGCAGGTTCCTATCGACGCTACTTCCGCCAGGTTGATTGGAGGGGGAAGGGCGAAAGTTCCCATTAATATAGGATCTTTTAGTAGGCCTACTCCGATATTTTGAAGCGAATGGGGGCTTCCATGGATCATGGGAATGCTTCCTGTAACTTGAGAACCATTGGGGAGGAAGTTTTGTTGATCAACGATTGTAATCCCTCCTTGAAAGGGAAATGCAATCTTCCTAAAATAGGTCGACACAACAGCAACCATAGCATATATCCATGGTCTTCCTAGTAGGATGTTGTAATCAAGATTTCCATCGATTACTTCAATGTCTACTTCTACCGTTTTCCCTCCTAGTTCAACTTTCAAGTTACTTAGAATACCATATGGGGTATGTGTCCTTCCATCGAATGCTTTTAATGTCGTCGAAGATCGCGACAAGGTTGGAGATCCTAAAGTTTTCCAGCAGCTCATCGACATAATGCATGTAGATGCTCCCTCATCAATAATTGTTCGATGAACAGTTTTGTTGAGGGCCTTCACTTGAACAAGGAAAGCTAGTTGAGCTGGTAATTGAGGATCGTATCCTTTATGGTCGAAGGATACAAGATTGGAATCCTTTGGGTCTATCCCACCAATGGCTGATAATAAAGCCTGCCTTTGGGATGGGCAATTCTGTAGTACTTCAAGAGTCGACATAGCGGATGGCGATTGGGCCAAATCTTCCACTATATTATAACGCTGTGCCGCTCTAGCGCGGGGATTAAACGTCGACTTGTGTACTACTCCCTTTGGCGGTTTTATTGTCAATTCAGGAATGATGGGCGGTGCAAATTCTGTCAAAGTTGTTGTCGAACTACTAGGTTGATCTTTGTTGTTCGACAGCTGTGGATTCCCGTAATCTTTGTTCCTTGTCGATATCAAAGCATCATTTTGCTGTTTTGAAATCGACAACATTACCACTTGAGATGGGGAAGCATATCCACTTTCAACCAGATTTGTTCCTGGATTTGGAAACGGATCAGTTAACATTGCGGAGGTTTTTGAATTCTTCAAGAATTTCTTAAGCTCAACTCTGTGTGGACAATTTGCGGTCCAATGATCCTCATCGCATATGAAGCATGGATTTTTGGTTTCCTATCTCGAGGAGGGTTTGAAGAAGATTTTTCAGGTGATGATTCCTCCTGTTTCTTCTTCTTCCCTTTGCCTTTCTTCTTGCTCCCTGGTTGTTTGGTTTCTTTGCTTTTATCTGTCGATACGACATTTACTTCCGAAGCAAGAAGTTCATCTTTTGCATTTTGACCTGAAATCTTACGGGCCTTTTTGGATGTAGCCTTTGTCGATTTTGTGTCTGTTGTGCCAATCACGCCATCGCTGGCATGAGAGTCATTGTTTGATTTAGGAGGAGGAGGAATTGAGAATTCCGGTCTAGGGGCGTCAGGTATTTTATCGTAGAGCGTGCCGGACTGAGTGTAAATCAAGTCCAAATATTGCGCACGAGCGATAACTTGCTCTTCTGTTACAACTCCCCCCTTTGCCACATCTTCTGTGATGGAAGGTAGTAATGACTTGATAAACCATTCAGCTAGAAGCTGATCGGGGACATACGTTTTTACCATTCTACGACAACGTCACCACTCATGTATATGATCAGATATGTGAGTGGCAGTTGTCTGTTTGAAATTGGTAAGAAGTTCTGTTCCCATTTCGTACCTTATTGGTAACTGAAAATGGGTTAAAAAGGTCGTGGCTAGGGTACTGAAGTTGTCAAACGAAGCTCTAGGCAATTCGATGTACCATTTTGCCACTAGACCCGTTAACGTCCTCTGAAAGAGGCGAAGTCTTATCGAATCATCATTTAGGGTGTTTGATGAACACCATAGATGAAAGGTCATCACATGATTCGATGGATCTTCACCCGGATTTCCATTAAATTTAGGAATATCTAATGGAAGTTTATGCGGGATCGCTGGCCACCAAGGGGCGTAAGCGATTGGATCATTTGTTAACCGATTTAAATCAGGTAACTCTAAAGTTGCCACAAAGGGTAACTGCTGATTCAGGTTAGGCGAAGCATACCCAGGATATGATGGGATTGCCTGAGTAGTCGGTCTTTGCATACCGGCATAATGCATTTGATGCTGGTAACTTTGGTAAGGTTGGTCGGCATGACCATTGTAAAATGGTTGATTTTTACCGTGTTGAATATACGGCTGTCCACTATTTGCAAAGATTTGTTGCTCAGAACCTTGGTATACTTGTTAGAATTGCGGTTGTTGGTATTGTACTAGCCATGGTTGTGAAGCCATGTGCTGTTGACCGATACTAACAGTTTGACCAAGATGAGGGGTAATTTTACCCGTCTGAACCTGTGTCATTCCACCAGTCGGCGATTGTGGTTGAGTCGCAGGGTCAAGGGGTTGTTGCATTACAACCTGAGAAACCTGAGGTTGGCATACAACAGGTAGCGCTTGAACTTGCGACACCGTCACAATAGCTGGCGTAGTTGGTATATTTGACATAGGTAAGCATTGTTGCATCGAGTATACAACTCTTGGTTGTTGAGGTAGTATAGGTACCCAACTGCTTGAGGTAATTCCAGTATAACCTAAATGTGGTTGTGAACTCCCATATGGATATCCTCCCGGAGGGGATAATGAAAGGGTATACTGCCCCCCATATGGTGGTAATCCAGAACTCAAGGGAATGGTTTGCCCTTGGGGGCCGGACTGCCCAAATTTACCTCCAAATGGATCAATTTGTTGAGACTCAACATAAGAGTGTCCGGATATTATTCCGGATGAACAAACAGGAACAGACCATACTGTCAAAATGGCCCCTGAGTGGGCTCCTTCTAGCGGTTGAGAGCTAGTCGGGATAGATGGTATACTGACGAACATTGTTGGAGTGATAGCAGGGAGTTCTGCCATCGCTGTGTCAGACGACACAGTCCTAGATGTTGATGGTTGTTCAGACATTTGTAGTCTATCCAAAAGATTACCTAGCGATTCTACAGGAACTTCAGCTGGTGGTAGACTAACTTCTGATGAAGAAGGATATAGAGTGATCCCGACTCCAAATCGCGATGGAGTACTCGTTGGGAGATCTTCTACAATCTCTTCTATGGCAATCAAACTAGGTGGAAGGGGAAGATCGTCAGGTCCGTAGAATATTTCTGGTGCCGAAGAAAGTATGGAATCGGCAGCGACAGATGTTTGGAGAGCAAGACTCTCCGAACCGGTTGAAAATGGAACTGGTTCGGTAACACAAGTATTTACTCTCAGACTAGGATCAGTATCACTATCCTTCTGTGGCTGCTGAACTTCTCCTGTAGAGGCAGGGGTTCCAGAAATGTTTGGAGTAACCGGAGTCTCTGAGTTTGTTAGAACACTTGTTCTAACTTTAACAGGAGATTTGGAACCGGTTAAACGAGTTCGCTTTGTCCGTACTAGCTTCGATTCCGGAGACAAAGACGGCTGACTCGTAAGCCTCCGCGAACGACGGGGTTTCAATTGACTTTCTTCCACGATTGCGGATTACTCGATCAACTAAAATAAAGGGGAAGTATGTTTCCGAATTAAATGAATTTTAGACGCTTTGACACAACTTGTTTTTTCAATTTTTAAAAGTCGAGAAGAAACAAAAGATGACTCTAGTCTCCTTCGATTTTTAATGAGCCTAAAGTGACAAGTGCTCAGATGGATCTTTTCCGTTAAGGAGTCTGAAAAGGAACGAAAGGGACTGCTCTGGAAATCTAGGTAGAGGGATTACCAAACCAATCGCAAAACTGCAGAATACTTTTTACGGTACGGCAGTCAATCTTCCCGAATGCTGTGTTAAGTGCATTGCGATCGATAGGGCGGCAGACACGGCTTCCTATGGATAAAGGATTAAGCCTATTGGGGTCTCCAAAAATATACTCGACGGTACGTGGGAGCACAAGTCCGTACTGGCACTTATCGTCTCAAAGTGGAGGAATCACCCAACCATCAGTGAGAACAATAGTTACCAGGCTTTACGACGCCGGAATACGTCTCTAGCCTAGACTTCTAAATGTTGTGCGTTAAGATCCAAAGTGTTGTTAGATTCATTGAATTTATTTTAAGTTGATCTTGTTTATGAAGTTTGCCTTTCGGGTTCACCACGATATGTAGATGTAATTCCTAAAATGCAATCTAAGATGATAAACAAACTTTTTATCTCCTTTATGCAATGAAAATCCTAGCTACTAGGGAAAAGAAAGACAAAATCTTTTCACAAAGAGCAAAGAGCACACTCTAAATGCACTTTCCTAAATCAAGCCAATCAGACTGTCTATATGCAAATGCACATGCATGTATTTGTTTTTCGACTTTCTTAGTATATGAATGCTAAAAAGAAAGTTGATGCACAAATCTGAATTTCTTTTCGAGCGACGAATATCAACAAGTTTCTTTTCGAAATCAAAAAATGGAGACGATCACAACACTTTATGATTTTGAACTGAATACTTGTTCTTGACACTAGAAAATTACAAATTCAGACCAAAAGAAATAGTAACAGGATAATCGACCATCAATAGCAATCAAACTCTTTCCTACGATTGAAATCGACACTTGTGACAGTTTCAAATCAAAGGACGACAGTACGATTATGCTACTTTTGGAAAGGAGAACTTTAAATGACTCAACAAACACACAAAAACATCTACAGTTCTTTTGTACAAAGGAGGCAGAATAACAACAAGGAAAAGGGGTTTCTAACAGACATATACTGATCACAGGCAGCAAAATTCAGGAATAGAACTGGAAAGAATGAACCACAGAAGCCACAACTGCACAGAGCTAGTCTGATCAGCGCACCTGTAACACAGAGAATCTGAAATGCAGCGCAGGTTGTCCACTCGGGAAGTGCGCTGAAATTCAGAATCTCTGAACAGTACCTGCGCTGGGCCAGAAACGAGACTCTGTTCGGGTTCCGGGTCACAGTTTGCAGTTCAGTTCTTGGGTTTTGGCCGAGCAAAAAGTAATCAGTAATGCAACAATCAGGGGTAGATCTAAGGAGGATCTAAGAGCTATCACAAGGGAAATCAGGTAGTTTGTGAATCAGTTGTTTAAATCATAAACAGATCCAGTAGATGGATTGAAGCAACAATTGTCTACTTTGCATTTGTTATGGCAAATGCAGTTCGAATGCTGCTTGTAAGTTTATGAAACAAACAACAAAGAATGATAAACAAACAAACTAATTACTTCCCCAGCGGAGTTACCATTTTGTTACAAGGAAATGTGTCTATATAGAACTGCTCTATCCCACTAAGGTGTGACAGCTGCCTTAGAAACAAACAGAGAAAAGCTACTTTTGTTTTTCCTTTATGAATTATTGATAGAGAGGAACAGAAATACCAACCTCTGTCTTGCGCTAATCTCTTGATTTGATCCCTCCCTTCTTTGATAGTCCTCAGCTACCTGCTCCCTTGCATGCCCAGCTCCACAAAGTACCTGTAAGATCACAGAAGCATAGCACTATACAAAGACATGGATCTATAATCATAAACAATCTAGGATCAGATGTAAATTGACCATACAAATGTAAAAAGCATCAACGATACAAAAGCATGGAGGAAAACTAAAATAGCTTTTATTGATAAACAAGAAAAGAGCCAGGAGGAGTTACACCCAGTTGTTCTGACCCAGCATCAACCTCCCAACAAAGAAGCCCCTCTTCACCTCAAACAAAGCTTAGATCACCCAACAATCTGATGTTTGTCTCAAAAAACCAACAACAATTCCTTACAATATGTAAAATTCCAGCCTTCGGATCTCTAGGATGAGGGATCCATATATAGATATCTGTAAGGGGGATGAATCAGCTTGTGATTTGATTAGTGTCTTATCTCTGATAGTTCTTGCTTCCACTTGGAGACTGATGGCCTCTTACTCATCCTTGGTCGAATTCAGTGAGGCAAGTGTCACAGGAGAAGATTCTGGAAGCTTCCATTGCCTCTCCACCTCGCGGAATGACACTGCCATTTGTCATTTCTCACCCATCGCACCCTACAGAAGGGACTTTTGAAATGCAATGCACCCTCACAATGTATTTGGGTGAGATGCAACGCACTTAGCCAGTGGAGCAGCTGCAATGATCTTGCTTTGACCAATTCTAAGCAGTGTTTCATGGAGAACTTCTGGGAGAAGCTGTAATCTGTTGACCTTGTTCCTTTAGGGGTTAGAACAACACTTTTAGGGACTTAGGAGCCCTTGGTTTATGGAAATTTCATGCTTGGGGTTGTAGGGCCCAAAAATGTCTATAACACCCCCCCCCCCTAGTGTTTCCAACAATTAGTTTCAGAGCCAGTCCCTTCACTCATAAGCCTAACAACTTGAAGGTTGATCCTTAGAACACAAATGGAAAAGCTAAGAAAGAAATCCTCCAATAATTCTAAATATGCCTCTACCTTAACCATGAAAACTAAATATAATCAAATTGGTAAAGTTCCATCGTTCAATGGAAACTTTGATATATGGAAGATGAGAATTGTAATGTCCCCTAATAATAAAAAAAATAAAAATAATATAATAGAATATTAAAATAGAAGAAAATAAATGATAAACAATAAAGAAAATATAATAATAGTAAATAAATAATAAATAATGAAGAAAACATAATAACAATAAATAAATAAAATAGTAAATAACAATACTAGAGTTCTAAATAAATATAAATAAAAATAAGCTATAAAAATAGTAAAAATAAGTAAGTTAACAAAAAGTAAAATAAAATAAGAAAGAGTTAAATTAAGAGAACTATAAAAATAGCAAAAATAAGTAAAGTTGTCAAAAGGTAAAAAGGAATAAAATAAAGAAATAAAGAAATAAAAGTTGCATGTTGACACATGGAATGTGCGCATGTGATTCCCCTTCCAATGTTTGCTCTATTTAATAGACGGTGAGGAAGATAAGATATCATTCCATGATTCCGTCATCCATTCTCTTGGGAGAAAAGTGTTGTGAGACAAAGGATTCCCTGGCAGTAGTATGTTGATTGAGGACTTGGGGGTGCCCAGTTGTAGCAAGATTTTGTGCAATTGAGCCTACGGTTGGGTGGAGAGTCGTCCCCAAAACTTTGTTGTGGTTAGCAGGATTCAAATAGTGTTCCACTCTGAAATCACAAGTAATGATTATCATCGCCACAGGTAAGTTGTCTCCGCTCATATTTCTGAATTTCGATGTTAAATAGTTGATAATTGCGTGTTGATTATAAATCACATGATTAATCTAATTAGTTGCATGTTTTAATTTCGGGGTTGTTACAATAATGAGGAATTTCTTAATAGATCAAGGTGTTGAAGTCTGGGAATCAGTGATTACTGAAAATTCAATGGAAGAAGAATCCAAGGAATATAATCCAAGAGCGATGAAAGAAATCTTGAGTGGGTTACTAGATGCTAAAAAGACCAAAGTGGAGAAATGTTCATCAACAAAAGGTATGTGGGACAAACTTCAAGACCTTCACTCAAGAGAAGCATTGACCATGACTGCCAGACAAGAAGATGATGGAAATCAAGAAGGAAATCCATAATCCATTAAGGAATCTAAAAACATGGGTGAAGACATCAAGGCCAAGGAAGACCTAGAAGATGAAGAGAGTAAAGATGACTTCGAAGAAGATCTCATGGCAAAGCTTGTAGCTGTCGTAGAAGAGATAATTAGTTTGAAAAATGAGAATGAGGAGCTCAAGAAGAAATCACAAGATGGTGACCATGACCTTGACAAGACAAGGAATGAAGTTAACCTATTAAAGCTTCAAGTTCAAGAAATATATGAGGAGCTCACCAAGCTTAAGGAGGAATTTCATCAAAACAAGAGAAAGCATCATGAATAAGTCATATCCATGACAAATCAATTGGATAAGGCAAAGAAAAGTGAAGAAAATGTGTTAATCCATATTAAACAAAGACATGAAGACTTGAACAAACTTAAAGGACAAATTAGTCAATACAAGGAAAAAGTCTTCTCTCTTAAATCTCAACTAGTAGAAGCAAAGAATCAAGCAAAAGGAGTTGAGAATGTGATGGAATATTTGGCACTCATAGAAGGACAATTTTATGATGAAGAAAAGGAAATAAACACCATGATACGCCAAATAGAAGAAAAGGATGATGTCATCACTAAATTAAGATTATAAATCTCTTCACTTAAGGACCAATCATGTAAAGCAACCAAGATAAAGGAAGAAATGAATATCAGTCTATCAAAGAAGGATGAAGAATGCAAGAAAATGAAAGAAGAAATTGTCTTTCTTAAAAAGGAAGTTGACTTGCTGAATAAGAACATGAAGAGTTCTCAAACCCTAGATGACATCCTAAGTCATCAAAGATCTCCTCTCGATAAATAATTTCTTGGCTATGCAGGTAAACCCTCAAATAATAATGATGCAAACCCTAATGTTTCGAACAACTCGAATGTAGAAAATGTTATAAGAAATGTTGATGCTCCAAGTTCCATCAAAGGTAAGGAGAAGAGTGAATATGAACTTGGAAGAAATCCTACTCCAAGAAGACGTACATATGATGTCAAGAATGCAAGAGGGAATGTATATCATCAAAGGATCGCAAGATAAAATGACTTTGGAATTACATCAAGGAAATATCCATCCTCTAGGTACCCTATTCTTGTACAAATTTTGGGCACAAGGCAAAGGATTGTAGGGCATACCACAAGGGAAAATATAATCATCCCCATCAGTTTCCGAGAATAAATTTTGCAGGAGGAAATTATTCTTTCTCATTTATGTACAAAAATGAATGCTACAAATGTCATAATATTGGTCATATTGGTCATATTTGTAATTTGAATTGGGTCCCTAACCAAGTTGAAAACATGACTACCAAGCAAGAGAAGAAGGTCACTATTAGGTCCCTATAATACTAGTGTATTCCCTTATTATTATTGTCATTGTATCCCCTTATTGTTATTTTTGTGCCCATGTTGTCCCCATATTGTTATTATTGTGCCCCATAGAAGCCCACTATTGTTATTGTTGTACCCTTACATTATTATTGTTATGTTGTCTTTGACTATATTGTGACCCCTTAGACTCCTATACATAGAAATGAGGCCTTGTCATTTGTATCATCCAAGAATTGTTCATTTGTATAATGTAAATGAGATTTTCCCCTCAAAGAGGCTGATTTTGAAGTCGTTTCTCAATCTTTTCTTCTATTTTGTGAGCTGGTTGCATAACAATTGCTATCAGAGGTTTGGATTCTAGGGTTTTGCTGCTTCAAACAGGTCATTGTGACATTTTCACTATAACTTTTTGTATACGATGTTTCAGAAGCTAAAATTAAAACCCATTTGCACCACAATCTTGATGAACCTCGGGTCAAAATGTCAGATCTTTTCTCACTATATTTTAGGACATATGATCCAAGGAAGTTAGGATTTGTATAGGCTCCCAATTATATCTCAACAAGGTGACCTAGGGAAACATGTCATAACTTCCTCTATAAGAATCAAATTGAACTTTCATAAAAAGTTACAGAAAGATAACGAAATTTAGTTTTTGGTGTATCAGTTTCAGGTCCAAAGGTTGCAATAGTGACACATGGCACTTCGTACAAGTTCGCTCTACTGAACCAGTCTATAATCAGGTCATCGTGGGAGATTTGGAATAACTCTTTCTTGGAGAATCAAATCAGGATTAGACTTATGGGGTTGGAACAAGGACTCAGAGGGCTACCATAGGACAAAATTTGAGACCTTGGAGATCCGAAATTACAGAGGTACAACAAATTCAATATCGAGATCCTACAAAGCCAAAAAAAGTGTGTAGTCTTTTTAAAATTTTGCATAAGTTTGGTTTGAAAAATTAGTTTGGAGGAATTCAAAGGAAATAGTGAAGCATAATTATCATTAATTGATGCTCCGAAGAAAGAAAATGGAAAAATCTAGCAAGCAACCTGAAATTTCTAGCATGACTCATGAAGAAGAGGAAGAAATGCAACATGATATATCAAAATTACAAGACCAAGTGCAACAAATTTCACTCTCTCAAAAAGTAATAGAAGCTAAGATGGATGGTTTAAAGAAAGGCGTAGAAGCTAAGATGGATGGTTTAAATAATGGCGTGGAATCTAAGATGGATAGTGTGGAAGATAATATGGATGGTTTAGAAGTAAACATTGAAGATTTGAATAAAGACATGGAAGGTTTGAAAGGAGGTTTGGCAAAGTTGCTACAAGAAATGCTTCCTAATGGTGAAAAGGTACTAGAGGAAACTCATGATGAGAACAAAAGAAATGATAATCATGATTTCATAGACTATAATTTTGGATTTAATATCCACCATGTTCTGAAGATCGATATGAGCAAGTTTGATGGCAACGATCCCGTAACATGGATATTGCAGATGGAGCAATATTTCGATCTCTATAATATGCAAAACGGACAACAGATATGCATTGTGACTTTATATTTGGAACCCAATCAGTTTGTATGGTATTTATGGCTTTTCTCTCATAAACAAATTTTCACTTGGGTAATTTTTACGGAAGAAATTATAACACATTATGAGGATACAAAAAGCAACACTTTTTTTAGCTAATTGATAAATCTCAAACAACAAGGTTCAATGGTGGAGCACATTGAGGACTTCCAAAAATTGAATATAAGGGTAAAAGATATTCCAAAGGAGAATAGGATTGATGTGTTCATAGGGACATTAAAGGATATCATCCAACATGAGGTTTGCCTTTCAGAACCTGATTCATTAGAGAAGGCATTCAGGTTGACAAGAAAAATTGAAAGCAAAATTATAGCAACAAGGAAGCCTACTAATCACAAATATAAAGGTGGAAGTGTTGTTGGTCATAGCCTTCCACAACCTACAAGGTTGACACCATAGAAATTGGAAGAAAAAAGAGAAAAAGAGCTTTGTTATATTTGTGATAGAAAATACACTAAAGGTCATAAGTGTGCTGAGAAGAAATTATTTTACATAGATTATGAAGAGGAAGAAGAAAAGGAACAAGAAACATCAAAAGAAGAGGATACACACCAGGAACAAAGCCTAGAGAAAGAAGAAATGAATCCGACCATATCTTGTAATGCATTGGCTGGAATAACCACTCCTCAAACTATCAAGATAGGACATATCAAGAAGAAAAAGGTAATAGTGTTGATTGATTCGGGCAATACCCATAATTTTATTCATTGTAAGATAGCGAAGGAATTGAATTGCTTCCTATATCTAGCACCAGAGTGTCAAGTGATGGTTGCAAATGGAAGAACCATAAATTGCTCTGGAAAGTGCCATAATATCAAGCTATCCATGGGAGAATATGTGTTGAATAGTCCAATTCTTTCCATTCCAATGGGTGGTGCTGATGTTGTACTAGGAGTCCAATGGCTACAATATTTGGGTATGATAGCTTTTAATTTTCAAGAACTTTTCTTGAAAAAAATTCAGAAGGAAAGGAAGTTGAATTAAGGGGTATCACAGGGAAATCGGGAAAGATAATCATCTCTAATGGCATGACAAAGCTTCTAAAGAAAGAACAATGTGGCGTAATTGCACAATTATGTTCGCTAGAGGTTCCCACGTCGAAATCATCTATTTCTCCAGATCTCCAAAAAGTCTTGGACAAGAATTCCAAGGTATTTGAGATCCCCAAAGGCCTCCCAACTATTTTTGATCATGATCATGCTATTCATTTGATTCTAGGAAGTGTTCCTCCAAACATCAGGCCTTATATATATCCCTATGCCCAAAAGAGTGAAATTGAACGTATGGTTGCAGAAATGCTAGAGGCTGGTATAATTCAACCTAGTCAAAGTTCTTTCTCTGCTCCAGTAGTATTGGTGCACAAGAAGGATGGATCATGGCGCATGCATTTGGATTATATAGGGCTCAACAAGCTCACTATTAAAGAAAAAATTCCCATTCCTATCATTGATGAATTATTGGATGAATTACATGGAGCAATTTACTTTACCAAGTTGGACCTTTGTTCAGGATATCATCAAATCAGAATGAAGATTGAATACATTCCAAAAATAGCATTTAGAACTCATGAGGGTCATTATGAATTTTTGGTCATGCCTTTTGGCCTTACCAATGCACCTTCTACATTTCAAGGCTTGATGAATTCCATTTTCAAACCCTTCCTTAGAAAATTTGTGTTATTATTTTTTGATGATATACTAATCTACAACAAGTCTTGGAAGGATCATGTTCAACATGTTGATAGAGTGCTCAAACTATTAGAGGAGAAACAATTATATGCAAAAACCTCCAAATGTTTCTTTTGAGTACAAGAGGTGGAATATTTGGGTCATATTGTATCTCATGAATGTGTTAAGGTAGAACCTAACAAAATTAAAGCCATTAAGGAATGGAAAATCCCCACATCCATAAAGCATCTGCGAGGATTTCTTGGGTTGCCAGGGTATTATTGCAACTTTGCTAAGAATTATGGGAGAATGGCATCACCTCTAACAACATTACTAAAGAAAGATGCAGTTTCTTGGACTCTAGAAGCAATGAAAGCCTTTGAACATCTTAAAGAGGAAATGTGCCAAGCATTGGTCTTAGCTATGCTAGACTTCAAAAAAACATTTATTATGGAATGTGATGCCTCAGGAAATGGAATTGGTGTTGTTTTAATGCAAGAAGAAAGATTCATTGCTTTCAAAAGTCATCCAATCAAAGGAAAGTATTTACACAAAGCTATTTATGAGAAGGAAATGTTGGTAATACTACATGAACTTAAGAAATGATGACCTTACCTAATGGGAAGACACTTCAAGGTAAAAAAAGATCAAGATAGTCTTAAATACTTTTTAGAACAAATATTATCTTCAAAAGAGCAACAAAAATGGGTCACAAAGATGTTGGGTTATGACTTTGAAATCATCTACAAAAAAGGGAAGCAAAATGTTGCTACAGATGCACTCTCAAGAAAAGATGAGGATGTGGAAGCATTTCTTAGTGTCATTTCTATTATCAAACCATATTGGATAAAAAAAGCAAGGGATGAATGGAAGAATGACAAAGAAGTGTGAGAACTCATTCAAAAGTTACAACAAGACCCCAGTACATCTGATACATTTAGCTGGAAAAATGATTCGTTATGGTACAAATATCACTTATACCTTTGTAAGAATTCCAAACTCAAACAAAATATTCTTATGGAATTGCACACCTCTCCCTTAGGAGGGAACTTAGGATTTTTAAAAACTTACCACAGGGTTAAGAAAGAATTTTTTGGGATGGCCTTAAATCTGATATTCAAAAGTTTGTGGCAGAATGTTTGGTTTGCCAACAAAATAAAGTTGAAACAATTAAGACCCCATGTCTACTACAACCTTTATCCATTCCAAGTCAACGTTGGGAGGAGGTTTCAATTGATTTTGTCACAGGTTTACCCAATTTTGAAGGACAGAGTGTCATCATGGTGGTAGTTGATAGGCTTACCAAGTATGCACACTTTTTTTCATTATCTCATCCCTTTAAAGCTAGTACAGTTGCTACTGCATTTATGGAAACAATTCAAAAGCTACATGGAAACCCAAAGATTATTGTAAGCGACAAAGATCCCATTTTCACTGGAAATTTTTGGACAAAATTATTTTCTTGTCTGGGTACTTAGTTAGCTCATAGCTCATCTTATCATCCTCAATTGGATGGGAAAACTGATATAGTGAACAAATGTTTGGAAGGATATCTTCGTTGCTTTGTATTTGATAAACATACACAATGGGTCAAATGGTTGCCTCTGGCTGAATGGTTGTATAACACTTCCTTCCATACTGTAGCAAAAATGACCCCATTTATGGCACTTTATGGATATCATCCACCATCCATCGCATCATATTTAAGAGAAAATTCTAAGGTTCAAGCCGTGGAAGATCACATTGAGCATCAACAACAAGTTCTCCAACTCTTAAAGGATAACCTCACTTTGGCACAAAATAGAATGAAACAATAGGAAGATCAACATCGTAGTGAAAGAAGTTTTGATGTAGGTGATTGGGTATTTCTATGGATACAACCATACAAATAAATGTCCTCAAGCAAGCTAAGAAGGATAATAAATTATCACCAAAGTATTATAGTCCATACAAGGTGTTGCAAAACATTGGTACTATGGAATACAAATTGGAGCTTCTTATAGCTTCCCGAGTGCACCCAGTTTTCCATGTTTCATGCTTAAAGAAGGTTATAGGTGACCATCTCCTAGTTCAAAAAAAATTGCTAGAACTTGACGAGGAAGGAAAAATCATATTGAAACCTGAAGCAGTCACAGAAACAAGAATTCGATAACTACGAAATTGATCAATTTTAAAGTATCTCATTAAGTGGAAGAACTTACCCCCTGAAGATTCCACATGGGAGGATGAAAATTTTATACAAAAGCATCCAAAACTACTCAAGCATTGAGGACAACACTTTTCTGAAAGAGAGGGGCATGTTAGGTCCCTATAATAATAGTTAGGGGCACACTTGGAGACATGATGCTTTGCTGAAGCACTCGTCGATTAACCTTGAAGATATTTGTTTGGGAACCATGAAGATCTGTGGAGACACATTCTAAAAAGACAAGGTTGTCATTGATGAATTGATTTGGAGGAGGCATAGTTGAAGATAGACATGGCTCGTTGAAGAAGACATTGGGAGCCATGAAAAATTACTAAACTTATCTTCATGAATTGAAGTAGGAGGTTGGAGCCTCATAGAGACAAGGTTGGTGTCTTGGAAGATAGGGTTGGAGCCCTAGAGGATAAGGGTCCTCAAGAGACTAGGTTGAAGCCTGTACCAAAGATAGGGTTGGAGCCCTAGAGGTTAGTGCCTCAAAGTGAAAAGGTTGAAGCATTCGGAAGTCCAAGTCGGTCTTTGGCATAATACAGGTTGGATCCTGGGAGATTGAAGATTAATTTCTTCATCTAGGGTTGGAGCCCTACACAAACGCTGTACTTGATTTATTGAATAAAAGTGTTTATTCTTATTGTTCATTTTGTGTTCTAATTATAATATATCTAACTGATAAAAATAACAATTTAAAATAAATATTGATTCACTCCCCCTCAGTATTTCCAATAGTTTGAAGATCAACGAAAGCCTTGTATGGAATTAAGTAAGCACCGAGTGCCCAATATACAAAAATTGACAGTTATATGATAGGACTTGGTTCCTCCAAGAACAATGTTGATCCAAACCTGTACTTCAAGATTGAGAAAAATGAACTTGCGATTCTATTACTATATGTTGATGACTTATTTTTGACAGGCGCGGGGCATCTCATTATTCAGTGTAAGTAGGAGCTGGATTCTAAATTTGATATGAAGCATCTTGGATAAAAGCACTACCATTTGGGGCTAGAAGTATGGCATAATCCCATTGACATATTTCTTGGTCAATGAAAATATATTATCAATATCTCGCGTAATTTTGGAATGATGGACTATAAGCTGATGCCAAATCCTATGGTGAAAAATCCAAGAAATCTAAGAGACTCTGAGTCTGACTTGGTAGATCAATCCATGTACCGAAATCTGATTGGCTCGCTCATGTATTTGGTTAAAATCAATCTAGACATTTTCTTTACAATAAACACATTGAGCCAATTCTAGGTGTAACCGAGACATGATCATTATATTGCACCAAAGCACATGTTGATATCTCTGTGTGGTATGGTTGACTATGGTTTGAGTTATGTCTCAAATGATGACATACAACTACAAGGCTATATAGATGCAGATCGATAGGGAGTGTTGAATATAGAAAGAGTACCTTCGAAGGTTTCTTTAGTTTGGACCCCACTATGATTTCATGGATGAGTAGGAAGCAGGAATTTGTTGCACTTAAATCTGTTGAGGTAGAATATATTGTAGCTAGCTTGATGAGTTTTGAAGTAGTGTAGATTTAGAAGTTACTCTTCAGATTATTTGATCATGTGCTAGAACTGACTGTCATATATTGTGATAATTAGAGTTGCGTGAAGCTGGAAGAGAATCTAGTTTTCCATGACAAGTCGAAGCACATCAAGATCAGGTACCACTTTATTCGTGACATGGTGCAAAGGGAGAAGTGAAGCTCCAGTATGTCTCTATTAATGAGTAGATTGTTAATATTCTTACAAAGGCTTTATCTAGGTGAAGTTTGCATACTTCAAGGACAATCTTGGACTTATTAAGAACACATTTCTTATTGAGAGGGAGTGTTGATGACATAGAAATTTGGATTAACATTCGCCCTATGTCATATGTGAGCAGAATTAGGGAGAATGGTCTCGAAGAGGACATATATTCTTCCTGTGTCAAGTATATTGACCCGAATTAGGAAGAATGGTCCTAGAGGTCCAAAATTACCCAGATGGAGTGTGGCCTTTCAATGTCAAATTCATTAGCATTAGGCCCAAAATTACTCAGATGGAGTGTGGCATTTATGGATTCACCATGTGTCAGGTACCGACTAGAATAATGATGAAGCCAGACTAGTCTATATATTATGTGATAGATAGACCAAAGTTATGGTGACTACTTGATGTTAATGATGTGCCATGTGCTAAAGGTATTGACCATAATTATGGTTGATCTACCATGTATCAGGAGCACTGACCAAAATTATGGTGAGAATGGACCATGTGTCAGAGGTACTGAATAGAATGATGGTAGTCTGTTGATGTTGATAAATCTACCATGTGTCAAAGTTATTAACCAGAATTATGGTAGTTGAATGATGTTGATACTATTAATGATTTGTTATAACATTTTCTTAGATAAATTTGTTAACAAGAAGAAAATTTGTCTAGAAATTATGGATACCTCCTTATCTAAAGGGAGTGTTAAATTTTGTGGCTATGGTCGGTCTTCATAATTTATAGTTTAGCCCTTGTAATGTATAAAAAATTTGTAAGACATGTCTTCATGTCACTTTGATTATTTATCCCCTGAAAGAATTATTTTAAGACATATTTTCATGTTGGTTTTAAAAGAGAAATTTTTGAAATTTGAATTTTGAATTTTTGGCTCCAAAATAGTCAAGTCGTCCCACGCTCAAGTGAAGTCAGACCCAATGAAGATACAACCATTTGCGAAGGAAAAACACTATATAAAGACATTCAACCTCCTCCATAAAGGCACCATTCAACCTCTTTCAAGCAAGACAATTTCTAGGCATATAAGTCAAGGAAAAGAATGAAGAAAAGAAGGACGGAGATCATCTTTCTCTCTTTCTCTCTCTCTTCAAGTTTTCCATTTAGAAAAGCTATTTTTACATCCATTTAATAGACTTTGAGCTTCTTGTGACAATAAAATGCTAAAAACATTCTTATCACCTCCAATCTAGCAACAAGATAAAAAGTTTCTTCAAAGTCTACTCCTTCAAGTTGGGCATACCCTTTGCACACTAATTTGGCCTTGTTCCTTATAATTTATCCATCCTAATTTAATATGTTCCTAAAGACCCATTTTGTGCCAGTAAGTTTTTTATTTATTGGTCTTAGAACTAATTACCTAGCATGATTTTTCTCAATTTGATCTAATTCCACATTTTTTGGAATTTACCTAGTGCTTATATTGACTTGCATAAGAAAAATATTTGGGTTCAGTTAGATAACATGGCAATGTGTGCTCAACTAGAAGTATCTATCAACATTCTTCTAGTTTGAATTCCTACTTTCTTATCACCAACAGTTTGATATTCAGGGGGAGTTTTTGAATGAGGCATGATGCCTCTTCTTCTTCTTCCTCTTCTGATTCATCATGTTCTTCATCCTCATACTTACTGCTGATTTGGTCAGCTATATTGATATATCTTGGTTGCTTCTCTTTGAGAGGTAAAGTTTTATCCATGTTCACATCAATTTTGTCAACAATCTTGCAAAATATTTTGTTATAACATATATAACCTTTGCTCTTAGTTGAATATATTATAAATATGCCCTCATTAGCTCTCGCATCAAACTTACACAAATTTTCATCATTAATCTTGATGTATCACTTGGAGGAAAATACTTTGAGGTGCTTGATTCAGGTTATATTTCGATACCACAACTCATATGGAGTCTTGTCACTATTTTATCTAAGGTGTGCTTTAATTAAAATATGAATTGTTGTATGAACAAATTCAACCCAAAAGGTGTTTGGAAGATTTCTCTCATCTAACATTTCTCTAGCCATTTGTTGTACCAATCTATTTTTCCTCTCCACCACACCATTTTGTTTTAGGGTGTTTGCAATTGAGAATTTCCTTCTTATTCCACATTCCTCACAAAAATCATCAAACTTTCTTGAGTTAGACTCCCCACCTCTATCAGACCTTAGGCATTTTGATTTATAATCAGTTTTATTTTCAACAAGGACTTTGAAGACTATGAACTTATCAAACTCTTCATATTTCTCTTTCAAAAATGCAACCCAAGTCAGTTTGTTATAGTCATCAATAATCAACATAAAATATTGTTCCCCACTCAAAATTTTAGTTGTTGAATGTCCAGATAAGTCTATATGAACCAGTTATAGGGGCCTTAGTGATGAGTTTTCTGTAGCCTTGAAGGGCACCCAAATTGTTTACCAATTTGACACAATTTTCAAATTATATTGCTTGGCTTTGAAATCTTTGGCAAGTCCCTTACAACATATTTTTTGCTGAGTTTCACTATATGATCAAAGTTTAAGTGTCCCAAACTTTTGTGCCATAGGAAAATCTCATTAAGTTTCCCTAATTAACACTTCTCATTTTCCTCATTGAGTATGTACACATTATTTCAAATTTCTCACGACCTTTTCTACTACCTTCCCTGTGATTTCCATCTTTATCTCACAAAATTTGGGGAGTGAAATTAACATCATATCTCTAGTCACACATCTGACTCACACTTAACAAATTTTGTTTGAGTCCATCCGTAAAAGGAACATTCTTATCCTCACCTCTTCCATTGTCCAAGTTAATTGTGACTTTGCCCATGATCTTTCCTAGATCATCCTTACCAAAGCTAACACTACTTGTCTTATCTTCTCTTAGCGATAAAAATTTACTCTTATCACTAGTCATATGTTTGGAGCATCCACTATCCACATACCAATGGTTGCCTTCGTTTTGGCCATATAAGTCAATGCCACATTCTTCTTTCCTTTCTTCCTTATTCTTCTTCCATGTATTGGGTTATTCTTTTGCTTGCTTGATTTGAGGAGCTGATATAATTTTATAGTTCTACAATCAGTTTCTTTATGTTAATAATTATGTCAACAAGGCTTTTTTTAAGGATTCAAATACTATGCCTATGTTTAGTATTATAGGCGACTGTTTTTCTTTGAAAATTCATACTTATTGGATGTAGGCAAATATTTAATAAAAACCATGTATATACTCTTAAAATTGGTAAAGTTTTGGAAAATATCATCAATTTAATCATGTACATGTAAAAAAATGGTGAATTTTCAACACAATGGGCGAATATTATTTTTAGAAAATGCCCAAAAATTAGCCAATTAGTGAAATTTCTCCCATAAAATTTCTTCTATATGTCATTTATATCATTTAATATACTCAAATAAAGGAGAAAAAGGGTTGTTGTCTTTGGGATCATTTCTATGTGGATATACAAATCTAGTATCTCTGTTTCTTGTTGACAGAAAATATTCACTTATTTTATTTCTAATATAATTATTTCTAAGACATGCTCTATAATTTATAGCCTTATGACTAACATTCATACATGAATAATAATAACCATAGAATATAGTTTGGTACCTGGGAGCAATTTTACTTTGAGGATATGATCTTCTGATTCTTTGATGGATTTGTCTTTGAGGGGGATAAGGCTTCTGCTGATTTCTTGCTTGATCTTTTTGGTTGATTGAATTGTTGTAGTTTTCCCTCCTTTGCTTCCACTGAGTTTTATTAAGATCTTATTTCCTTGCTATCATTCACTTTTATTTGTTGTTTTTGATTTTTATTATTACCTTGGATTCCATTGTTATTATCTCATTTGAGTGCTTCAATGAAGTTGATTGGTTCTTTGTCTTCAAGTTTTTTGGAGATTGTCTCTTCTCCATAAAGAAGACCATTTTTGATGAGGGGATATCTATGAACACTCATAATTTTGTCCAATTTGTTAGATCCTTTCGCAAATCTTATATTTTGGTTGAGCTAAGCTTGGGGTGTTTTCAATTTTTTCCTAAGAGAGACAACTTCTTCCTCTAACTTCTCACATTCCTTCTCTTTCTCTTTTAGTTGTTTAAAAAGAGTGTCTTTAATATTATTTGCTTCCTGTAGCTACAAAAGAAGAAAATATGAGTCTCAAGTTTCATCCTTTTCTTTTTCATATTTCATCAACTCCTATTTTTGCTTCTTGTTTTTCTTCTTGAGCCTATGTATTTATTCTAAGACACTAACTAGTTCTCCTTCCAGATCTATTACGACTTATTCTTCATCTAATTTATAATCATCTATCCCTTCATCTTGGAATTATGTATCCATAAGCATGAAATTATTTGTTCTCTCTCCATTAGAAGGTTTCTCATCGTCATCCTTTGAGGAGCTATTGTCTTCTTGGGTATATAAGTGTTTCTTATTTAAGTTTCTTTCCTTCTTGACTCTCCTATACTTATCCTTTTATTTATTATCATATTCATTATTTTCTTTCTTATGTGGGCATTTAGATGCATAGTGACCAACTTTTCCACAATTGAAACATTTGAAAGGAATTTTACCTTTGCATTTTCCATACCCTCTCTTCAATCTTCTGACAACTTTGTCTTTTTCTTCATCATATCTATAGGTTAAGTCTTCTTAATCTTCTTTGGTCTTCTTATTTGCTTTGAAGGATGCTTCCCTTGATGTAGATATGACTTTTGTAGTTCTTATTTTATAAGCATTTGATGTTCCATGTCGTTGATCCATCTTTTATGTGTTTAGGCCTTACATCTCATCAATAACTGTTAAATTGGCAACTAGGGCCAAACTCCATGTGGGTCGGCTTATTTATGGCAGCTGATATTTTTATTGGATCCCTCTCGTCGAGAGGTGTAGGATTGATCCAAAGATCATCTGATTCCGATAAGTATTTATGGAGATATGAATTTATTTTGTTTATGTAATTATTATCAAGCCAACCAGCTCAGATGTAGGCTCTAGAAGCCCAACCAACGTGTCTATTCATCATCCTCATTTTAGTATAAATATATGAGGATTTGATGTCATTTGAATATGTATTCTTGAGTGATCTCCTCCTCTCCACGTCTTGGGTTTTTTTGGAGAAGGAGGGAGACACCAAGGGTATCATGCTTATACGTGGATGATGCCCTAGCTATATACTCAACAAACCTGTTACATGCACAGCATGCCCTATACTCTACACGCAGACATACATCACAGCTAATGTGGATCTATATGCAGCTATGAAGCCAGCGCAATGAAGCAAAGGATAAGAGTCATATAATATAGATCTACACGCAGCTATGAAGCCAGCGCAATGAAGCAAAGGATAAGAGTCATATAATATAGATCTATACGCAACTATGAAGCCAACGTAATAAAATAAAAGGAACGCAGTCATATAATATGGAGATAGTGATACGTGGACAGCCCTATCAATATACACAATTCATAATTGATGAAATACGTGGACATTTCACGCTGTAGCATGCTCTCATGGGAATGACTTACATGCAGTCCATACAATGCAATTATGTGAAACGTTGGACACTAACCACGCAGTCCATACAACGCACAACACTTACATGCAGTCCATACAATGCACAATAATGGTATATATATATATATATATATATATATATATATATATATATATATACGCTGGACTGTATGTGTGATGAGCAGTAATATACGCTGTTGTACATAGGCACAGTAATGGTTATATATATATGCTGGACTGTATGTGTGATGAGCAGTAATATACGCTGCTGTACATAGGCACAGTAATGGTTATATATATACGCTGGACTGTATATACGCTGCTGTACATAGGCACAGTAATGGTTATATATATACGCTGGACTGTACGTGTGATGAGCAGTAATATACGCTGCTGTACATAGATATATATACGCTAGACCATTTGGAACGCTGGAAACATGAAGCCACAGTCAATTCATGTAAACACAGTCTATATATGAAACCGCAGCAATACATGAAGCCGCAGTCAATGCACGAAAACGAAGATATATATGAAACTGTAGCAGATACATGAAGTTGCAGTAATGGTAACGAAGCCTAGCCGCAGTCATGTCTTGTGAGGAGGTCTGGAAAGGAGACCTGTTCATGAGAGGAGCAGATCCACACCATGTGTAGCTACATAGTCAATGAAAAGTTGTGACAAGGGTTTCAAGCTATGCCAAGTGTTGCTCTAATAATGATAGTAATAGTTACAGTCTCAGCATATTAACTTTGTCAATAAGAAGCTGTGATGATCAGTGACAAATTAATGATCTAGCTCTTGTGAAATCATGATCTTGATGCCAAGATCACCTTTGGGGTAATTTCAAGGGACTGTGGTGCAGAAATGATGATAATAGCAGCACTGAAGATCTTAGTGATGAAGTACAACACAATGCTGCATGATGATGGAAGATGTGACATCATGGACAGCATGTATGGGCAGTATGATGTAGATCATGGACAGCATGATGTATGGGTAGCGTGATGTATGAGATCATGAGCAACATGATGATGCAGCAAGATGGTGCTACACAGTAAAGTGCAGCACATGGATGAATTGCAGCACAATGATAGGTGAAGGAGTCACCTTGAGAATCAGTTGAAGCAGAGTGTCTTCAACTGATCTCATCATTATACGAAATGGTCTATGCTAGATCCAGATAAGTCAAAGTGTTGACTTCTGTTGTAAATATAATCTCTCTCTCTCTGCTGAACTTTGAAGATAAAAGAAGATTTGATCAAAGGGTTTCCCCACACATTGTGGGGTTTGGTCCCTGGCTTGCGCCACATCCTGTGTCCTCTTGTCTTGGCTTGTCTTCTGCGTTTTATATTTATGTTCTATATGAAGTTTATCTTAATGATGATGTGATTGCTAACTGTGAAAATTTAAATAAATTGCTCTAGCATAGAACATACCTAAACTTAAAATGGTATCAGAGACAGGTTAAGACAATGCCCAAGCAAGAGTGAAAGAGCAATCACCGAAGACAGTTGGGACAAGACAGAAGGATCAATGGGTTCCTCATAATTCACCTAGGGTGAAGTCAAAGCAGAGAATGTTATCAGAATGGCGCAGTGGAAGATTATGATGGTCCATCTTAAGATCACTTCATTGGGAAGTTCGGATCTAAGGGTGGAAGGAAAGGCAGATGCCTTGTTGAAATAAGTTCGGTTGTTATGTGAAGGAGTGTTCGAATGGCAGAGACACATCTCTTGATGAAGATAACAATCATTCTTGGGACATCTTCAATGATCAAAAGAATGACTGGTAATGCAGGTCATCAAGGAAATGGTCGACTCTTCCAGGAAAGCAAGGAACCCCAAAATCTCTTTTATGTACCTGATCGAACCTGATGTCCATCTCGGAAATGGGAGTCAAAGGTTACAGGGTGGCACTTATCGATGAAAGGTATGTGTTTGAAAATAGATCTTTTAAAGATGTTTTGAGTTCAGGGTTGTATCAAGTTGTAGGAAGTCCACTAGGGACCATGTCCATTGACTCAGCACTGGAGGTCTATGAGTCAGATGGTGACTAGGATGCTTGAATTCAAAAAGAAGCATGAAGGTACATGTCTGAAATGTACCGAAGGAAAATATTATAAGGGGACCTTTCCCCTCATGCAGCAGGTTCACAGGTTTGGAACAACCCGAGGAGTTTGATGGAAGAAAGCCCTCTATGGCTTGAAGAAAAACACCTTGGGCATAGTATGAGAGGATTGATAGCTGTTTAATGCAGCTGAGATTCACTAGGAGTGAAACCGATCCAAACCATTACTCGAAGGTTGTGGATGATAAACCTCTCGTACCGGCACCTATGTCTGACAGGTGCAGACCCTCTCATTTATAGGAGACAGAGGGAGTTGGATTCTGAATGTGAGAAGATAAGCTGCAAGCTTGTGACTGCCTCGAGGATCTTAACTTTCAGAAGTTATATGGTAATGATGTCGGACCAGATTTGGGAAATGCCTTTGAGTTTCATAAACTCATTCACATTGATGTACTTGGAGAACCTCTGTCTGGACATATGGGATGCAGTTAGCATGGTGAGCTCATATTTGAGCCTCACTGGATTGGTGCCAAGAATCTTCTGAGATATCTTCAGGGCACAATCTCTCATGGATTGAGATACACTGGCGGAAATATGAAACCACATGATTATTCGAATGATGAGTGGGCAGGCAGTATGGAGGATCACTAGAGCACTTCCCAGTGTTGTTTCTCTTTGGAATCTACCTCGATATCCTGGATGAGCAAGAAGCAGAAGTCGGTGACTCTGAGCATAATACATTGCTGATAGCATGGCCTTCTGTGAGGCAGTCTGGTTGTTGAAGCTCTTCAGTGAGCTGTTTGTACACATGATGAATACCACTGTGATTCTCTGTGACAAACAGAGATGGGATTCGATTATTGAGGAATCCTGTATTTGACAATGCTCCAGCAGATAGACATCAAATACTACCTTATCTGGGATATGGTAAGTCGATGATCAAGGAGGCTCCATCGAACTGAGATGATGTACAGGACAGAGCCCCGAGGAAAGATCAAATTTGTGATTTTCCTGAACGACTTGGAGTCATCGAGAGACCTTTGAAGAAGGGTCCTGCATGTTGCATACATTGAGCTCTGGGAGATCTGGGGGGCTTGCAGTTCTACTGGAGCAACATACGACCACAGGGTGACTCACCCTCCCCTAGTGGTGCGCACTGGAACAAGATGATTCGCTCTCTTGTGGGACAAGATGATTCGCACTCTTGTGGAACAGGATGATTTGCTATCCTGTGTAGCGGGATTGATGTGTTCTCCTGTGAGGCTTGGATTGATGTGTTCTCCATGGCGGCCTGGATTGATGTGTTCTCCATGGCGATTGTAGCAGGATTGATGTGTTCTCCTATGAGGACAGGATTGATTAAGTTCTCCTGTCGAGGCATCCTACCCATGCAGTCTGGGACTCATGGGAAGTACCTCTCATCTGATCAATGAGCAGGGAAATGAAGTTAGGGACCATAGTAGTACTGATGGACGCATTGTTGTATCTACCGTACTCCCTACGCTAGGATGTCCTCCATTGATCTGGGATCAATGATACTGGTCTGGGACCAGTGGTAGGAGTTGTACATACTATGACGCTGACTTCGGGTCGATTGAGACTGGTCTGGGACCAGTGGTACATACTCTGAGACTGACTTCGTGTCAGTGCAGCACTGGTCTGGGACCAGTGAGAGTCGTACATACTATGACACTGACTTTGGGTCGGTTGAGACTGGTCTGGGACCAGTGGTACGCACCCTGAGACTAACTTCGGGTTAGTGGAGAAGGATATAACTCATTCTCGATCAATTCTTCTTCTTCATAGTTCAACAGAGCTGAGCAGAGAAGAGCAACCAGAGCCAGCAGAGCTGAGCAGAGCAGAGCTACCAGAGCCAACAGAGCTGAGCAGAGCAGAGCTAGCAGAGCCAGCAGAGCTGAGTAGAGCAGAGCTAGTAGAGCCAGCAGAGCTGAGCAGAGCAGAGCTAGCAGAGCCAGCAGAGCTGAGTAGAGCAGAGCTACCAGAGCCAACAGAGTAGAGCAGAGCCATCAGAGCTGAGCAGAGTTAGGTAAAATAGTGCAGGGCACTGATGGCAGAGATAGTACAGTCAGACTTATGGATCAATGGATGGAGTTCTCCCTAGTTGAGAGGGAGTGTTAAATTGGCAACTAGGGCCAAACTCCATGTGGGTTGGCTTATTTATGGCAACTGATATTTTTATTGGATCCCTCTCGTCGAGAGGTGTAGGATTGATCCAAAGATCATCTGATTCCGATAAGTATTTATGGAGATATGAATTTATTTTGTTTATGTAATTATTATCAAGCCGACCAGCTCATATGTAGGCTCTAGAAGCCCAACTGACGTGTCTATTCATCATCCTCGTTTTAGTATAAATATATGAGGATTTGATGTCATTTGAATATGTATTCTTGAGTGATCTCCTCCTCTCCACGTCTTGGATTTTTTTGGAGAAGGAGGGAGACACTAAGAGTATCATGCTTATACGTGGATGATGCCCTAGCTATATACTCAGCAAACCTGTTACATGCACAACATGCCCTATACTCTACACACAGACATACATCACAACTAATGTGGATCTATACGCAGCTATGAAGCCAGCGCAATGAAGCAAAGGATAAGAGTCATATAATATAGATCTATACGCAGCTATGAAGCCAGCTCAATGAAGCAAAGGATAAGAGTCATATAATATAGATCTATACACAGCTATGAAGCCAACATAATAAAATAAAAGGAACGCAGTCATATAATATGGAGACAGTGATACGTGGACAACCCTATCAATATACGCAATTCATAATTGATGAAATACGTGGACATTTCACACTGTAGCATGCTCTCATGGGAATGACTTACATGCAGTCCATACAACGCACTCATGTGAAACGTTGGACACTAACCACGCAGTCCATACAATGCACAACACTTACATGCAGTCCATACAATGCACAGTAATGGTATATATATATATATACGCTGGATTGTATGTGTGATGAGCAGTAATATACGCTGCTGTACATAGGCACAGTAATGGTTATATATATACACTGGACTGTATGTGTGATGAGCAGTAATATACGCTGCTGTACATAGGCACAATAATGGATATATATATACGCTGGACTGTATGTGTGATGAGCAGTAATATACACTGTTGTACATAGGCACAGTAATGGTTATATATATACGCTGGACTGTATGTGTGATGAGCAGTAATATATGCTGCTGTACATAGGCACAGTAATGGTTATATATATACACTGGACTGCACGTGTGATGAGCAGTAATATACGCTGCTGTACATAGATATATATATACGCTAGACCATTTGGAACGCTAGAAACATGAAGCCGCAGTCAATTCATGTAAACACAGTCTATATATGAAACCGCAACAATACATGAAGCCGTAGTCAATGCACGAAAACGAAGATATATATGAAACCGCAGCAGATCCATGAAGTTGCAGTAATGGTAACGAAGCCTAGCCGTAGTCATGTCTTGTGAGGAGGTCTGGAAAGGAGACCTGTCCATGAGAGGAGCAGATCCACACCATGTGTAGATACATAGTCAATGAAAAGTTGTGACGAGGGTTTCAAGCAATGCCAAGTGTTGCTCTCAGCATATTAACGTTGTCAATAAGAAGCTGTGATGATCAGTGACAAATTAATGATCTAGCTCTTGTGAAATCATGATCTTGATGCAAAGATCACCTCTGGGGTAATTTCAAGGGACTGTGGTGCAGAAATGATGATAATAGCAGCACTGAAGATCTTAGTGATGAAGTACAACACAGTGCTGCATGATGATGGAAGATGTGACATCATGGACAGCATGTATGGGCAGTATGATGTAGATCATGGACAGCATGATGTATGGGGAGCGTGATGTATGAGATCATGAGCAGCATGATGATGCAGCAAGATGGTGCTACACAGTAAAGTGCAACACATGGATGAATTGCAGCACAATGATAGGTGAAGGAGTCACCTTGAGAATCAGTTGAAGCAGAGCGTCTTCAACTGATCTCATCATTATACGAAATGATCTATGCTAGATCCAGATAAGTCAAAGTGTTGACTTCTGTTGTAAATATAATCTCTCTCTCTCTCTGATGAACTTTGAAGATAAAAGAAGATTTGATCAAAGGGTTTCCCCACACATTGTGGGGTTTGGTCCCTGGCTTGCGCCACATCCTGTGTCCTCTTGTCTTAGCTTGTCTTCTGCGTTTTATATTTATGTTCTATCTGCAGTTTATCTTAATGATGATGTGATTGCTAACTGTGAAAATTTAAATAAATTTCTCTAGCATAGAACATACCTAAACTTAACAATAACATATACTTTGGCATTGAATATAATAGGAATATATCTCAACGCCTTTTTAACTCCTATGGAATAATTTATAGTGTCATTAAGACCTAAGCTAGTAGTTAAGTTTTGAAGAATTTTAATGAAGAACTGTAATTGGGTATAATCTATTATGTCACTCTTTTTTTGATTGATATTGGTATTTTTTTCTTCTGATGAATTTTTGTGTTAATGAACCTAGCTTTGCATTTGATCAGTGGATCATTAATTTTCTAGGAATTAAGTTTCAAGTGCTACGTTTGTAGGAAACCTAACAATTGTCACTAAAATTAGGTCATACAATTAAAATTTCTTAATTAGTGGTTGGAATTATGAATGTGTGTAGTTTTATGGTCAAGTCATGGCTATATGTCTTTTATGTATAATTTTCATAATTAGATCTCACTATTGTATGCTTTGTATGACTAGTGGTGGTTTATTTGTTCCTAGTGGTTGTATGGTGGTTCAGTTTGGTAGCTATATGGATACTAAGTTTTTCAATTGGACAATTGCTATATGATCTAAAAAAATTCCCTCATTTTTGGAACTAGGCTTAAAAAAAAAATCAATTTTGGCTTTCAAAATTGAAATCAACCAATTCTGGTTTATAATGATCCAGAAGCATTTCAATTCTTTGATGTGTCATGCTATCGATCCCTCTATCAGTCTTTACAAAAAATAATCCCTAAGTATTTACACCATAGATTTCATGGCACCCATATTGTTGAAGTCACAAGAGTGGAAATTTTATCTTTCAATGGCCTAAGAATCTTGATATGAATTCAATAATTTTGGGATCTAATACCATATAAAAATCAGAGGAATACATTAATAAATCCATGATTGCATTCATAATGTAAAAAAAAATATTTCTTATAAAGGGTCACAAACTATTTGAGTCAGTCCACTTTATGATGGGATAAATCGAAAAACATGTTAAAGTGAAATAAAACATTAAAAAACTAAATAAATTAATGTCTAAATGAATTTATTAATACTCATGTGTAAAATATAAGTGATTATTATAATATGATATTTACTTCAACATAAAGTAAGGGACACAATTTCAAATCCTCCTTGAAGTTGCCATCCATTACTACCATTTGTTTCCTTGGCCTTTGTGAAAGAGCTTCGTCTGACCTACTCTTATTTCAAGCTTGACATATTGTAACATAAATTAGAGGCTACTACCTTACTAGTTGACTTGACTTTCTCTCCTTGGCAGGGCCTTGGCTTGACTTCTCTGAATCTCAAAGTTTTGAGAGTTATGAAGAAACCTTATTGAGTTTCAAAATAGTTCATGCATTGGTCATGGTTCAATCCAAAGAACAAGAATATTGAATGTATACAAATCTAGCCCTCCATTGTTCCTTAACCCTTTGAACAACTTACGGATCCTTTTGAGGATCATCAAGACTAATATAAATGATGAATTTTCCTATAGTTCATTTTTTTTTCCAAACCATAATATAAGGTAGTTTCTCTTTGTTAATGGCTAGACGTTTCCATAAGAAACTAACATCCAAAAACATTGATGTCACATATGAAATGTATCCCCAAAGACATGTTATTTAGCTATACTTTTACATGTAAATATATCAAACTATGGAAGTGTCATTCGCTGAAAAAATTCTACATTTTTGTCACCATACACATCACATATGCTATAAAGAATTTGCACTACCCATGATAAAATATTCTTGTAAATTAGTCGTAGGATTTTTTGAACATATCCCCACTATGCTTGGTTATTCATGAGGTAGACAATCTAAAATTTTGAATCCTAAATCCTCATTATTGATATCATAGATGGGATATCCGTAAAACTTCCAGCAATCTGCACCCCAATTATGACTACCAATATGGGAATTATTGTCTATAACTTCATGGTCTTTGATTCCCTCTTCTTCCTAACATGAAGAGACATTTACATTTCAAAATTCGTCATCTTCCATAGGTTTGTTTTTGAAATCAACTATCTCAAAATCATCAACAATAGGATTATAAAATTAGGAATTTTGAGAAAACAAAATGCTTACCAAGCCCTTATCTTCAAGAGAGGATGAAATGGCAACTTAAGTGTCTTCACTAGACTCTTCATCTTCTTCATGGAGAGCTACAATAAATTATTAAATGAAAATATCTACTTTGACTTCTAAATTTGAAATCATATGCATAAATGGCTCATAATCTGAAAAAGAGAGTTATCATCTTCACAAGATTCATCCCTTTCTATGAAGTCAATTAAGGCATTCAATGCTTAGATCATTTCAACAATTTTTTTTTTTAGAAATGATTTTCTCTTTTCAAAGGCCTTTAAACAAGAAATTCTAAGATCCTTTACATCCTTACTCTTTTCATCCAACATAGCTCCTATTGTGTGAGATTCAACACATTGTTATCCATGAACAGGATCTCAAAACTCATGAAAAGCTTTGATCAAAATTTCCAAATGAAGAAATCTCCTTTGGAATACAATCGTGAAACCATTTCAATACTTGCTAAGTATGAGGTAAGTACAAACATACTCATTATGATATCCTCACGTACAACATTGAGATTGGCGATAAGTTCAATGCAAGATATACTCTGTTATTCAACTAGATGGGGATTCCATGGAACTTTGGAGCATAATCAAACCATCTTGGAGGAAAAAATCCATTTAGATATCTCAACATAAATGAGAAATATGTCAGGAACAAATATTATATATCAAACCATTCATTCATCCTTGAATTGTCCATACTTGAATCTTCAAAACATAATGCTGATATGAAATCAAAAAAATGTATTACATTCACACCAATGAAATAACTAGATGAGGATTCTAGATATTCAAACAACTCTTCTCATTTTGTCATTCTAGCCATATCTACTAAATATGGGAAATAGAATTTATCCACATCAATAATGTTGAAAATGGAAACAAGAAATGCTAAAAATAGAAGTGCTAAAAATAACGCTGCTATAAATAGCAGTTTGGGTACCAATGCTGGATTGAGCAACAGGGAATGAAAAATGGAAGTGATAAAAATAACATTGCTATTTTTAGTAGTTCGGGATGGATTCCGATTTTAGTCAGTCCCTGGACTAAAATAGGAAGTAAAATTTGATTTTGAACTTAACATTTGTTTGAAAATAAATTAATTAATTCACCATGAGTTAATTAGTTGTGAAAAATCAAACATGAAGTCTATGTGAGAACATGCAATAGTTTCTCCATTAATTGAGGAATTTATCCATCAGTTAAAGAGATAAGGACGAGTTCTAATTTTAGTTGTAATTAGTTGGTTCAGTTAACTGAGTCAAGTCCAGTTAGATTGATTTAAACAGTTTGTTTAAATTAATGTGAGTTCCGTTAGTTAATGCATGCTTGCATATAATTGCCGCACTTCAGATAACTGAATATTCTCTCATGAATAACTCATGCATTTCAGTTCAGACAGAGACCCAGTTGAGATCAGAGGAGGGAAAGTGTACTATCAGTTGGATGGATTTTTCCTATAAAGGAAGCTCATCCATGGAGAAGGATTTATCTCCTTTAGGATTGCGCAGTTGGATTAGAGGTTAGTGAGTGTGTGAAGAGGCCAATTCACACAAGTGGCTGCACTGGACCCCAAGGAAAATTGCACAAAGAAATAGGAGGCTTGGAGGGCAGAGGAGAAGGTTTGAGAGAGGCCTTTGATTGTCTATGAGCAGCAGAGGGATTGCAGAGAGAGCAGGATAGCTTGTGAGTTGATTCTTTTTGTAATCCAGACTATATTTCCACTTGTATGATAATACAGAGATTGGGGTTTTAGGTTGAGGCTTTCCCCGGGTTATTTCTTCTGTGTTATGTGTGATTGATTTCTCATTCTCAGTTATATGTGTTCTCTTGATCTTGCTCAATTCGATTAAGCTTCCGCAAAGTGTTGTAGAAGTAGATCTTGTATTGTGTTTTAGTATATTGCATAATCTGTTGATCTACAGTGGGAATTTCTACATGGTATCAGAGCAAAGGTGATCAAGGTGAAGAACAATATACAAGAAGGAGAAGTTCAAAGTTTGTGGTTCCTAAATATAGAAATTGAGTTCTTATCACATCTCAATTTCACCGATGGCATTCAATGGTTTAAGACTTGAGTATGCCCTTGATGGCAGCTCAAATTATATAGCCTGGAAGGATCGCATGGAGGGAGTATTAGAGGATAATGGTCTAAAGGAATTCATTGATCAAGAAGTCCCCAAGCCGACTGATGCTACTCAACTGGCAGAATGGAAGAAATGTGTGGCTAGAGCAAGGAGAATCCTTCTAGAGGGAGTTCGAGACCGCATAGTCTCGAGTTTCCATGGGGAGGAGACACCATTTTCAATGTGGAAAACATTGAAAGATCTATATCAAAATAACAGCGATCAGAGGAAGCTGGCGGTGAAAGACAAGCTTCGTAAGATCAAGTGTGAAAAGGGCAACACAATCTCTACGTATCTGAACAAGCTCACCACCTGCAGGGATGAGCTTGGAAGTGTAGGGATTGCGACAACTGATGATGACATGGTGAGTCTTGCACTCCTCGGTCTTCCTAAGAGCTGGCATAGCTACTAGGACTCGGTTAATGGAAGAGAGAAACTACCAGATTGGGAATGACTTTGGTCGGCTTTGATGTAGGAGGAGATAAGAAGAAGCACCGGAGATGGTTCTTCATCCAAGGAGGATGAAGAAAACTGCGCCTTAGCAAGTAAGGCGAAGAAGGGGAAGGAGAAGGATTCTCTTTCCCAATCCAGTTCTTCCTAAGGTGGGAAGAAGTTTGACAAATCGAAAGTGTGATGCTTTCGTTGTCATGAGGTGGGCCATTTTGCTACAAATTTTCCACTGAGGAAATCCAAGAAGGGATTCATGGAAGGATCGGAAGGTGAGGTACTGGCCTCACAGTTTGAGTTGGATTTCACACTGTTCGCATGCATGGTTTCATCCATGGTGGGAAGTGGTTGGTTTCTTGACAGTGGAGATTCTTTCAACATGACCGGTGACAAGAGTTTGTTCGGTACTTTGGAGGAGAAAGATCTCCAGATACTCATAGCGATGGGTAATGATGAAAAGTATAGTGTCTCAGGTGTAGGCACGATTATTTTTCAGAGGGAGCATGGAGCTCGCATTACCTTGACCGATGTCAAGTATGTACCAGGATTGAAGAGAAATTTGGTGTCGATCGCAATGTTGGAAGACAGAGGCTATGATGTAGTCTTTAGTAAGGGAAAGGTTTTCCTTCGACATATCACCACTAGACAGGTGAAGCAGATTGGTTCACGGGTGAAGAACCTGTATGCTCTTGAGGTTCAGGATGCATGCAAAGCCTTGAGGAGTAAGGCAACTGATGGAGACTTGGTGGTTGAGAGGGAGAGTACATTACCTCTCAACATACAGCACCAGAAGAAGTCTCAGACGATTATGGAGGAGCCATGATTGGTGAAGCAGATTCAGGAGGTTGTGGAGAAGCCACAACTAGAGAAGTTGAGAGGAGAACGAGTAGGGACATCTACTCATGCAAAGACCTCCAGTAGGGGGAAATTTCAATCCAGGTGGGTAGAGGGATCACATGCATCCATACCTCCAGATAGGAGGTGGGGCGATGTGAAGTGACAGTCCCAATAAGGTCGGAATGGGGGCAGGATCCTTGAGGTACCCAATCTCTTTGATTCGACTTTGCTGCAGGAGCCTCGAAAAGGAGTAGCAGTACTGGTTGATTGGGTAGAGACAGATGTGGATGGAGCGACAGAGAGAGCTATAGTGAAGGAGTCCCAAGATAGTGTAGAGCTAGCAGGCTGCAACAATGCGAGAGGCACAGGAGTGTTGCACCAGTGCAGGATGGCACAGAGAGGTGTGCAACAGTGCGAGATGCATGGAGTGTTGCAGTAGCTCAGAGGTCAACGAGGGAGCACTTGTCAGCAGCAGGTAGAGCTTCAGCATCAGAGAATATTTCTAGCCTAATAGAAAGGTCAGTTGGGAGTTTTTTTTGTTTCTAGAGTTGTTGGAGCAACCACACTTGGTAGAAGTGTTGCATGCAGAACATTCCAAAGGTACGAGATTGGGTTTGAGTTGAATGCCTTTCTTATTGAGAGGGAGTGTTGAAAATGACAACATGAAATGCTAAAAATAGCACTGTTATAAATAGCAGTTTGGGTACCAGTGCTGGATTGAGCAATAGGGAATGAAAAATGGAAGTGCTAAAAATAACATTGCTATTTTTAGTAGTTTGGGATGGATTCCAATTATAGTCAGTCAATGGACTAAAATAGGAAGTAAAATTCGAATTTGAACTTAACAGTTGTTTGAAAATAAATAAATTAATTCACCATGAGTTAATTAGTTGTGAAAAATCAAACATGAAGTCCATGTGAGGGCATGCAACAGTTTCTCCATTAATTGAGGAATTTATCCATTAGTTAAAGAGATAAAGATGAGTTCTAATTTGAGTTGTAATTAGTTGGCTTAGTTCACTGAGTCAAGTCCAGTTAGATTGATTTAAACAGTTTGTTTAAATTAATGTGAGTTCAGTTAGTTAATGCATGCTTGCATATAACTGCTGCACTTCAGATAACTGAATATTCTCTCATGAATAACTCATGCATGTCAGTTCAGACAGAGACCCAGTTGAGATCAGAGGAGGGATAGTGTACTATCAGTTGGATGGATTTTTCCTATAAAGGAAGCTCATCCATGGAGAAGGATTTATCTCCTTTAGGATTGTGCGGTTGGATCAGAGGTTAGTGACTATGTGAAGAGGCCAATTCACACAAGTGGCTGCACTGGACCCCAAGGAAAATTGCGCAAAGAAATAGGAGGCTTGGAGGGCAGAGGAGAAGGTTTGAGAGAGGTCTTTGACTGTCTATGAGAAGCAGAGGGATTGCAAAGAGAGTAGGATAGCTTGTGAGCTAATTCTTTTTGTAATCCGGACTATATTTCCACTTGTATGATAATACAGAGATTGGGGTTTTAAGTTGAGGCTTTCCCCGGGTTATTTCTTCTGTGTTATGTGTGACTGATTCAGAGGAGAAGGTTTGAGAGAGGCCTTTGACTGTTTATGAGCAGCAGAGGGATTGCAAAGAGAGTAGGATAGCTTGTGAGCTAATTCTTTTTGTAATCCGGACTATATTTCCACTTGTATGATAATACAGAGATTGGGGTTTTAAGTTGAGGCTTTCCCCGGGTTATTTCTTCTGTGTTATGTGTGACTGATTTCTCATTCTCAGTTATATGTGTTCTCTTGATCTTGCTCAATTCGATTAAGCTTCTGCAAAGTGTTGTAGAAGTAGATATTGTATTGTGTTTTAATATATTGCATAATCTGTTGATCTACAATGGGAATTTCTACAAATAATGCCAAAATGTTGTACCCAAATCTTGACTTCTTGTGATAATGTCCTAAAATGTGGGAAACACCTCAAGAGAACTAAGGGATACCCCTCTTGTGCTAAAGCGAGATACCCTGAGATAATAGAGAATGTTATTATGGTGATAATAAATCATCGTTGTTAAATCCTTCAAAGCCTTGCTTCTACTTTAAGACTATCACAAAAAAATGAACATTTGAATGGCAACACCAAAAAAAACTTTAAAATTTTTGAAAGTCATGCATACATTTTTAATATTAATTTCAGTTAAAATTAATGATATGATTTAGTATTACCACTAAAATATATATAGATATATTCAATAAATATATTTTTTTCAAACAAATTTTAATACTGTTAACTTTAAAAATTCGCTTTCATCAAATAAAAATATATCTTACAAAATAAATATTGACTAAAATGTTTCTTCATATCATTTATTCATATTTTAAGATTATTACTCAACATATTTTAATTGCCCAGCAAAGTGCATGGCCAATCATTTGATTGACTCAAACTTTATGTTTATTCATATTTTAAGATTATTATTCAACCTATTTTAATTGCCCAGCAAAGTGCATGGCCAATCATTTGTTTGAATCAAACTTAAACACTTTGTTCAACTTTGAAGTTAAAAAGATTTGTTCAATCTATCGTATGTTTTTATTATTTACACATTCAAAAATATTGATTAATGTTTTCTTTATATATTGAAAAGAAAATGTGTAATCAATGATCTTGAAACTAAAATATATAGAAACATGGATATATACAAATATTGATACATTAAACATTTATTTGTAGTGAAAGTACCAAACATATCGTTTTTAACTATTTGAAATAACATTTCTTATATTGTTTTTATTTTTCCATATTTTAACTTTTAAAAACTCTAGATTAATATATACAAATAACATTAAATAGAATAAAAACATGTAAAATAGACCAGCCACCACTCTCACCAATGTAATGTAAGGGGATATAAATGCCTCTTATCTATTTACCACCATTAAAGTACATAAAGAAAAGCACAACATGGAAAAAAAAAATAAAAAAAAAAATAAAAAATCATATTACAAAGTAGGTACAAAGGTCAAAATTACAATAAAAATACTAAAAATAAGAAATAAAATAAGAATTTCATGGTTGGATCAGTACATTCATCAAGGTTCTCATGATAAATCACACTTAGTAGTTCAAAGTCCGTCGACCAGAAATATTGAAATGTGATTTACTTGAAGGATTCTCTCAATAACATTATGAATCATAGAAGTTTGCATTATGAAAAAATAATAAGAATTAAAATTAGGGCATTTTAGTTAATAATCGAATGGTAGGTAGATCATCATTGTCATTATATGGTGGCTCTTCCCTACCCTTATTTGGATGAAGAGGTAAGACACATTAACTTCACATTTGCCATTCCCTTGCTCTAGGTTTCGTAGTTTCCAAAATCACTAAAAGTACAATGGGGAGCTTGTCATTCAAAGCTTCTTAAGAGGTTTTTGAGGTTTATGGTATCAACACATGCTGCTCCATCACAACCCAACTCATTGCTTGGAAAGGTAGCCTTGCAATCATTTGTGATTACTATAGTGAGACAAAGAATACTAGATATTCTTCTAGGAGATACTAATTCATTATCTATATGACATTACTCAATCACTCGATGAGAAAAGTTCATCCACATGAGCTCGATTAAAAACACTATTGTTTCTTATTTTCCATATAAGAAAAAGAGTTTCAAACATGACTAATTTCTTATGACATGAAACTCCATAGGCTAAGAGTATTTATCACCTAAAACAACAATCTTTGAGGAGAAGGGCTTAGGGAGAGATTATCACTAAAAGAAGAAATCCACTTCCACAACCATGTTGACATGGAGAAAAGAAAAAATCAAAAAAATAATAAAGAGTGACTTGAGCCAATTACAACATGGGAGTTTGGAGTGATAAATATGAAGAGAGATATGGTGATAACTAACAATGAGGTCATCTCCTAAAATCAGAGACTAGGTAGAAAAGACCATCATAGGCTCAATTATGCCCCAAGGGGTAACTACATTAGAGGCACCCCCATAGGGGTGTATGGTGTCGATTTGTTGATATTTATTACTTCAACTCTCTAGATGTGGAAAATTTTATCATTTTGTCCAGTAAATAGTGACATGCTAACTTGGTTGTGGTATATTAGATACTCCACCCTCATCTCTTAAATTAAAGACATGCTTATGGATGGAACATTTTGGTTATAACATATTCATTAGTGATATTCCATGAATTGGTTGTTTTACTTGGATGTGGTGCTATAACTTGTATAACATTGCTATGGAAGTGGTAAACTCTAACAAATTTGACAAAGCTTCATAACATTATAGTTTTATACTTTTCCTCATCATTCCATGGGGGACATAGTTTTCTTTTAGAAGTGGTCATTTATTGGGTTAGTTTGTACCGCTAGGAAATTTCTTAAGGTAACATCTAACACATCCATAACCTTACTTAATACCTTATTTTGTAACCATTTACTCCATTTCATAAATAAAAATATATTCCCTTTCACATTTGACTTGTCAAAGATCACAAAAATATCTAAATGAAGAAAATCCTAATTTAATCCAAATAGTTTAAGAGGTCAAATGAAATTCAAATTAAAAGATAAAAATGTAATGCTTGAGTTAATGCCACTTCGCTATGATGTCATTACCCCTAGTCCCTTGGTTCTTTGTGAATATATAAATAAAAAAGGACTTGTTCAATGAAATGAACACTTGAAGAAAAAGGCGAAAGGGTAGAAAAAAAAACGCCAAGGAAAGACACTCAATGTTAAGCTCCGTTTTTAAAGGATTCTATACACAAAATGCCTAGCTACTGAAAACTAAAAACTAAAAATGGTAAATAAATCCACATCATTAGTAGACTTTGAAGGTCATGACATGAATGTTTCACTTTACCCTTTCATGATTTTCCATCACATCACCAACCATTACTTAGGGACCTACAAAACATAGTTTTTCTATGAACTCGACACACCTATAATGATTAATTATTGTCCCTCCATGACTAAACTAAGGAAATTTATAAAGGTAACTTTTGTTATCTTGTGTTTAAATAAATTAATAAGGGCATATCACATAATCGAACATCAAGGAATTGGATTGAACACTGCAAGTTCCTTGCATTGGGATCCGTGTATCATGCCTCAAGATCAATGACATTGAATTAAGGTCTATGCCACTAAATTGAAATATATCTACCAATTTTCCCAACATTGGGATTTATACCATTTTCTTAGGATCCATGACAATGTAATGACAATGAAAAGGATGTCACATCATCACATTTTCTACATGGACCACTCTTAGAGGGACCCCTTGCCTAGTTTGATGCACTAATAACTCATTAGCATGATTATTCCTCCTTGTATCACACATGGGGTCTTTGTGGGGATATTTGAGGACTCCCAAGGGGTGGTTACATAGGGTCATAGATTGTTATGGCAGTGATTGATGACATGGAAATTGATAACCTTCAATTGAATAAGGAGTTCCTTACTTGAGGAACCACATGCCACACAGGATTGGGTTTTCTATATGACATCCCAAATGTGTGGAGATGACATCACAATTCTAGAGGTGGTTATGTCTTGTTTTAATGACTTCCTCACTTTCGGGAGTTGATTGGAGGGGTACTCTAGCCTTGGGCCCTTTTTCAACCATGTATTCACTTACTTTAAGGGTCTTTGTCTACCTTGGAGGAGTGTGTACTTCATTTAACCACCCTAGACCTGCACATGTGTGAGTTCCTTGTAACTTGAACCATGTTTTAGGGTTGCTCTTGTATTAGAGATAGAAGGGGGTAATTTGTTCCCACTTATTGTGTTTCTACTTTTGTTTTTACTTGGGCCACTTATTTTTCCCATTGTTTGAGCTAAAGCACATTGTATTACACCATGTATTGAGGAGTCTCTCCATTTATATAAGGAAGATACCTCTCTCATTGTCATTTGTCGGAGATGAACGAGAAAACTTGCTCAAAGAGCTATTTTGAAGCTCTATATTTTTCTTAATGTTTTCTTAGTTATTTTCCAAGGGTAGGATATTTTATTTTTAGGTTTGTTAGAGGATAGGGATACATCAAGGCCAAAAAAGGTCACCATGCTCCACTTGGAAGGGGATTTCAAGGTATATATCTATTGCCTTTACTCTTTGACCATTGAATATTTTCACCTTTGCATTGAGGTAGGACACCCTAAGGATCTTCTCTCTTGCCTTGGCCATCCTTTAAGATCACCTTGTTTGTACATGGAGAGGCTTCCTAGAGAAACAATCCCCCCATCCATCCTTGAGAAGAATCTAGGAGGCCTAGGTAGCGTGTGAGGAGAAATCCTCTAGGTGTCATCAACCCTATCTCATCATATGCCCTAAGTTTCAC
The DNA here is from genome assembly GCA_031772625.1 of Pinus tabuliformis. Lineage (NCBI taxonomy): Eukaryota > Viridiplantae > Streptophyta > Pinopsida > Pinales > Pinaceae > Pinus > Pinus tabuliformis. Next base: position 688,873,431 of record CM062814.1, on the reverse strand, counting down.
TTAGAATATTGTGTAGTGACTCCACAACCCTAAGACATTGGCGTATCATCCATATTTAACTAAAAAAATAAAACCCCAATTTTTTTTCCTTCCCATTTCCTTTTTATATCTTTTTTTTTTTTTTGCAGCCTAGAGTTTTTCTTGTTTAGTCCTAGTCTAGATTGCTAAATTCAAGATTTTATCCACTTACTATATATCTTGGATTCTTGGATCTCTCGTGTTATATCATTTAAGTTAACATATTAATGGTTGTTTTGATCTCATTTATCTAGATATAATCTTGAAAACTTGGTAACTCAAACATTTCATTCTATATATTTAAAGAGTTTGAAAGTCTTAGAAACGCATCTCAAATAATAAATTAGCTCATTTTTATTGATTGATTTGCATGTATGAGAAGAAAATGGATTCCAATATAGGGAAAACGACTTATTCTTTGTGCTTGTTCTTTCACCATTTTAAATTTGATGCTCAATGGTTTTAAGGTCATCGTTGAGTTAATTAGTAAAACTACATAACAAATAAGGCAATGACCCGATCTTTAACGGATATGGCTTGTAATAGGATATCTGAAATGTGTTTTTGAGAAGTGATGACTTGGTTCTGGCCTATATTTCACTATTTTGGTGTTAATCCTCTCACTAAATTGGTATAGGAATGTTTGAATTGTCTAATCACTTTAGCTTGTAGCATTTCTAAACATTTGTTTATTCTACTGCAGATCAGAGTAACTACCTTGTTATGCAACCAACTCACAAATAGTACAAGAGATAGATCAACGAATTAAAAATTAGCCTCTTTGAGGGGGAAACCTCATTTACATTACACAAATGAACAATTTGTGGATGATACAAATGACAAGGCCTCCTTTCTATATATAGGAGTCTAAGGGATCACAATATAATCAGAGCCTACATAAAAATCATAATGTAAGGGCCAATAATAACAATAATGGGCTTCTATGGGGCACAATAATAACAATATGGGGACTACATGGGCACAATAATAACAATAAGGGGACTACGCTATTAATAACAATAAGGGGCTACACTAGTATTATAGGGACCTAACATGCACCAATCCTTCAAAAAATTTTTGTCCTCAACACTTGAGTAGTTCTGGATGCTTCTGTATAAAATTTTCATCCTCCCATGTGGAATCTTCAATGTGTAAGTTCTTCACCTTGATGAGATATTGTGAAATTGATCGATTTCGTAGTTGTCGCATTCTTGTTTTCGTGACGGCTTCAGGTTCCAATATGATTTTTCCTTCCTCGTCAAGTTCTGGAAATATTATTTGAACTAGGAGCTTGTCACCTATAACCTTCTTTAAGCATGAAACATGGAAAACTGGGTGCACTCGGGAAGATGTCAGAAGCTCCAATTTGTATGCCATAGTACTAATCTTTTGCAACACCTTGTAAGGACCATAGTACTTTGGTGATAATTTATTATCCTTCTTAGCTTACTCGAGGGACATTTTTTTTGTATGGTTGTAGTCGTAAAAATACCCAGTCGCCTGCACCAAAACTTCATTCGTTGCAATGTTGATCGGCCTATTGTTTCATTTGATTCTACACCAAGGTGAGGTTATCCTTTAAGAGTTGGAGAACCTATTGTTGATGCTCGATGTGATCTTCCACTGATTGAACCTTAGAATTTTTTCTTAAAGATGATGTGATGGACAATGGATGATATCCATAAAGTGCCATAAATGGGGTCATTTTTGCCGCGGTATGGAAGGAAGTGTTATACCACCATTCAACCAAAGGTAACCACTTGACCCATTGTGTTTGTTTATCAAATACAAAGAAACGAAGATATCCTTCCAAATATTTGTTCACTATCTCAGTTTGCCTATCAGATTGAGGATGATAATATGAGCTATGTGCTAATTGAGTACCTATACAAGAAAAAAATTCCGTCCAAAAATTTCCAGTGAAATTGGGATCTTTGTCACTTATAATAATATTTGGGTTTGCATGTAGCTTTTGAATTGTTTCCATAAATGCAATAGCAACTGCACTAGATTTAAATGGATGAGATAATAGTGTGCTTACTTGATAAGTCTATCAATTATTACCATGATGACACTCTTTCCTTCAGACTTGGGTAAACCTGTGATAAAATCCAATGAGACCTTCTCCCAACATTGAATTGGAATGGCTAAAGGTTGTAACAGACCCGAGGTCTTAATTGTATCAACTTTATTGTGTACTTTATTTTGATGGCAAACCAAACATTCTGCACAAACTTTTGAATATCAGATTTAAGGCAATCCAAAAACAATTCCTTCTTGACCATGTGGTAAGTTTATAAAAATCCTGACTTCCCTCCTAAGGGAGAGGTGTGCAATTCCAAAAGAATCTTTTGTTTGGGTTGGGAATTCGTACAAAGATATAAGCAATCTTTGTAGCACAATGAATCATTTTCCCAGCGAAATGTATAAAATGTACCATGATCTTGATGCAGCATTTGAATCAGTGTCCACACTTCTTCATCATTCTTCCACCCATCCCCTGCTTCAGTTATCCAATCTGGTTGGATAATAAAAATGACACAAGGTAATGCTTCCACATCCTCATCCTTTCTTGAGAGTGCATCTACAACAACATTGTTAATTTTTGCAATTGCGGTAAAATTCCACCTTAGACAACTTAAATGACCAAGATAATGATTACATTGGATTCCTCTTTTCGAGAGGAACAAAATCGACCTAAATATCACCCATTTTGGTCAAGCGAAAGTTGAATTATGAATTATTTTATTCATACATGTATTATGGAATGGGTCAGCCCTAACCACATGAGTAACTGCAAGGTCAGTATTAAACCCAAGTGAACCCTTAGGAAAGCCAGTAAATAGAAGAGGCCTCAAGATCATTTGGACACATCTTCTCTTCTCTTTTGTCTTGTTTTGCATAGGTTTGACAAAAGGAGTTCGCACAAGAGTCCAAAATCATAGGTGAAAGGTTCGCTCTGGGTTAGCGTTATCTAGATCTTGGATGATGGCACAGAATAGGGAATTTTGGTCCCTGAACACTGGAACATAAGCCTATGAGAGTGATCATAGACCCTTGGACGCTAGCATAGAGGCTTATTAGAACGACTATGACTTGAGAGGCATATTTGGAGGTATCGGTCCTGGATCACTCGCACAGAGTGGTCCTGAGAGCGATCGGGCTGTCCCAGATGCATTCACAATAACTTCAAGGGAGTGACCAAGGGTTTTAAGTGTGTTGCACCCCGGTTGCATGCATATATTCCGCCTGAGAGAAACCGAGCAGTCATAGTTGCTCCCACACAGTATCTGAGGGGGCGACTAGGGAGTTTTGGTCACACACAGATAGTTTTGATAAGAGTGAGCTGAGTTTAGATCTAGGGTTTGACATCTTGGCTTCTATAGACTTCAGTGATCTGGTAGATTTAGGTTTCTCTTTGTTGTTATACATATATGTAGATCTGTAGATCTGATTTGTTAGTATTCGTTGCAAACATATGTATTAGGCTCATTGACAATGATAGTAGTGCTCAACAGTGTTCGACACAGTGACAATAGTATACAACAGTTGACATGAGTTTGGGACAACACATTATAACCATCAGTATGAGGCTTTTGATTCCTAGCATGATTAGATATGTTTCATAGATACCATTATTGTTTTGCTGCATACATAAAGTTATGGATCATTGTACTCTCTTTTGTTTCATCATTTGATGACGATCTAAGAAGAAGAAGATTTGCAAGGGTTTTCCCCATAGTGGGGTTTTCCCTCATCGTGGACCAACCTTGGTGTCTCTATATGTGTGCATGTTTTCTGCTACTAATCCTCTTATGTTCCATTGCATTTATGATGATGGTGATGTTGTTTATTTCTATGTAATTGCATAAGCTGATTTATAATGGTGTAGATATGAATAATGTAATGATGATATGGGGTGAACTTAATGTATTAATGATGAAATGAAATTATCAAAGAAAAGAACAATGTTTCCCTATGAAAAATTAACATGGTACTAGAGCTGGGCTGAAGAGAAGTCACGAAGATTACCCCGATGATGACACCTTTTATGGAAGCATGAAAAAAATGGTGGAGACATAAAATAACGCTAGGGTTTGAAGAAAACCCTAGGCATCTTGATTATTAGGGTTTGATGGATTATATGAGGTTAGGGTAGAGATAAAACCCTAGTTTATGGCAAAGTCTTGAGATTTGATGTATGAAACTCTAGCATGGTCTATGTCAAGCACTTGTGGGAGATTCGATGAAACCCTAGATGGGATAATCCCTAGTAGACCTGGTTGGATACTTGAAAGCAACATTGGCATATGGACCATGGACATTGATGGCTCTTGAAGATTGTTTCAAGAGGGAGAGGATCATCTCTCATTGAAGAGAAGTATTTCTTGACTTATGATGCTTCTTACTTGTTAAACTTATAGATACGATGATTATGTTTATTGCTTGTACTTCCTGCATATGTATTTGAGTATATGGATGTTTCTAACCTCCTTGATGAGATGTGATGAGTAGATACTTCTTGAGGATCATTTTGAGATGCAGATCTGGAAAGAGAAAAAGAGGTACTTGATGAAAAGAAGATAAAGTGCTTCAAGCGGCCTATGAGAAGGTGCTAAGGTATTTGAATACCACAAGGTATGCATGGTATGTTGTGTTTCAGCTATCGGTATGATGAGAATGCCTCTTTTTTTAATGGCTCATACATGCACATGAAAGTAACTTGGATCTATGTTTCCTATGATGAAAAGATACACTTGGTATTGGAAATTTTGATCTTCTTGAATTATATGATGTTGGTACATTGATACACTTGATGTTAGACTAACATCTATGATCTATCTGTTGAATATCTTGATCCTGTAAAGAAGGCTAGAACCTTGGCTCTAGTAAATGATACTCTTGCTACTTGTCATGATGGATTTCATATAGAAGTATAGCTCATTGTCTCCTATACATGAGTCCAGTTATAATCTTGTGATAAGCATGATTGACACTCTTGCTGTTTTGATAAAGCTTTACTGAATGATCTAACTTGATTTCATTGGTCATGAAGAGCATGGTAAACTTGATGGGAGAAGTATAAGTGTAATATTGATAAGTAGATATCTTACTAACTATGGTAATGGTTAAACTGAATGTCCTAACTTCATGGAGTAACTTGATAGAAAGTGCTATTGTGTTCATAATCCTTGAGATATGGTGCTGCATCTATCTGCTGCTTTGAGTCTAACCTTCGATGAAATATTGATGTCATGATGATGATAGTTATATGTTTATGATCTAACAGATTTGTTATTGCATGAATCTAGTAGAGACATGTTGCTTACATGAATGAAGAAAATCCCCAGTCAGAGGGAGAATCTCCTCTCAAGATTCTTACCCTTATTACTATTTGTATTATATCCTGCTGAAGTATGATTTATGTGCATATGACAATATTGATCTGTAGCCAAGTCTTAGATCTGAAGCCCATACATAAATTAGGGTTTCTTCTCTGGATGCAGTTACAGATCTAGGAGATTTCGTCCTTGGACGCATGCATCCTAAGGCCTAGACAACGTCCAGGTAGTTAAAGTCGCTCTCATGCTAACCTAAAGGGAGTGACCAGAGGTTTGATTATAATTGACCATCATCTAAAGCTTTTTGAAACTATTTGAAATTTGAATCACGATGTCCCTGACATATTCTACCACTCTTAACTGATTTCTGAAATTGTTGAGTTAAATTGTTGATCACATAATGAAGTATTGTGCATGAAATCAGATGGTCACCTGTAAGATGTTAGTATCATAGATGTATTGCAGATAACAACAAGATTTGTTAGCAGGAAAATCTTGAAGGTTTTCCATAACATGAACATGAAGATTGAACTTATGTTTTCAGGTGACTGGGACATACATATAGATATGTCACTATGTTTGTGCTATGAGAGATTGGCATGATTTGGCTGATTGATATAGATGAACAATGTTTTGTCATGATGCTTGACATTAACTTTGATGATTGAGATATGCTCTGAATATAGATCTCACTATGATAGAAAAATTGGACTTGACTTGATGTCTAATAATTTGATTGATTTTCCTTGATGTTAATGCTATGTGGACACTATGACTCATGTGGGTATTCGGAAATTGGCCTCCTTGTTCTTAGCACAATGGTTGAAATAATTATGATTGTTATTATGAGAATGAATTATGTTATGATTATGAGAATGACTTGATGATGCCTTAGACTTATATTGCATGGCTGATTACAACTTGTTGACATGATAATAATCGAATTCAGACTTGATATGAGCTCTACCTGTCTCTTGGTTGAAGGTATTAATACTATGATAATGATGACTTTGATAATGGTCACAGTCTGGATTTTAAACTCTAATGAGATGATTTTGCTAATATGGTGATACAATGTTGATTTATATAAGGATGATTATGACGGCTTAGCAAGGAATTATGCTTAGAGCATTGCAATCTAGATATGTCTAGTTTTGACAGTTATATGATGAAGTCAGGATGATGAGTTCCAAAGTATGGCTTTGATATTGATTATGGTTTTGGTTTTATATCCTGATGATATACTTGTGACAGGTGATGAGCCTCTAATGATATAAATCAAAGGGAGATGGCTTTTGAATCCCGAAATGCTGTATCATGGCATGATGAATTGATTTCTAGAATTTGGGAAAGAAATTCCATATTGCAAATCTATTGGAAAATGTTTTTGTAAATCCTTGATAGATGTTGTTGAAATCGGCATGGCATCCGACAATTTATTGAAGTATTGTTGATTTTTTTTTGAACAACCATATATATATATATATATGATGTGCATAGAACCTTACAAAATGGTTGAGCTGCTTCATTCACATAGAGTTTCCACCAAGCATACTTTGAAATATCTGCATGAGGTGTTCTATTTTTGAGAATGAGATACTTCTATAATATGTGTCTACATGGATATATTTCTGATATTTGAGATTATTGTTGATAAGAACATTTGGATGCTGCTTTAGTACGAGATTTGCCATAACATCTTGGATGAGAGGTCCATAGCATGACCGAGCTTGATCATGATGATACTAGTATGAGGCTGGATACAGAAGCTCCTTAGAGAGTTGTTTGAGCATGATCTAGATATGGCATGGTTAAATATACATATAGTTGGGACCGAGATACTCTCATATATTGAGACAACACATCTGTTTGAAATAAGCTCAAGATTGTGTTTGGCACCTCCTCCAGAGGGAGGATGATTATGGTACACTTTTGTAATTTATATGTTTATTTATGATCTGACATGATATTTTATTTGATTTTCTGTATGAATAATGAAACAACTGCTACTGAGACATGTAGATTGCAGATATTCTCAAAAAGGCATTATCAAAGAGAAATTTCTTGGTTTTAAGAGCAAATTGGATTGATGGATGTATCCCCTCCGGATGAGGTGGAACGTTGATCGAGGACATTGAGCCAACTCTTCCTACCCTGTTTGAGCTCTTAGGATGAGGAATCGAGATGGAGGGCTCTTGGGGTTGAGGGAAATCTAGAAAATAGGGCATTACCCCTATCTATTACCCATAAGGTTGAGGGTTTTACTCCCCTATCTGGTCTTTGTAGAGTATAACCCACTTGGCATCATACCCACAAGCCAGGCTTGTTGGGAGTACCACTCCTCGTCTAGCAAACAAGTTGAGAGTGTACTTGGGTGATCCAGGTGGATATTGGTGGCCACCTGTCAAGTCCACCTGGACCCCCACCATTGTTTCTCTCAGCATTTTCATTTTCCTTAATTGTAGCACAACTTACTATTTTTAGTAGTTTTTCGGGTCCTGAACTTCTGGAGCCGTTTTGAGGCCCTAAACGATGTTTTTTTGGGAAATCTGGGGGCAAGATCAGTCCATGGACGGATGTTGCCCTTCCCAAAGTGGTAGTGCTCAGATAGATCTTTCTAACGAGCTATTGTACGCATCAAACGGAGATCATATGCCAAAGTTATGACCCCGGGAAGTTGATGTACCAATTTACCCAAACGGGGCCCACAGTTTGGCATTTCATCTCCTAGGGTTAGGTTTTGGAATGTTAAGGGTTTTCCATTGCTTCTCAAAAATAAATAGGCCTTCGAGCCTCATTGTAACACAGTTCAGAGGCATGTAGCCACCACATCTCTTCTCAGAGATAAGCTACCATCGCCCTAGCTGGTTTATTTCCATTTCTGGTTGTAAGCATATTTCAGTATTTTCCATTGATGAAATGAAATATTATTTCCACTGCATCTTTGTGTATATGGTTATCTCTGTAATTTGTTGTGTTCCTGTTTAAATCCGGATCAGTGGTATCAGAGCGGTCTGCTTTTTCTCTGTTTTTCTTTTCATGTCCCCAACAAGGTCGGGATATAAGGAGTTAGGGCTTGAACTGGTCGAACCTTTACAAGACCAGTCTTGCAAATCCCGACGGCCTCCCATGGCGGATGAGAAGAAAGATGAGGGGGCAGGAGATCCCATCAAAATCTTGCTCGAAGAAGCCCTCGAGCGGCAATGGAACGCGATGATGGACAACTTTGCCCAGATCCTTCAGCGGCTACCCAGAAGCGACGCATTGGCTTCCAGCAGCTACTTTGGAAATGCCACACCCTTTAAGGTACAAGTTAATTTTGAAATCCCCATATTCAAGGGTCAGATAGACGCAGATGCCGTAGATAAATGGTTAAATCTGCTAGAGGGTTATTTTTCTGTTCATGAATTTTCGAGTCAGGAAAAGATTGTTTTCGCTCTTCTAAAAGTAGCCCCCCACGTCAAGGACTGTTGGGAAACCTACTGCGAGCAGAAGGATGAAAGTACTGGCTCACTATTTTCAGCCGCACCCACCTGGAATTCATTTTGGGATTCCATCAAGGAGCAGTACTACCCTGTCGGAAGCTATGAGGATGAATACATAAAGTGGACCACGCTACGGCAGGGAAGGGACCAAGACGTGCCGGAGTTCACCAATCTTTTCCATACCCTTCGTACAAAGTTGGGTATCAAGGATTCGGAGCAACATTTGATACTCAAATACCGTGGCTGCCTGCACAAGTACATCCAGGAAGAAATACAATTCCTGAACATCTCCTCGCTCGGCGCAGCATACCGATATGCTGTCAAGGTCGAGCAGAAGTTTAAACAAAAGAAGCGAGACTTTGGATCTGTGAATCCAAAGCAGGGGAAAGGTGCCCCTAAACCACAGAACAAAGGACAAAGCCAAGGCGGGACAACCCAAGACAACCCGCCAAAGCTGCAAGCAAAGAACAGCGCCGCGAAGCCGAAAAAGGACACTGGAAAATGGTGTGAGTTCCATAAGAGCTCCACTCACAACACAAGTGAGTGTCGGGCCAAGCAGTCACTGGTGGCTGAGATAAAGGTTTCAGAATTAGATGCATGTTCCGACTCTGAGTCAGAACCCGATAAGGGGAATGAAAAAGGGAAGTAGATCATTGATGCAGATCCCAACGCAACTGTTGCTACCGCCAAGATCGAGAAAAATGAACCCGAAGATCCAGAGGAGGAGGCGCGTCTCTTCCACTCCCAGATGTGGGTAAAGGGCTCCCCGATATAGTTCATTGTTGATAGCGGGAGTCAAAAGAACCTCATTTCGGCAGAGGTCGTGAAGCGGTTGGGCTTACCGACCACAACACATCCACAACCATACACCATTGGGTGGCTTCACCAAGGACGAGATCTTCGCGTGAGCCAGCAGTGTTGCCTTCCATACAACATCAAGCCCTTCACGGATGAGGTATTGTGTGACATTGCTCCCCTTGAAGTTTGTGATGTATTATTAGGACAACCATACTTGTGGAAGCGACATGCTGTGTATGAATCAAGGCCCCATGCTGTTATTATTACATTGGGAAATAAGTTGTACAGGATACCAGAGGTAGCACCACCTACCGCCATCTCTTTGATTACTGCAAAACAATGCAGTAAGATCATTTCCAAAACCAGGAAATTTGTTTTCCTGATGATACGCCCTCAAGGAAAGAAGAATACGGTGGCCGCGACGTCCAGACGGGGTCCCTCTGCACGACAACTACAGATGGACAAGGTTGTGGAGGAGTACGAGGACATCTTCACCTCCTCTGCAGGGGTTCCTCTGCACTGTCAGGTCAAGCACTCCATCGATCTGACCCCAGGTGTGCTGCTACCCAATGGACCAATTTATCGGCGCTCCGTTCTGGAGAACAATGAAATCAAGAGGCAGATTCAGGAGCTCCTGCAGAAAGGTCACACCCGTCCGAGTTCATCGCCTTGTGGTAGCCCGATCGTGTTGGTACAGAAGAAGGATGGGACGTGGAGACTCTGTATTGACTATCGGGCGTTGAACAAGATCACTGTCCGTAATAGGTACCCGATCCCCCGGATTGATGACCTCCTGGACCAACTAAAGGGGGCGAAATATTTCAGCAAGATCGATCTGAAGTCACAATATCACCAGGTACCAATCAAACCCTCTGATGTGTGGAAGACTGCCTTCAAATCCAAGGAGGGCCTTTTCGAATGGTTGGTTATGCCTTTCGGATTGACGAATGCTCCTGCAACCTTCATGAGGCTAATGGATGACATCTTGCGGCCATTCACCAACTCCTTTGTAGTAGTATACTTGGATGACAATCTAATCTTCAGCCAAAGTTGGGAAGAGCACCTCCACCACATCCGACAGGTTCTCCAAACACTGCGGCAACACAAGCTATGTGCCAATTTGGAGAAATGCACTTTTGGCATGACCCAGGTTCAGTATCTGGGATACATCATTGATGAACAGGGAGTGCATGTCGATCCAGCCAAGATCCAAGTCATTCAGGATTGGCCATCTCCAACCACTCTAACAGAGCTCCGCAGCTTTCTAGGTCTTGCCAACTTCTACCGCAGGTTCGTGTTGGGGTTTTCTCATATTACTTGGCCCTTGAGTCAAGTCACCAAGGGAGGGGCGAAAGCAAAATTCTTTTGGTCTGAATCTCAACAGAAGGCATTCATGGAGTTGAAGGATCGCCTCTGCACGGCACCAGTGCTCGCGTTACCAGATTTACAACAACCATTTGAGGTCGAGACAGATGCCTCTGACTATGCTATTGGGGTAGTCCTTACTCAACATGGACATCCAGTGGCATATCATAGTGAAACACTTTCAGACAAAGTCCGGAAGTACCCCACTTATGATAAAGAGATATATTCCATTGTACAGGCCTACTGACAATGGAAGAATTACATTTTGGGGAAGGAAACAGTCATCCACATAGACCACCGACCCCTGCAGTTCATACAGACCCAAGGGAAATTGCAGAATGCTCGCCATCAGAAGTGGTCTACATACCTGCAACAGTTCCACTTGAATATTAAGTATAAGAAGGGCAGCACCAATAATGTTGCAGATTGCCTCAGTCGACCACCGATCATGGCGTTAACCACCGTGCTCAACTCTTGTGGGCACGAGACTTCTGATTGGCCACTTCTCTACAAAAGCGACCCAGAATTCGGCCACACATACCAGACACTCTTGGAGGGTCGGCATGTTCCAGATTTACACCTCCAGGATGCCCTGTTATGGCACCTGGGTCACCTTTGTGTTCCTTCAAGTGAGCGTGCCAAGATGATTTGGGAAGCACACTACAGTCGGGCTGCTGGGCATTTCGGGGTCGAGAAAACAGTGGCAGTACTGCAAAATTATTTCTATTGGCCGAATCTTCGATAGGATGTTGGGAAGTACATCAGATCATGTACTGCCTGTGCCATTGCCAAACCGACCATTAAGAAGCACGGCCTCTATACCCCGTTGCCTACCCCTAGTCGACCTTGGGAATCCATCTCCATGGATTACATGTCAGGCCTTCCTTCCACTAAGCATGGAAATGACTGTGTTTTTGTGGTCGTCGACAGGTTCTCGAAGATGGCCATTATGGCAGCCTGCAAGAAGAATATCACAGCAGAAGCCACTGCTAAACTCTTCTTTGAACGAGTGTGGGTGCACTTTGGGATCCCACAGTCTATCATCTCAGATCGGGACAGTCGGTTTCTCAGCACATTTTGGTCCAGTCTCTGTTCAATGCTGGACACCAAACTCACGAAGTCCACAGCCTTCCATCCTCAAACTGATGGCCAGACAGAGGTTGTCAATAGGATGATTGTGCACATTCTGCGCATGTATAACTCAAAGCATCCACGCACATGGGACGAGAGCCTCCCCTATGTTCAGCACAGCTACAACCGAGTTCTTCACAGCTCCACTGGCCATAGCCCTTTTCAGGTGGGTTTGGGATTCCAGCCACTATGCCCCATTGATGTGGCCATGCCACTTGCAGCTACTCACATAAATTCAGCTCATGTCCAGCCCGAAACAGATAAGGCCACCAGCTTCATTGAGTGCATCCAACATATTTGCCAGCAGGTCCATGACATTCTTGAGAAATCAAATGCCAAGTACAAGCAGCGACATGATCAACATCGGGTGCCACACAAGTTTCAGGTGGGCAACAAAGTTTGGTTGCATTTGCAAAAGGAACGCCTTATTGGAGCCTATCGGAAATTGAGACCACTCCGATATGGTACTTACACCATTACTAAGGCTATGGGCGACAATGCATTTGAGCTCAGCATTCCCCCATTCCTTGGCCTGCACCCAGTGTTCAATGTGGACCGCCTTCGGCCATACTTTCCACCATTGCTAGACACATCCGACATTGCATAACAGCTCAAACCCACAGAATTAAATCCTGATTGCATGGAACAAGCTGCAACTGATCGGATCATGGACACACAGATCAAGAACACTTGCCAACAGAATATCCAACTGTATCGAGTTGTCAAAGCAGGCCAACTCCTTCAGCAGGGAAAGTGGCTCACCAGGGAACAAGTTCAGCAAAAGTTTCCTCATCTCATGGAGGAACTCAACGCAATGGGGACCATTGCTTCCTAAGGGGGGAGGAATGATCCAGGTGGATATTGGTGGCCACTTGCCAAGTCCACCTCGACCCCCACCATTGTTTCTCTCAGCATTTTCATTTTCCTTAATTGTAGCACAACTTACTATTTTTAGTAGTTTTTCGGGTCCTGAACTTCTGGAGCCGTTTTGAGGCCCTAAACGACGTTTTTTGGGAAATCTGGGGGCAACATGGGTCCATGGACCGATGTTGCCCTCCCCAAAGTGGTAGTGCTCGGATAGATCTTTCTAACGAGCTATTGTACGCGTCAAACGGAGATCGTATGCCAAAGTTACGACCCCGGGAAGTTGATGTACCAATTTACCCAAACGGGGCCCACAGTTTGGCGTTTCATCTCCTAGGGTTAGGTTTTGGAATGTTAAGGGTTTTCCATTGTTTCTCAACAATAAATAGGCCTTCGAGCCTCATTGTAACACAGTTCAGAGGCATGTAGCCACCACATCTCTTCTCAGAGATAAGCTATCATCGCCCTAGCTGGTTTATTTCCATTTCTGGTTGTAAGCATATTTCAGTATTTTCCATTGATGAAATGAAATATTATTTCCGCTGCATCTTTGTGTATATGGTTATCTCTGTAATTTGTTGCGTTCCTGTTTAAATCCGGATCATTGGGGGTGTACAACCCAAGGAGATTATGATGTAGGTGTTCTACCATATGACTATTCAGGGTCATAGTTGGGAAGATTGGTAGGCAATAGGATTCCAGGTTGAGGGTAAACCTCCCTGATGAAATTTTAGGGTCAAGGGTGTACTCCCCTGTGTGATCTGGGGTCGAGAGTTTACTCCTCTGTGTGATGAGTTATCATATTTCTCGGTATGGGTGGAAGCTATTTCTCCCCGATGTGATCCTAGGTTGAGATGTGTTCCTTGATGATATGCTCTCCAATGATGATTGATGATAATCTCGGTAGTAGTCCACTAGCAGATATTCTAGATAGCAATTTGATGGATAAATGGTGGTATCTTAAGCTCCCCTTCAGTATCAAATTTATCTTCTTCTAGATATGAGAATGTTCAACATACGAGCAAGAATAATCCAGAGATAAATAGGAATAAGAAAAAGATAGGTCGTGATGTACAATGATGATTTGTGATGATGATATACTTAAGATGGAAATGGCATGATGACTACATGACAAAGATGATCTGTTATGATACATGATGACACTTGAAGATTCCAAAATCGCATATGGTTCGATGAGAAAATATTGGCAGGTGGAATTCTCCGTAGTTGAGAAGGAGTGTTAAATGTTGCAACTATGGTAAAATTCCAACTTGGATAGCTCAAATGACCAAGATAATTATTGCATTGGATTCCGATTTTCGAGAGGAACAAAATCGACCTAAAGATCACAATTTGGTCAAGCGGAAGTTGAGTTATGAATTATTTTATTCATAATTGTATTATGGAATGGGTTGGCCCTAACGACATGAGTAACTTCTTGGATCAGTCTTAACCCCAAGTGAACCCTCAGGAAATCATATAAATAGAAGAGACCTCAATATCATTTGGACACATCTTCTCTTCTCTTTTGTCTTAGTTCGCACATGTTTGACAGAAGGAGTTCACACAAGGGTCCAAAATAACAAACTAAAGGTTCTCTCTGGGTTAGGTTTTTCTAGATCTTGAACGCTGGCACATAACAGGGCATTTTGGTCCCTGGACGCTGGCACATAAGCCTATGAGAGTGACCAAAGACCCTTGGATGCTGGCACAGAGGTTATGGGAGTGACTATGGCTTCAGAGGAAGTGTTGGCTTGATGGGGCTTGACCTAGGTTCGGAAGTGTTTTAGCCAAAAAAATCTCGCACTATCGGCCCTTTCGACAACAATCCGAGGAGTGTGGACTGAATTCTCACCCGAGGTAGTATGGGAGGGTGTTGGAACCAGGTTTCCACACCTTAGGGATGTCTTGATTAGGGCTGGAAGGGTCGCGAACTGATCTGTGCACTCGCGCTACTCTGCACAGCTATTTGGCCTTCGTGTAGCTTGGCGACGAGGCACTTCTTAGATTCTTATTATTAAAGTGTTTATTATAGATCTGATCTAATTCTTAAGGTCTTTAATCAAGCATTCAATAGTTATAACCAACACGCGCAACCATAAATCTTATAGATATGCATAATCTCACATAAGCATAAACGTATAGATCTGCGACCAAATGCACAATAATTCAGAAACACTCATCTTTATTAATCTTCTGCTTAGTACAATCAGTTCCACCCTACACACTCAGCTGCAGGGGTCCGTGCACACAGCTGCAGACTCTACCAGGCCTCTGCGCACACATCTGTAGAGCCTGCTCTAACTACTACCAAACCCGACTCAGACTTACAGACTCAGAGCGAATATTGCATTCACAAACCCATAACACTTCAAATCTGATCCCGAATTACCAAAAAGACTACTTCTACCCTTAGAGGCTCGCTCTACTTATACATTCCCATGGCCCACGGACCATGGGTAGGCCAACTCACTTTCTATTATCTTACATTTTTCTCGGGCAGACAACCTTTTGACTTGACTCATTACAATTCGTGCTCCGCGCACTTCGCGGAACCTTTACCATACTTTTACCCAAAATTGTGGGCTTTAAGCCCCAAAACTGTTATGCGAGGGATTCGCTGCCCAACAGGCCCCCAACACAATCATTGTGACTCGTCTCGAGTCACTCAACTGGTGTGGTGATCTTCGCACGGAGGTTATCCAGCAACTTCTCCGCTTTGCTTACCTCTGCAACACATGCTTCCGCCATCTACTGTACTCGTTGTGCGCAAGCCTCCGATACGTCATTATCAGCTTCACTTGCTTGTCTGAGTTCGTATACTACCTGCATGTGTGCTAGCTTTCCCTCGATGTTGGCAGTGACCGTGAATGCCTCATCAAGCCAAGGCTAGATGTGTTCTTTAAGCATTGCTTCTTTCTAGCGAGCGGCGTTGACTTGTGCCTTGAGAGCCTAGACCTCCCTCATCTTGGCCAATCGCTGAGTAATGGGAACTGTCTACACGGTCCCCTAAACATTATCATAGGCCTGCTGCAACTCCTGTGCTTCGGTCTCTAACTGTTGTAATGTTGGGTCTTCCTGTAGTGAAGTGATCGTGATAAGTGACTGATCTAACAAGCCGGTGCACTCCTATATGGCACGTGCTATTGCTTCCCACCCATATTGGATGGCATGTTGCCGCTGCTCTCTAACCTCTGGTGGTGTAGAGGGCTACACCTTGAGTCTTAGTTCTACGATCTGCAAGCTGAGGTCCAACTAGATCCTCGCTGCTTCCTCCTTCACTTCGTGGAACCCACTGGCCAACTTGTGGATCCATATGCCTACAGGTAAATCTGCTGCAATCTCGAGCTCAGGGGCATGACAACACGCTTCCTCAACAATTTTCTCCAATTGCCAATTCTGTGCTACTGCTTCATCACATTGGAGGCTCAACTACTCGATGTTAATTCATTGCTCACTAAGCATCTGTACTGCACATCCTTCCCTAGCATGGAGCTCTGTTGTTGCGCCATCCTGTTGCTGGTATAAGATTTCGTGTGGGAGGGCAGCCAAGTTTAATCCAAGTCCCGTGAGCCGGCCTACCATAGCTCTATCCTCCGCGTTGTCTGCTGTCAATGCTCCTGCTGGGAGTGCGATAGTATTAGCCATTTTGGTCTGCAACAGCTGCTCAGTTGCTGATGTACCCATAGCTCCATGGGCAGCTACCACTTCTGGCTATGGGGGCCATGCTTGAAATTCCTGCAGTTGCGTCCTAAGTGCCCCCAACACAGTCTGCTGCTCTGTCATTGCCTCATCGAGCACCTCCCTAGTGACTTCACGAACTGTATCCCCGATGTCACATAGGTCACCCTCGGTTAGTGTAATAGGCTCCCCCTGCAACTTGGAAGCCTTGGTCTTCTTTCGTGGCCCCGTGCGTTCTAGGACACACGGTCGTTTCAATTGTGCCGAGGTGGTGCTTGGGTCCGTGCCTTCCATTGTCGCATCTATCCCCTACTCTGCTGTTATGTCCAGGCATCTTTCCTCCTGCGTCGTAGTGGCCCCTCCTGCTGCAGTCTTTTCGCGGCCTTCGCTTCCTCCCAGGATGCCTACACTTCTGCAGCTAGTTGTTCATTCCACTTCTGTTGGGCTAGCCACTTGGCAGCAACATTTTGTTTCTGAATCTCTATGTCGTCGCACACTACCACCTCTAGTGTGTGCCATTTCGGTGGCCATGTGTCAACCACCACGAAGACAACGTCATCTATGGCAATGAAGGGGAGTGTGGTCCACTTCTGCTCTGGATCCCTCCGCGCCTTGATATATACATTGTGCATATCTGCTTTAAAGTCTGCAAAGTTTTTTAGACTATCATATACTTCGGCAGATAGGCGTGGCCGTTTGTTGATCCATAGTCGTATGCTTGCCTCCATTAGCACCCAGAAGATCTTGGTTTCTCTGATTCGCGTAGCATCCTTCGTTGCCCATAGCGATGCGTATTTTGCTACCTCTAGCCAGTCCTGGTCAAGGGAAGGAAACTGACTATCCTTAGGTAATTCGCCGGTAACCAACAGGATGGATAGGAGCAACCACGCGTAGTGGAAGCTCTTACTCTGTTCTTCGGCCTCCCTACAGTTTGTCAGAAACTCGTCACAAAGGAATTGTGTCTAGTTGAACTGTACCCCTTCTGCACATTGCTCGGCCAGCACAATGACTGCGGTTGGTACCTCGTTGCTCCTGCATTTCCTCATCACCTTTCCTGCCAATAACTGGGTAGCTACGTGGACCCCCTTTTCCTGAATGCTAGTAATAACATACCCCCTTTGCTTCTTTTCCAGCTTATATTTCTTTTTCATAGCCTCTGCAAGCGTCAAGTCCCCACCTAGACTGGGAATTTCTACAAGGTCCCTTCCTAAACAGGGAAGTCGAGAATTCCTATGAATGAGCTACGTCGTGATGGGAATGGGCTCCTGCAGCCACAAGTACCCATCATGCACCAGGCAAAGCAGTTGTCTGATAACGAATATCGTAATTGGGGGCCGATGGAAATGTGGAATTGATAGGAGGTGGAGTAGCCCAGCCTCCTCCACCCTGTGCAGCCCTTCCCGTGGCTGTAGAGTGGTAACCACCCCTTCTGTGCTTTGTTCCATCAGCTCGCTAGTTTCTAAATGCGGGAATTTCTCAGTGACCGCGAGGTCCCAATCTTCAAACTTTATAGTGGGCATGTAGCCTACAACCGTACCTTCAAATAGGACCCCTTTAGGGAGGAACGGGGTGAGGAGTGTGCTCATCACAACATCCAAATCTTTAGGGACCTTGACCCTCCCTTTCCGTGGAGGAACATACTTGGGTAGCTTTGTTGCGGCACGTACTGGCTGGATGTCTTCATCTATCTCTTCCTCTGGTTCCATCTCTTCAATAAAGGTGGGAGGGTCCTCTTCCTCATCGTCGCTTTCAATATTAACCATTTTACCTTTCTCTTCCATCGACATTTTGCCGAATTGGGGATTTCGTGGAGACATGCAGACTGGTCCTGCTGTCTGTGGGTCCTTTTTGGGCCTCGGTGTCTAGGGTGATTTAGGGATTTTTGGTGTATCTCCTACCAACGGTGTAGCACTCCGGGCAGCTCCCCTGGTTGTTGTCATGATTCTGATCAGGGACTCTTGTGTATCCTTTGGCAATGCTTCAAACCACGAACTTGCTTTTACGGTCTCCAAGTTCATCAGGTTCCCGCTCATTTGATAATGCCACAATTTAAACAGGCCAAGGGTTGTTTGGTGACGAGCCACCTATGCTTTATAGGCCTCTTTGAATTCAAATTCGACCGTTCCCCCCTTTCGTGGCTCATTAATGCGATTTTGGCGGTAGATCCGTTCAACCCTAGTTCCGTCCTTGTGTCTTAATTGCCCACTGTCCGCTCCTTGGTGTCTTAAATGGGACATCTTGTCATGAATAGTATCTACAACAGTCACCTTCCATCCTACCCACGTGGCAGTGCAGTCCCTTGTACACGGACGCATTCTGTGTTTCATACTGATTTTACAGGCCACGTCCGAGCCACGCAACTTCCTTACAGACTCCTTTATAGTCTCGCACCCTCTTCCAACTGCTTGGAGCGCTGAGACTGGGCTTCCTACGGATAGTCAAGTGGTCGCACCCCTGGTGCGGGATTTCAATTTTCCTGCTAGCTTGGGCTGTGGGCACCCTTCGAGTATCTTTGGATCCAGTATCGCATCGCACTCTTCGGTATATGGTATGCTCCCTTGTTTAGTAAGGTGTGGTCACAACCATGATAGGAGGATCGCGACTCGCTCCAATGCAGTAGTAGGGCCAGCCAGACTCGGTCTTAGATTTACGCAGTCCGCTTTTGCGACTCTAGTTTTCATTTTGCTGATTTCTTCGTCCAATATCACACTTTTCCTCCTCATCCTTGCCCATTCTTCATCGAGTTCGTGAAGTTTCAAGCTCCCATGCCGAATGGCTTTCTGTAACTTCCGAATTCCTTTACCCAGGCCCTCGCATTCAGTTTGAGCTGCTAGGGCTATGGTCGGGGAACTTCTCTTCATCTCCCTGGTTTCATCTTGTCTGATCGTTGATAGGGTCATCTTTGCACACCTCTTTTTACTTATGGTCCTATAGGTCCATTGAACCTTGGGTATGCGCAGATGATAATTGGTTTGGTTCATTCGGCGAACTTTGTTCGGGATCCCGCCTGTCTTTCTGAATGCTTCATCGTGAACGGTTGGTGGACTGTGTCGCCTTTCCTACTGCCGCGTTGGGTTCTGATTTTTGTTGCTTAGTTGGGAAGGTGGTTGCGAAACATATGTCTACATCCCTCACCGAAGGTAGGTGCTCAAACCGCTTCGTCCTTGCTGTCCCGAGCGCGGTCGACATTAGGGACCTCCAAACTATACACGCACCCGCTTCTACCTTCGCGCCAGTTCCACCTAGTTTTCTAAGGCATACTCCCCCCTTCTACAGTTGTCACGTGCAGTGCCCCTTTAGGCTTACTATGCCATTTCGACTCTGTTATTGTAGTTCCACAGTGGTCTACGAATTCCTTCGCGTTTGTTGCACCATTATCTGCTGGCAGTTTCCTTGTTTCGGTCGTCAAGCGTCATAGTGACCTAATCATGATATTACAATTTCGCATTGTTACTTCATGCAATCGGTTCTACCATTACTTTATTTCTTCATCTGAATCTAACGTGCAGGAATTGTCGCACTCCCATGAGATTCTCCCGTCCGCTGTTGGATTCACCCGATCCTGGTCTTGTGCCGTTATCTGGTAGATGCAGTCTAGTTCATCGTCACTGTCCTCATCACACATAGGTTCAGTGTAGTGCACTCCTTTGGCTGGGTCCAGCGGAACTATTACACAGAGTGACTTTTTCTCGAATATCATCTTCCGTCTTTTTAAGTTGATGACCCCATTCATGTCCGTGGCCCAGTCTATTCCTAGCAATGCGGGGTATGGATTACTGTCATCAACAATTTCTATTACCTCAAAGTTCGTCTGTGTACTTACACCTTCAATGTCCACTGTCACCCCTCGCAACCTTCCCATGTGTAAGATCTTTAGTTGGTTTGCCATTCGTAATTGAATAGGAGACCAATGCAGCGGGGGCCTGCCCATGTGTTCCCACGTTTTTTTTCGTAACACATTCACATCTGACCCCAAGTCCAGGATGACCTGATCCATCTCATACTCACCAATTTGTGCTGTCAATCGCATTTCCCATCCGGTGCACAAAGCATGCTTTCCAAGTTTTTGGACCACGCATGGCTCACCTGACCCTGCGCACCTAGTGATTAGCTCTTGTAATCCCTTAACTACCTTATTGTCGCGTAGCAGCTTCATACATGTCTAAAAAGGTAGTAAGCATAGAAGGATCCATTCCAGGCTCAGGTTGATCCTTACTACTTGAAGTAGAGGCCTCCGTGAAGCTCTTCTTAGCTTCCTTAAACGTTTCCTTCCCACATTCCAACTCAGACTCAGGTTCCTTTGTAGGAGCCTCGCGAACCCACGAATCTTCTCCGAGCTGTTTCCTCTTATCTTCCCCTGTAGTCATGCTGCTTCTGAGTACCATGTTTACACTGGGGTCTTCTTCGCATGGCTCGGACCTCATTATTTGGATATTTTGAGTGGGGGTAGGCTGTAGTACCCCTTTCTCACGCATTTGTGCGATCATCATCAGACAATCTATCGTTTCATGATCAAACTGCTCATAGTACAAACAAGATATTCTCATCGGGTTGGTACAATCGCAAGCGTAGTGCCCCGGTCCTCCGTAATTATCACAGATCAGCTGTCCACGCCCTTGTCCAGGTTCCATTCCTCCTCGCCCTCGTCCACGTCCTTGGAATCCACCAAGCGCCATTGTTGCAGCTGGATCGAAACCTCGTGTTTCAGTCTAGATTCGATAGGCTAGGGTTCTATCCATCATTAGCTCATAGCTCCGACACGTTTGCTTGTCTTGACCCACTGATCTACAGAAGCTACAGTACAGTTGCTGCGGAGTCTGTGTATACTTTTGCAACAGATGACAGTTGTCCGTTGTGTGCTTTCCTCCCACCTAACAAATCACGCACCAGAGGATGGGTGCCACACGTGGTCCTGCCTGTGCCTCTGGTCTCAATGGCATTGGCCTCCCCCCTCGGCCAAATATTTCACGAATACTGGACAATGATCCTTATCGTGGCCCTGGCTTCTACATTTTATGCACCACACTTCTTCTCATGCTTCTGGCCGGGGCGCCCTATCCTGTTTCAAACTTTGCATCTCCAAGCATAGGTTTTGTAGTTGTGCATGGATCTGCTGGACTCCCAACCCAGGATCCTGTATCAGAGTTTCATGCAACCTCATCGTTGTTTCCAATGCTTCTGCCTGGGTTGAAATCTTCTGCTGTGATAGCACCATCCTCAGATGTGGTGTCAAAGACGCCACAAACCACGCTTATTGCTATGCATCCATCAACATCATGTTAGCCTCGCGGATCATGCTCTTCAGTCTCTGATCCAGATCCCAGGGGGTTTCGCTTGGCAGCATCGTGATCTCTTTGAATCCGATGATTGACTGCGTCTCCAATTTCGGCCGGATAAATTCTTTATTTAATGCAATCTAGATTTCCGCTATTCCGGCATTCGGATGATCATTTGAGTGCTTAATATACCAAGTCAGTGCACGATCCTGCAGTGCACTTACCAAGGTAGCCTTCTTAATGTTATCATCCATAACTCCGTGCGCTTCCCATACTGCTCTTACCATGAACCAAAACTGATTAGGATCTACACTCCCTACCCCTTTGAATACAAGCAACTTAATCATGCTCGTCATGCTAAATTGATGGATTGGTGGAGGTGGTGTGGGCGAAGATGGGCGTGAAGAAGGTGAGGGAGCGGTGGCGTTAGCAGGGATGATATCCGCAGAATGCGCTGCTTGATCAAACTGACCACACTCCTCGGAGAGACCCAAGCACGCTCTTCGTCACTTTCTCACGGCAGTGAAATTAAAGGACTATTTCCTAACCCTTCGATACCTTTGTAGGTCTTTCCGCTCCGCGTCGTTCCACTCATTAATGGATTCGCATCACCCATTTTTCACATAAGAGCATCTTAATCCAGGTATTCAACGATTTGACGCACTTACCTCATGGCCTCACCTCCCATCAGCCCCTCGAACAACGTGCAACATAGACTCTTTGCTACACATGAGACTAGGGACCGGCTTGTGGAAATTTCCAGGAAGATGACTGACGGACATAGCGGGACTCGAACCCTGTGACTCGATAAAGGCTCTAACCGCTGAGCTATATGTCCCTAATCCTCTTCATCCTACTACTACTCTTCATCCTCTTCATCCTACTACTCTTCATCCTCGTTTTAATTCCTAAAGAGTGCTCCAGTTCGTATATGACTTTTTTCCTTGAGAAAACGTCTTTCTGCTTCGCTATAGCTAACAGTTGTGTCTTTCGCAAATTCAGTAATAAACCCTCCTATGATCTGATGCAGCCAATGGTCTACAACCTGCACGATCTTATCTTCAGATGCTTCTAGCCTGCGCACCAACTCTGGAGTCCACACTATGGGCTGATCAAGCTTGCACCTTCCCTGGCTGTTTGATAGCCTCACGATCCTCTCATATAGTTCTGACGAGAAAGATGTGAAGAAGATCTCGTGGATTTCCGTGTATATGTAGCGATCCAACCACCTCTTCTCAGATATCTGCGGGGTTTTGTTTTCCTGCACCACGAACTCATGAAGCTTCTGATCCAACCAATCTTCAATCTCTTTCTTCGTAGGGTTCCAGCGTTCCGACATCAGACATCCCTTAGGCAGATCCCGGTCCCGGCAATGGAACCATTTGTTGGCTTGATGGGGCCTGACCCAGGTTCAGAAGTGTTTTAGCCAAACAAATCCTGCACTACTGGCCCTTTCGGAAACAATCCACGGAGTGTGGACTGAAGTCTCATCCGAGGTAGTATGGGAGGGTGCTAGAACCAAGTTTCCACACCCTAGGGATGTCTTGATGAGGACTGGAAGGGTCGCGAACCGATCTGCGCACTCGTGCTACTTTGCACAGCTATCTGGCCTTCACGTAGCTCGGCGACGAGGCACTTCTTAGATTCTTACTATTAAAGTGTTTATTATAGATCTGATCTAATCCTTATGGTCTTTAATCAAGAATTGAATAGTTATAGCTAGTATGCACAACCATAAATCTTACAGATATGCATAAACTCACATAAGCATAAACGTCTAGATCTGCGACCAAATGCACAATAATTCAGAAACACTTATCTTTATTAATCTTCTGTTCAGTACAATCAGTTCCAGCTTGCACACTCAGCTGCAGGGGTCTGCAAACATAGCTGCAGACTCTACCAGGCCTCTGCGCACACAGCTGCAGAGCTTGCTCTAACTACTACCAAACCCGACTTGGACTTACAGACTCAGAGCGATATTGCATTTACAGACCCATAACACTTTAGATCTGATCCTAAATTACCAAAAAGACTACTTCTACCCTTAGAGCCTCGCTCTACTTATACATTCCCAAGGTCGGCGGACCATGGGTAGGCCGACTCGCTTTCGATTATCTTACATTTTTCTCGGGTGGACAACCCTTTGACTTGACTCATTACAATTTGTGCTTCGCGCACTTCGCGGAATCTTTACCATACTTTTACCTAAAATTGTGGCCTTTAAGCCCCAAAACCATTACGCGGGGGATCCGCTGCCCAACACGAAGATATGGAGGTATTGGTCCCTAGTCGCTCGCACAGAGTGGTCCTGAGAGCGACCATGTTGTCTTGGATGCATGGATAGTAAATTCAAGGGAGCAACCAAGGGTTTTAGGTGTGTTTTAGCTCGGTCGCACACATAGAGTCCTCTTGAGATCGAATGAGCAGTCACAATTTCCCTCACACAGTATCCGAGAGAGCGACTAGGGAGTTTCGATCAAACATAGACAATTTTGATGAGAGTGACCCGAGTTCAGATCTAGGGTTTGACATCTTGGCTTCAGTAGACTTCAGTGATCTGGTAGATCTAGGGTTCTCTATGATGTTATACATATCTGTAGATATGTAAATATGATTTGTTAGTATCCGCTGCAAACATATGTATTGGGCTCATTGATAGTGATAATAGTTCTCAACAGTGTTCGACACAGTGATAACAATATACAACAGTTGACATCAGTTTGTGACAACACATTACAACCATCAGTATGAGGGTTTTGATTCCTAGCATGATTAGATATGTTTCATAGATATCATTATTGTTTTGCTGCATATATAAAGTTATGGATCATTATAATCTCTTTTTTTGCATCATTTGATGACGATCTAAGAAGAATAAGATTTGCAAGGGTTTTCCCCTGGTCTCAGACCAATCTTGGTGTCTCTATATGTGTGCATGATTTCTTCTACTGTTCCTTTTATGTTTCGTTGCATTGATGATGATGGTGATGTTGTTTCTTTCTATGTAATTGCATATGCTGATGTATAATGGTGTAGATCTGAATAATGTAATGATGATATGGGGTGAACTTAATGTATTAATGATGAAATGCAATTATCAAAGCAAATAACAATGTTGCCCTATGAAAAATTAACAAACATTTTTCTTCCCTTTTTTGTAGATGATTTCAAAGTCATAACCCAACATCTTTGTGACCCATTTTTGCTGCTTTTCTGAAGATAATATTTGTTCCAGAAAGTATTTAAGACTATCATGAGTTGTTTTTACCTTGAAGTGTCTTCCCATTAGGTAAGGTCTTCATTGCTTTAGTGCATGTAGTATTGCCAACATTTCCTTCTAATAAATAGGTTTGTGTAAATACTTTCCTTTGATTGGACTACTTTCAAAAGAAATGGGTCTTCCTTCTTGCATTAAAACAACACCAATTCCATAATAAATGTTTTTGTGAAGTTTGGTGTAACTAAGACCGGTGCTTGGCACATTTCCTCTTTAATATGTTCAAAGGACTTAGCTGTTTTTTGAGTCCAAGAGAATTCATATTTCTTCAGTAATGTTGTTAAAGGTTTTGCCATTCTCCCATAATTCCTAACAAACTTGCTATAATACCGTGTCAACACAAGAAATCCTCGAAGATGATTTATGGTTGTGTGTATTTTCCATTCCTTAATGGCTTTAATTTTGTTAGGGTCTACCTTAACACCCTCATGAGATACAATATGACCCAGATATTCCACCTCCTGTACTCCAAAGAAGCAATTGGAGGTTTTTGCATATAATTTTTTCTCCTCCAATAGTTTGAGCACCCTATCAACATGTTGAATATGATCCTTCCGAGGCTTGCTATAGATTAGTATATCATCAAAAATTACTAACACAAATTTTTGAAGGGGTTGAAAATGGAATTCATCAAACCTTGAAATGTGGAAGGTGCATTGGTAAGGCCAAAAGGCATGACCAAAAATTCATAATTACCCTCATGATTTATAAATTTTGTTTTCAGAATGTCTTTAGTCTTCATTCTAATTTGATGATATCCCGAACGAAGATTCAAATTGGTAAAGTAAATTTCTCCATGTAATTCATCCAACAATTCATCAGTGACATGAATGGAAAATTTATCTCTAATAGTGATCTTGTTGAGCTCCTTATAATCCAGACACATGTGCCATGATCCATCCTTCTTGTGCACCAATACTACTGGAGAAGATAAAGAACTTTGGCTAGGTTGAATTATACCGGCCTCTAGCATTTCTGCAACCATGCTAGGAGGAACACTTCCTCAAATAAAGTTAATAGCATGATCATGATCATGAATAGGTGGGAGGCCTTTGGGAGTCTCAAATACCTTGGAATGGTTTTCCAAGACTTTTTGGAGTTTTGGAAAAATATATGATTTCAATTTTTGAACCTCTAGTGCGCATAATTATGCAATTATGCCTCGTTGTTCTTTATTTAGAATATTTTTCATGCCATTAGAGCTAATTATCTTTCCTGGTTTCCTTGCGATACCCCATAATTCAACTTCCCTTCCTTCCCCAAAAACATTCAAGAAAAGTTCTTGAAAATTAAAATCTATCGTATTCAAAGAATATAACCATTGGAATCCTAGTACAACATCAACACCACCCATTGGAATGGAAAGCATTGGAATATCCAATACATTTTCCCCCATGGTTAGCTTGATATTATGGCACTTTCCAGACCAATTTATAATTCCTCCGTTTGCAACCATCACTTGACACTCTGGTGCTGGATACAGGAAGCAATTTAATTCCTTGTATATCTTACATTGAATAAAATTATGGGTACCACCTGAATCAATCAACACTATAACCTTTTTCTTCTTGATATGTCCTTCTATCTTGAGAGTTTGAGGAGTGGTAATTCATTCCAATACATTACAAGATATGCTTGGATTCATTTCTTCTTTCTTTGGGGTTGGTTCCTCATGTGAATCCTATTCTTTTGATGTTTCTTGTTCCTTTTCTTCCTCCTCTTCACAATCTATGTAAAATCATTTCTTCTTAGCACACTTATGACCTTTAGTGTATTTGTTATCACAACTGTAACAAAAGCCCTTTTTCTCTTTTTTCTTCCATTTTTTTGGTGTCAATCTTGTAGGTTGTGGAAGGCGAAACAAGACTTACATCTTTGTCATTGTGATTGGTAGACTTCCTTGTTGCCATAATTTTTCTTTCAACTTTTCTTGCCACCTTGAATGCCTTCTCCAATGAATTAGGTTCCCAAAGGCGAACCTCATGTTGGATTTTATCCTTTAAATTCCCTATGAAGACATCAATCCTATGCTCCAATGGAATACCATCTACCCTTATATTGAATTTGTTGAAGTCCTCAATGTGTTCCACCATTGAACTATTTTGTTTGAGATTTAACAATTGGCTAAAGAAGGTGTTGTTCTTTGTATCCTCATAATGTGTTATCATTTCCTTTGTAAAAATTGAGCAAGTGACAAGTGGTTTATGAGAACAAAGCCATCGATACCATACAAACTAATTTTGTTCCAAATATAAAGATTCAATGCGTACCTTTTTTGTTCGTGTTAAACATATACATGGTGAAGGCAGAATATGAAAGATAAGCATGAGATTCTATTTATTATTAACAAATGATATACATTTATAGTACATTCATATGACCTTTGGTTTCGTATTCCAAGGTCTCTTGGACTTCCTTAGACTATTTAGCTTCCACACCAACCCTTAGAGGATTAGGTGTCCAACATTCCCCCCCTTAATCTGAAGGGTTATGTATGAGTCCAAGAAGAGAGCTGTAATACAAAATGTGCAAAAATGCATGGGAGCACTAGGCTGAATGTGCTCTCTGAAATGTTGGTATAAGGGAGGTGTTTTAAGGATGACTACCAACACTGGAATGTTTAGTGCAGTTCCCATAACTCTTCCAAATCTGGCATGAAGCTCAGATCTTCTACTCGAGGAAGTGCTCATGATGTTTTGAAGAGGGAAACCTTCAACCATGAAAGGGAGGTCTCACCCTGCATAAAAAGGGAGAACCTCAACCTGAAAAGGGAGGTCTCAACCTGTGATGGTTTAAGGATGACCAACAACTCTGGAATTCTTAATGCAATTCCTAGAACTATTCCAAAACTGGCAAGAAGCTGAAATCTTCTACTAGAGGAAGTGTCTCCAATTCTTTGAAGAGGTATCACCGACTGAAGGCATGCTCAGGGGCATATTTGTCTCTGGCTACAACTCTAAATCTAGTATGGAAGGTTGTGGCTCAGGCTCGCTTGATGTGGCTTTGAAGCTTGTAGATGACGATCATTCCCCCCTATCAAATACAAGGTGAGATGATGGAGACAATTCAACTACAAGATTTTTAATACTCTAGAACAAGTTCTGAAATATGACTGGAATATCTTCTTGGTTGTTGTTGCCCATTGCCAAGAAGCGATCCATCCAAGATGAATCTTTGTTCTTGCAGGAGGTTTGTTTCTGAAGCATCTGTTTAAAGAATGACTGGTTTTATGACAATGCTTACATGGATGAAGAACAAAATAGTGATCTTTCATATGGCCAACTCGGTCACAGTGTTGGCATTTCACAATCTGTTGTTGTTATTGTGGAAGAGGAGCAAGAACATGTGAAGATGAACTGTCATGAAGAAACCCAACACTTTGAAATTTGATGGGCTTGGAATAGTCTGGAATATGAAAGGAAACCTCCTTATCATATCCAAGACATGTTCTGTGCTTGCTGTGGACAAGCTCTTCCCAAGGTCTGATGATGGGCTTGGGAAGTGCAAACTGAACTTCTGCATCTGCATGTAACTCTGCTGCTTTATTGGGAACTAGATCTGAATCAAATGTAAGATTATTGTTTTGCTGTTTATGGGAGTCTGTTTCAATATTCTGAACAGAAACAGGTTTAGAATGATGATTCCACTACTGTAATTCTTCCTGCTGTAGTTGAGATTCAAGCTGAAAAAAGGCAATGTTTTCTTGTGCATTTTGTAGAAAAATTTTAATATTGGAAAGAGAGGTTTTGTTGATTTTAACCATCTCATCAATAGTGGAATGTATTGAATTATTCAGTAGTTTCAATACATCACCCATTCAATCCATTTCAAACCAATATAATTGGAGAAATGATGTTATCTTCAACCACAAATTGACCTATAAAATGATAAATAGTTGCAACTATTAGATGAGTAGCAGGGTACCAATATCACCAAGTCACTGTAGCAGACAACCTAGTACTAATTTCAACGCAGCAAATGATGCTTCAATGCACTTACTTCGCAAATTACTCACACTGTGCAAAAGAAGAGCTAATCTTCTACTTTCTTTGCAAATGAGATTTGTCTTATAGTTCTAGAGCCAACTTACAAAACATCTTTTCATTCAATATTCACAGATGCAATCATCTTTATAACTAAGTATGCACATATCTGACACACACCAATGTCGGAATTGACAATCTGAGTAATAGCATCTAAAATAGACCGAGTTCTGACACCCAATCTCATTAGCTCATCAAAGATATCTCCAGCTGAAAGAGTAGCTGTGTCCAACAACATGTATTCACAGCATAAGAATTCATCAATGCACAAAGCTTTTGCGGGAGTATGCACGGTCTTCACAAGTCAAGGCTTAATGCTCCTTTAATTAACTCTACGCGGAAACGTTTGATTTAACTATCCAAAGTCTGGACCTTTATAAACCTTTGAGTAGAACCTTGTAAATCCTTCATAATCTTTGGTTAATTCTTACTACCCGCACATATTAACCACACCATGGATTTTAAACTTTGGTTAAAACTCAATTTAAACCATAATACATTAATCCTGCTTATTTCCCATATAATAGAAATATTTCATAAACCACACTTAAACCTTACCTTTCTTCCATTCCACAAACCTTTGCACATATATCGATTCTCTCCTTAGCGCATTAAACCTTCATCGTCAATCTCATTCCTCAATCTGATGGTTATCACACAATAACTTGTGCCAACTAGCTTGGCCAATCTCCACTGTTTATTTCTCCTACCTCAATCCAATGGTGATCGTGCCATATCGCGTGATAACAAGCATGATAGTTAATACTCTGAAAGCACACGAGAAAAGTTGTTTTGGGTGTGCTACATGTCAACCCCTCAGGTTAATCAAGTGAATTTGTAAAATACGATTTACCATTTTGAGACCGCGCGAGATACCACTTACCACTTTCATAGACCGCTCCATTATTCTGTTGTCATGTGGCTTAACCTGATCCCTTCACTTCTTGACTTTATTTTGCATGATAAGATCTCCGTCGATCCTACTCTATCAATCTTGTCCATTAATCTGGTTGATCTGACGGTTCCCGTTCTTTGTTGTTTAATTCTTTCTACATCATTGATCTTCCGTGTGCGACTTGACTTTGCCTCATTTGTACTTGTATATGGTGCCACTCTACTACCTCCACGTTGTCCACCAAAGGTAGTTTGTCCAAATCCCAGGCTGCTAAATGTTGGAGTTGTTGACTAAGCTCCAAAAGCCAAACTCTTACCAAAAGGAGATGGAGTGCTTCCAAATGTTGTGCTGCTCCCAAACGCTGTAGTAGATGCTGCACCAAATGGTGTAGATGTCGAAGCCAAACAACGTTGTATATATACCAACGTTATATATGTGGAGAAAACATTATATATGGGGACAAGGTTCTGACTGGATGGAGAACAGTAGCGTTTGGTGGTAATAATTGTGCATATAGCGTTGAAAGAGCTGCCGGTGGAGGTAGAGAATCCAAAGATGGAACTGAGGAATGCCAAGATTTGTTTGCAGTGAGAGGAAGTATGGTAATGAGGAGAAATGGTATGGCATTAAACAAATATACTGCAACTGCAATAACTATGTGTATCCGTGGTAATAAATGTGCATACACAATGTTTATACACAACACTTCATCACAACATAATATCAATCAACTTATGAGTAATAACATACCAACTGTAATAACATACTAAATGGAATGCCAGTTTTGGTTTCAATGCACATTTTTCAACCTCCAACACAAATCTAGCTGAGAGAGGCCAGCCGGATAGTGTGCAGTATGAAATAGGCATGCACACAATAATAGCAGTTCTATCCGCAACATGTTATTTTCCCCTGAGGGTCCCGCTTGTATAACCAATCACTGTCAATCCATTGTTGACTTCTCCTTTTATCAAGCACTTCAATCCACACTATTGATCCCCTTCTCTAGATCCAATGGATATCGCGTCGTCCGCTCACCAACTAACCCGGAAAAAATCCACTGTCGATGGGACCCGTCCAATCGAGCAGCTGTCGTGCAATCTCATGTGAAATCTTGCACGACCAATATTTAGTCGAGAGCGCGAGAGAAAAGTTGTTTTCTCGTGCTACGTGTCGCCTGCTAAGGTTTATCGCGTAAAATTTAGGAATACCATTTCCAGCCTTTAGGGTGGGCGAGATACCGCTTACCACTTGCCGAATACTGCCCACGTGCTTAATTCATGTTTTAATAAAGATGCTTAAGCTCAATATTAATCATTAATATTAATTGACTGTGATATTCAATAAAATGGAAATTACAGAGTCTTGGCCCTCTCGGCTCGATTACAATAGTTTGTCTGACCTTTTTAGTCCCTTCGGTATTTATATAATTGACTTGTGTCGCTGTGAGAGAATTACAGTGAAATTACTCAGAACCCTTACCATTTTTTTATCGCTCCCAATTCCTTTGCCCAGCTCGTTCCCTTCATTCCTTCTACGGAAATTTCAAATATTATTTCTTTCCTCAAAGTGAAGATGTCGAAATTCTTCTCCTTCTAAAGCCAGGAGGAGTGTTGTCACCATTTCCCATGGTCATGGCTGCAGTGATTCATTCTTGGCCGGGATTGGCGTTCCATTAAGATCATGGCGATATCTAGCGTTCTTTTGCTTCCAAGATTTGACGTTTCTTCTTCCTGTTCAACTTTTTATTCTTCTCCAACAGGCACTGAATATGGTTTTGGTGGAATTCAGCGGTTGAATATACAAGGCTTCATGATTTTGTCTTGAAATTCTGGAAGATTATGGAGATCGAAGCATAGGTTTTACAATGAGGTGAATGAGACTAGGTGTTAGAATGCAGTGAATGAATTAATCATATTCGATAACATGCAAAGAATGGAACAATGGCAGAGGTTGGAGCTATAATTTAGCTGAGAAAACATTCATGAAATGCAGAACTAATGGTAGAAATGACCTGCACAGAAAGGCCATAAAACATGTGGCTCAAATATGAGCAGGGCAGGAGTAAGCCCACTCTAATACCATGTTAAACACATACATGGCGAAGGTAGAATATGAAAGATAAGCATGAGAGTTTATTTATTATTAACAAATGATATACATTTATAGTACATTCAAATGACCTTTGGTTTCATATTCCAAGGTCTCTTGGACTTCCTTAGACTATTTAGCTTCCACACCAACCCTTAGAGGATTAGGTGTCCAACAATTCAACACATAATGTAGATTAAAGAATTGCTCCATCTGTAGAATCCATGTCACCGGATCCTTGCCATCAAACTTCCTCATATCAATCTTCGTAATGTGGTTAGTCTTCAACCCACTATGTGAGTCTCTAAAATCATAATTTGTATTCCTTTTATCCTCGTTATGATTTTTCGTGGAGTACCTTGTTGTAGAGCTATAAAAAGGGTCTCTTTCACCTCTAATTACCTCACATTAATGTGTCAATCTGGGAGCGTTTTGTTATTTCAAAGAGTGTCTCAGTCTGAGGCTATCATTTGCCAGAGTAATGCTAGTAGTACAGTGTTCGGAAATACAAGAGTAAACGGATGCTTGTCTACAACTAAGCTACTTCAAAAGAGTAAATCACACACTCAGAAGACTAGGCAACTTATCAGTCAAGGGTTCGGTAGCGATAACCCATCCCTTTGGAAACTGATGGAAAGGAAATTAGAGAACAGACCGCGGATCTGGGAACCAGACAGTAAATGCCAAGGCCCACTACAGCCTTAGATCGTCTCCCACACCAAAATAACAAACACTAGCAATTGGAACGGCAGATAAGAAAATGGAACGGCAAATAAGAAATCAAACAACAAATCTGTAATGGAACAACAATTCTTAAATGGAACAGCAACTATGAAATAGAATCGACAACTAAGTCTCGCGAGTAGTAACAAACTTAATCTACCAAATCAAAGGCATTAATCATAATCACACAACAATCTTTCACTCTTAAGGCAAATCGAACAGCACACACTAATGGAACAACACTGAGTATTGATAAGTGTTGACACCTAATCTTCATGATTGGGGGAATTTGTAAATAAATAAATTAGGAATGTGAACATTCATCGGGAGATGAACTGAACAATCACTCCTATTGTATATAACAATAACCTACCTATGGAATAATAGACGAATCAGTTTTACTGCCTTTGGAGAGTTACTGCCTGGCCTGACATGGTATCAGAGCCAGTTCTAAAAATAGTTGTAACTCCCTTCATTTTTTCTACTGTGGGTTGTACGCTAGCCTAAGCTCTATCCTCAAACGCCTCTGTCGTTCTGGCCTGAGCTCTATCCTCAAACGCCTTTGTTCTAACCTGAGCTCTGCCTCAAACCACCTCCATTTGCTTCAGCTCCATCTCGCCCCACCGGACCTCCGTCTCCACGGGAAGACGCTCGGAATCCTTGTATAGTCTCATCTTCGCCTGCTCCAGCTTCACAATGGAATCCGCAAAGGAGCGAATGCTCTCGGCCACTTCACTGCTGGAAGCATGGTTGTGAGCATGTTTTAAATGCTGGCCTGATCACGGTGGTATCAAAGCTCAAACTAATTAATTCTATTGCTGCGCCAGATTCATTTTTTTCCGATTAAAATTTTTGTTTAATACGACCATGAATTGATACTAGGGATCTACACAAATTTTAACAAGGCGCTACAGTGTCAATTTTTCTGAAAGTGGAATAGTAATAATGAAAAGAAATGATCATGCCAGTAATATATTGATAGACCACTTTAAGCCTCTATTGAAAGCGCAAGTGCAAAACGCCAAGATGCTTCACTGATAAAATGGTTTTACCGAAAATTGTTTTTTTAAGTCATACTGTTTGTCGTGCTCCTCTTTGAATACACTGTTTGTCGTGCTCCTCTTCGAATACACTGTTTCCGTTTTTGAATACACTATTTCCGTGCGTACCAGAAGCGTGGTTGTGAGCATATGCTGGCCTGATCACAGTGGTCTCTGTCCCATATATCGATTGGTATATTTTTTGAATGGATAGCGTATTTAAATGGTGTTGCTGGTTGTTACTGCTTTGTTGAAACCTGCATTTACTGTCACCACTTGACAAGTACGTGGTGTTTTCCTGCCTCTGCCGGAAGAGGGTCGCAGGAAAAGGGAACAATTCAAAAGAGACGCTGGTGGTCACAGTTTCATAAAGTGTTCAGTGTATGTTTTTGGTATGACTTGGTATATGTTATATGGTTGAGTACAGAAAGTTTTTTTTGCATTCCCATTTGCGTTGAATACCGTATATATTGATTGGAAATGGTGATCCAGCGCATTTTTTAAAACGACTTTAACGCTGTCCCATATTTTGAAAACTGTCCAACACTTTAATGCTGCCATATTTTTATTACTGGCTTCAAAGTCTAGAGAATCAAAGGGATTTATGGTGATTTTTTTCGTCTTTTCAGTGAACTTTGAAATTGTAATACCGTTGCTGCTCCAACTTTGTAGAGCTCGCGGTTGATGCCGTTGCTGCTCCAACTTTGTAGAGCTCGCGGTGAATGATTGATTATTTTTAAACAACCAAAGTTATTTCCCAAGAAATTTTTTGAGTACAATTTCACTGTATATCAGCAGAAGTTTTTTTATCAGCAGAAGTATTTTTTTTACAGAATGCATTCAATCATCTCTATGGTAGTAATAGTTCTCACTGGCAAGGAGAACTATCCTTAATGGTCCCGGATGATAAAACACACCCTCATCTTCAATGAGTTGTGGAAAGGAGTGTGTGTTGGAGAAGCAGACAATGACCCAGTGCAGCCTACATCAGACAAAGAGCTCGTCATTTGGGAAAACAAGAACAGCAAAGCCTATGAATTAATCGCAATATCTGTAAATGAAGAGGTGAGTTACCATATTTCATCGTATTCAACTACCTTTGAAGCTTTACAAAAGCTAAAAGAACTCTATGACTCACATTCTGCACTTGAAGTTGTTCAGCTCATGATTAAACTCTTCACTCTTGAACTGAAAAATAATGATCCTCTTGCTCTTGCATCTGAAGTAAAGTCTATAACGCATGATATCAAATCCACTAAGGTTGAATTGGATATCCCTCTTATTGCTTTTCTCAAGGCACTCTATCCTACCTACTCCAATTATCTTGAGTCTTTACAAGCAAATGGAAATCTTAAAGATATAACCTTTGACTCTCTTGTGAAAAATTTTGCTGAAAGAGAGAAAGCCTTTGGAAAGAAGACAACCCCTGAATCTTTTGAAGAGACTGTGTGCCTTGTTCATAAAGAAAAGCATCCTGCTCAAGATTCTACAAGAGGAAGAGGTGGACGAAGAGGAAGAGGAAGATACTTCAGAGGCAGGGGGGCAGACATTCTCAAGGAGAAAAGGCAGACTTACATTGCATTCACTGCAAAAGAAATGGATCACATGATGCTTCTACATGCAAGCGACCATGGGACAAAATTGAGCAGAAAAGAAACCAACAGAAAGGTAAAACTGATGATACAGACAAAGGTAAAGCACCTGAATCTGCTCACTATATTGAGGCACAATGTAACATTGGAGTAAATGAAGATTTGTTTAATGCTTCACTTGCTTCTTCGAAAAATGATTGGTTGCTTGATTCAGGAGCAACCTGTCATATGACTCATGGAAAAGATTTTTTTGAATATTTCACTGACAATGTTGATGGAGCAGTATACTTTGTAGATCAGTCAAAAATCAAGCCATCAGGGCTTGGCACAATTAGCCTTAAACTGCCTGGTCTTCCAGACTTTCTTCTGGATCATGTTCTATATCTCCCACAGCTCAAAAGAAACTTGCTGTCCTTGGTTCACATCCGCCAGCAAGGTCACTCCATTCATATGTTTGATGGCAAGCTTGAGGTAAGAAAAGCATCTGACCACTCACTTGTCATGAGGGGAATAGAAGAAGAAATGCTTCTCAAACTGCAAGGAACACCTGCTCATGCACAATATTTCTCATCATGAAGAAGGTACACTTCCATCAAGTTTATAATGGCATGCTAGATTTGGACATTTAAACTATGACAGTCTCCGCTTATTGAAGAAAAATGTTGTTGCTGGTTTGCCTATAATTCTTAGGAAACATAAGCAATGTGATGCTTGCATTCTAGGAAAGCATAGCAAACAGTCTTTTCATGATTCACATTCAAGAGAACATAGGAAGCTTGAACTCATTCATTCAGATTTATGTGGTCCAATGCCTGTTCCTTCTGCAAATGGAAATAAATATATCATGACATTTATTGATGATTACACCAGAATGTGTTGGGTTTATTTATTGAAGAACAAATCTGATGCCTTTCAAACATTCAAGAATTTTCATAAATGGATTGAAAATGATGCACAATCTCATATTGGGTATATTCACACTGATAATGGAAAAGAATATACATCAAATGAATTTGAAAACTATCTTCGCCAACATGGGATCAAACATCAAATAACTGTACCTTATAATCCCCAACATAATGGTGTAGCTGAAAGAAAGAATAGGAATCTTGAATATGGTACGATCCATGCTTTTCTTCAAAAATGTAAAGAAAATGTTTTGGGCTGATGCTGTTCTATGTGTTGCGTATATAAAGAACAGATGTCCATCTAATGCTATAAGAAACAAGACTCCTTATGAATTGTGGTATGGACATGTTCCTTCGGTAAAACATCTCAGGATCTTTGGTTCCTAGAAGTCGTAAGTGTATCTTCCTGGGGTATTCAAACACCTCCAAAGCATACCGCATATATGATGAAGTAAATAAAAAGTTTGGTGTATCTAGAGATGTAATTTTTCTTGAATCATCCAAATCTGACAATGTTGTTGAGCGGCAACTTGATCGCTTGGATAGATTCGCAAAAACGAAATCATTTCAAGAATTTGATAATCAGATTCCACGTCTTGAAGGGGGGATTCCTATACTAGATCAACATGTGGAATCTTCTTCTGAAGAACACTCTTCCCCGAATGAAACTCCAACAACAGATGATGCTTTAAGTGATGTAATTGATAGAATTGGGAGACTCAATCTTGATCC
Organism: Pinus tabuliformis; assembly: GCA_031772625.1. Taxonomy (NCBI): domain Eukaryota; kingdom Viridiplantae; phylum Streptophyta; class Pinopsida; order Pinales; family Pinaceae; genus Pinus; species Pinus tabuliformis. Next base: position 688,836,167 of record CM062814.1, on the reverse strand, counting down.
AGTCCCAACTCAATCAACAGAGCAGCCTGGACCATCTTAGAAAGGTCCCCCAAAGTGGCTGACAAAGACACTTGAAAGTGTTCATCCTGATGAAATTGGAAAAACAGGAACCAGAAATTCAAATCGACAAATGGAGGTGATGTAGATGACTCTAATTCACCTGTTGATATGGATGTTACTTATGATTGTGAATTGAACTTGTCTACAGATTTTGAACCAACTTCCTTCAAAGAAGCTGCTTCTCATGATGAATGGAAAGAAGCGATGCAAAAGGAGTATGATGCCCTCATAAATAATGGCACTTGGAAGCTGGTTGATCCTCCATTTGGAACCAAACCAATAGGCTGCAAGTGGGTCTACAAGAACAAGTACAAAGCTGATGGCTCACTTGACAAGCACAAAGCTAGGCTTGTGGCAAAAGGTTTTGCACAGAAGGAAGGGGTCGATTATGAGGAAAATTTTTCCCCCATAGCAGAATGGGCCACCATCTGGACACTCTTTGCACTAGCAGCTCAGAACGGTTGGAAAGTCCATCAAATGGATGTAAAAAATGCATTCTTGAATGGAGATCTAAAAGAGAATGTTTTTATGTCCCAGCCTGAAGGATTTTCTGTGAAAGGACATGAACATAAAGTATGCAAACTTGTGAAGTCCTTGTATGGCCTCAAACAAGCACCGCCAGCCTGGTATGAAAAACTAACTGAGCATCTTCTGAAACTCAACTTCAATCATTTTGATCTTGATGATGCAACTTTTATTTGTCAAGAAAGTTGGCAAAACAGTTGTGTATCTTGTGGTATATGTAGATGATCTTTTAATGACAGGGAACAATGAAAGCTACATTGCATCCATAAAGAAGGAATTGGGGAAAAGTTTTGAAATGACTGATTTGGGCTATGTTCATTACTATCTTGGCATTGAAGTAACACAACATCCAAAATCCATATTTCTTTCTCAAAAGAAATACATTGGAGATTTGTTAAACATATTTGGCATGACAGAGTGCAATCCTCTTTCTACTCCAATGGAACAAAACTTAAAGCTCACATCTATTGAAGGAAAGGAATTTGAGGATGCAACAAAGTATTGACAGCTTGTAGGAAGTCTCATCTACCTCACTACTACCAGACCAGACATTTCATTTACTGTTGGAATCCTCTCCAGGTTTATGCAAAAGCCTTGTGAGGGACATTGGTCTGCTGCAAAAAGAGTTCTAAGGTACTTGAAGGGAACTCAAGACCTTGGAATCAAGTATACACAGGTGGACGACTTCAGCTTGATTGGATACTCTGATTCAGACTTCGATGGAGACAAAGAAACTGGGGTATCTACTTCAGGATATGCTATGAGTCTTGGATTAGGAGCTGTCTCCTAGAGATCATGCAAACAATCAGTTCCAGTAGATTCCACAACAGAAGCAAAATACGTGGCAGCAGCTGAAGCAACGAAATAAATTGTGTGGCTCAGGAAAATTCTTGAAGATTTGCAGGTAAAACAAGTACAATCAACTCCACTCATGATTGATAACACCTCCGCAATAAAGTTGGCCAAGAACCCAAAGTTCCATGATCGAACAAAGAATATCAATACTAAATATCATCTGATTCGACATCATTTTGAGGCCAAAACAATCCATCTTCGTCATTGTTCCACAAATGAGCAAATTGCAGACATCTTCACTAAAGCACTTTGAAAGGAAAATCTTGAGCGATTCAGAATGATGCTTGGACTCACCAACATCCCTTCAGATTAAGGGGGGGAATGTTGACACCTAATCTTCATGATTGGGGGAATTTGTAAATAAATAAATTAGGAATGTGAACAGTCATCAGGAGATGAACTGAACAATCACTCCTATTGTATATAACAATAACCTACCTATGGAATAATAGACGAATCAGTTTTACTGCCTTTGGAGAGTCACTGCCTGGCCCAACAATAAGTTATGCTTAAGAACCATATACGCACACAGAACGCTTAAGGAGTAATCTGATCCAAATATCAATCATAGTTAGAAGAAATACGATTGCATTTCAAAATAGAACATCATCGTTCATCAACTCAACAATCGTAAAGAACATAACTCTCTGGATAAATTCTGTAATCGTGAATGAACAGATGCACAGCACAAAAGCTTTGTAATGGAATGGTAACAATATTCTGCTAAGACTAATAATATTAAATCAACTCTGAAAGGAACAATAATATGATGCAGAGTCAATACAACAGTTCTGTCTGTAGAAATCTTAATGAATTAAGCTTAATAGAGCATGTGATGTAAACTTATAAAGCATATCAGATTACCAAGTAACGATGATAAGCAAAACCACGCAGAAATCAAATCGTAATAATACAAGAGCAAGTGTCCTCTGGGGCCAGGCCCTTAGCCTCCAGGGGTACACCGCTGAGGTTAATCCAGACTCAAAGATGAAGTAATCGCCAAGTTTGTATTAATGCATGAAGCAAAATTACAATAAACCAGTTCTTATCAAGACTCGATGATCAAAGTTTTGATCTTAACAGAAATTACATAAAAGCATAATCATGTCCTTCTCCCCCGTTTTCTTTGGAACAACAACTCCTCGTTTTCACCCCTTCCTACATGAGGGAATGACAATTGTCAGCGGTTTAGTCTTGCATATTAATCTCACATGTTTTGTTATAATTCTTTATCGTTTTCCAAGTTCATGATGCAAAAAGGCTTACAAGTTCTACTAAAAAGTCACTGAAATAATCATCAAAAACATACCTTTTTAGTACTCCACACACCCCCCTGCTTACCATGTTTCATGCCCTCATGAAAACGTTGTAGTTGACATGCAAGGCAGTGAGAGAATAGGCTGGAGATGGAATCTCATGCGGAGGCCTACAACCATGATGAGTAACTAGGTAGTCAAAGAAATGGCCTGTTTGACCCTCAGGCATCTCATACAGGGCTTGGTATCCGGGTGCAGGGTGCCAAATAATTGGACTCCGGAACCTATATCCTAACCAGGATGGCCCTGCTCTCAAAATTCTTTCGCCATAAAGGTGCAAACGATTGGCAGCTAATTTAAAATTTTCATACTTAAACGGTTCCCTGAGCTGGATATTTGGATTAGAGATTTGATACCGAAACTTAGCTGCATCAATGGCAAGGTCTTTAATAGAAAGAAAGTATTCTAATCCCTACCGAATGAGTGCCTCATGCATGGGTCCTAATGTTTCAATGACACCCGGAGTCTTCATGAGGTTTCTATGTGCTTTCCACAACTGTACTGGGTTCCTAGGCTCAGCCCTTACCCACAAATCTAAGCCGTTTTCTTGCCTCTGGAAAGTATTATAGGATTTGAGCCATTTAATCTGATTAACCCCAAATGAGATGAATGCCTGCAATTGGATGTCTCCAACAAAGGGGCCAGGGTTCAGCTCAGTCTCCTAGTCTAGTACAAGGTTATGCAAATAGAACTCGCACAACAGTCTCTGGACTTTTACCCCGTAGTGTTTACAGCAGTCTATAAAATCATTGACAGTGTTAATTTGTATGGGAGCACCTGCTTTAACAACTTTTATTTTTAATTGCAAATACCATTCCAGTAAAAACAGAGCATAATTTTTGGCAGGGGCCCTACATGCTAAGACGTCATTGTATAAAGAACACAAGGTATCCATCTGCTTGATAACAATATCTAGCCTACGAGTTACCTTTGCAACTTTATCTTGTTCTTTTCGCCAACCTTCAAAAGCCTGGCTCTCAGATTGATTGACGTTCCTAAGTTGTTGTTGTAGCTCTTCATACTTTTTGCGAGGGACCGTTTGCTCTCTAAGCTTTTCTGCTTCTTTCTAAGCTTGCTTCAACCCCTTGCGCAAGGTTACTGTTTTTGGATCTCTTCTCCATGCAGCAGTGGAGGCCGGGAGTTTTACCTGAACTTTCTTATTGCATTGCTTTGAGTTCAGAACCCTTATCACCCCTGAGAGTGGTGCCTCCGTCTGGATTTCCTTATCATAGGTCATCATATCATCCATTTCTATTTTAACGTGGATATCAGTCTGTTGTTGTTCCTTTTCAAATGGAACAGCAGTCTGTTCCTCAGCATCATTTGGAACAACAGCTGGATTTTTGACAAGGTTTTGAACAGTAGGACGAATTCTGATCCTCTGCCTTTTTGCCTCGCGGGGTTTTGCTGGAGTGGTCACCTTTTTCTTTCCTACAGTCCTTTTTACCCTCTGCCTTGATTTTAGGATCCTAATCTATTGGTGGAGCTGGGCTATTATGCTCAATAATCTCTGCTGTTCCTTTCGCAATTCTTTAATTTCCAAAATTTCGTTAGAAGGAACAGCAGGCTATTCACTGCGGCCTGGGCCGTGACTAGTCCCTGGATCTTCCTTCTGGGGTGTTTCTTCATTGTTCTGCTCTGGCTGTTCTGGGGTAGGAACCCTAACTGGTTCTGTCAATTCTTGGGCAACTTCTTTTTCTGCCTTTGCTTCCTCCAGAATTTCTTCCGTTGTCTTTTGGTTGGGAACGGATTGTTCCTGTTCAGTATCTGTTATTGTTTCTTTATCATGAATAGGCAGATTTTCTTCTTCTGCCTCTTTCGCATGTAGTTTTTTAGGTGCATTTTCCTCCTGGGGTTTGTCATGGAGGTATGATGGACTGGAACGTTGGCCATATTCACCCATATTGGCCAAGACTTCGGCCAATTCATCTTCTCCTACTGGGTCCTGTGATGGGCTACCTTCCTGCTGTTCCATTTCCTCCTCCTGCTTGGATTGTTCGGCTTCTGTTTCAGAATGCTCAGCTTCTGTTTCAGACTGCCCAACTTCTGTTTCATTTTCTTCTTCGGATTGCTCGGCCTCCTCTCCAGATTGCTCGGCCTCTTCTTTCTCTTCTCCTTCAGATTGCTCGGCCTCTTCTTCTGGCCGTGAGGGTTGCTCATCTTCAATTTCTACTGGCTGGCTAGTGTTTTCCTGGAGTTGTTCCAGCCTCCCTCGTATTCATGCTAACCGGACCGATTTCCTGCATTTTTCTGGTTGTTCGGGTGTACCGGTGGCATGCTTACGCTTTGCCGATTCCTTGCATTTTTCTGGATGCTCGGATGTACTAGTGACATGTTTTTGTTTTGCCAATTCTCTGCGTTTTTCTAGACGTTCCGGTGTGCTGGTGGCATGCTTACGTTTTGGGGATGGTGCTGTCAACCCCCCTTCAATCATTGCAATTAGCTCTTCCCAGCTGCTCTGCTGCTGGGTGAGGCTATGACTGACAATTAATCGAATTAACCCATGATGACTAACAACTGACTCTACATGCTGTGCCTTTTTTAAGCTCCGTGCAACGTCATGAAGTAATGAATTCAAAAGTGCAGGTAAATTTACAGAGCATTTCTGTTTTAGAACAGCTAAAAGTTTAAGATGTCGCGCCCTTACCACGTCTTTTCTACCCTCGCAGGTGATGTAGCTTTACACGGTCCTTGCCAATTCTGCCCAGGGCTCTCCTAGCGTTGCTGGCAGAAATCCCTTTCCTTTAATTGACAAGCTCTGGCCTTCGTCCTGGAAGATTTCTATAATCTTCTGTAATCTCTCATTTTTTAACTTCCATACAGGTCCAGTGGTTGGTAGTCCCGAGACTTCTGCGATTATGTCGTCGGTGACTGTTATCTGTCTCCCCCTCACTGTGGAGTAATCCTCCTACAAATTCTATAGGAATTCAATTGCCACTGTCTCGTTAGACTCCTGCAAGCGGTTGAGATAAGTCAGCCACCCTGCTCTTGCTAGGATTTCCCGGGCAGCAGCGGAGACTGTCAAAACCTGCGGTTCCCTCCGGATCGCTCTTCCTCCCATGGTTTCACTGTGAATTCTCAATGGAACAGCAACTGTTTGTGCTGTTTGAAACACAGAGAGGGTAATAGACGCAAGACTTGTTTGGAAAAAACAGAGTATACAACAGAAATGGCTTATGAACAGCAATTCGTGTAACAAAAATAAAAATAGCATGCCGTTAAGCCGTGCCATACCCTAGTACACAACTTTCCCGAATAGTGAGCTGACACGTAATCCAGGGAATAATGAGGTTAACCTCCCCCCTCGCAATGTGATAGGCTGTCCCAGCTGTCAAATAAAGGAGTAGCACCCGATCTGAAACAGAGTCATAAAGGAACAGCGTATGAAAATATGCCATGTTTAGAAAAACAACAAATTACCGAAATCGAGGCGTAGAGTTGGATCACGTATTACGTAAGAGGCTGCTGTGATATGATGCGAGGCTGAGAGGAGAGGACATCTGTCGTACTTTCTAAATCTCCTGCGGTCATTGTCAATTACTTTGCCATGATTGGTGATAATAGATTTGCATGCGCTATATATAATTCGGGAAATGATATATGATTAATTACCAAGGTGTAAGAAACAAAAGGGTATTAATAACTCACCTATTGGTGTAAATAATGTGACTTCGATACCATTAACAGTGCTCTGCTGCCGACAGGTGTCCATAACCTTGGCAGAGTTGTTTATTTCACCCATGGAACCATGATCCTTTGTGTATACGTTAGGGAGTGTAATGTCAAAATGTAGGCCATTATGCTGGCTTGGTAACCAGTTAACCATAATGCCATTCACGAGGAAGGAGCGAAAAGTGGGCAGGCCGGCTCGTGATGAGACCTCCTGTTCCAAGGTTTGTTTATTTGATATACCTTTTGGACCATATCCCTGGTGTGGTGGCCATAGTGGGAATGCCACTTCGCGATTGTCCTCATGATCATGGTAGGCTGGCTCTTGATGAGACCCCCTATCTTGCATTTGACAACTTATAAGTCATGCTTACTTTTTTCTTTCTTTTTTTAAGTATCTTCCTTTTTTTATACACAAGGGGTGGTTCAACACTCCTTAAGAGTAGGAATGGTGGAAGAAGTATTAACATCTCAATAGGAAGATATAAACCCTTTGCTCTTATTCCTAAGTAATAATCAAAGAGGAAAAAAGGGTCGTCATGATGAAGATGAACAATCATAGCATAATTAGTAGAACAATGACAGCAAAAGACGATAAATAAGTGTGTCCTTCCTTTTGTCCTCTTACCAATGCAGCGCCTTATAAAGATAGTGATTTATGATTAGCAGATTTCAGTATGTTGAGGTTTTGTATCCATTGCATAAATGCATAGCTGTATTCTAAAAAACTTGAAAGAACAGGAGCAATAAGGATCCTTAATTTAGATCAGCAAAAGGGACAAGCTGCTTCATAAGGAGAGAAAAAGCATGCAAGTGATGTTCTTTTTGGAAAAAGGACCAACAAGAGACCTCAAAATAGTAGAAAATGCAAATGCCGTTCCTTTGAAAAAGGAACAGCAGAACATTCCAATGTCGTTCCATTGAAAAAGGAACAGCAAAATCAAAAATATGTTGTTCCTTTTCCAAAGGAACAACAAACACACGGATATGCCATTCCTTTTGAAAAATTAACAACAAAATAAAAAATATGCATGCCATTCCTTTTGAAAAAGGAACAACAAAATCAAAAATATGCTGTTCCTTTGGAAAAGGAACAACAAAATTAAAAATAGGTTGTTCCTTTGGAAAAGGAACAGCAAAATCAAAAATATGTTGTTCCTTTGGAAAAGGAACAACAAACACATGGAAATGTTGTTCCATTGGAAAAAAGGAACAACAGAAATCGAAATCTTGTTCCTTTAGAAAAGGAACAGCGTAATAGGCAAATGTCGTTTCTTTGGAAAAGGAACAACACAAAATCAAGAATGTTGTTCCTTTGGAAAAGGAACAGCAGAAACACACAAATGCCATTCCTTTGGAAAAGGAACGGCAAAAATCGAAAATGTTGTTCCTTTGGAAAAAGGAACAGCAAAATCACACAAAAATAAAGAAAAAGATCCTAATTACAACAAGGTGACGGCTGATCCAACGGAATTTGCTCTTTTTTGAAAAAGGAACAGCCGGAAGAAAATGTTGTTCTTTTGAAAAAAAGAAACAACAAAAATGACAGGAAAACATTAATTCAAACATATGTACAAAAAAATGATTCAAAGAAAAAGAACTTATGTACAAACTGTAAAAAGAAATGAATTCCTTAATGAATTACGGGTGAGGAAGACTTCTCTTCCTCTCCCAAAATCTCCATATCAGTGTCTCGGCGTAGCTGCTGGCAGAAGGACTCCCGGGTGAGTGGTTTGCGATAGAGACGAACTCGGTGGCCATTTACCTTGAAGGCATATCCAGAACCGTCAATAGTGATTAGAGTAAGGGTCCCATTGTCATGTACCTTCTGGATTTCGTATGGTCCTAACCAACGAGTCTGGAGTTTCCCAGGGAAGTCCTGAAACCTGGAGTCATACAACAGAGCCCAGTCTCCCTCGTGGAAGACTTTGTTTTTAATGAGAGCATCATGCCATTTAGCTCGCTGCTGTTGGATCAGGGCAGTATTTTGAAGTGCAGAGAGCCTAATTTCGTCCAACTCATTGATCTGTTGCAATCGATTAATCTGTGCCTCGCTTAAATCTAAGCCAACTTCCTGTGTTGTTCGTAATGTTTGGATTTCGAATTCTATAGGGAAAATGGGTTGTTTTCCAAACACTAATTGATAAGGTGAGTAACTAGTGGTGCTTCTCCATGTTGTTCTGTAAGCCCAGAGTGCTTCGAGTAGTCTGGCAGCCCAATCACGTCTATGGGATGCAATGGTTTTCGTTAAAATTGCTTCTATTATTTTATTGCTGCTTTCTACCTGTCCATTCGCCTGTGGGTGGTATGGAGTAGTGATTTTATGCTGGACATGATAATTGTTGAATGTTGCAGCTAATCTGTTCCCAGCAAATTGTGGTCCACCGTCTGTAATTATTTCTCTTGGAAGACCATAACGTACAAATAGGTGGAACAGGAACTGTATGACAGAGTCCTCTGTAGCTCTAGGAAATGCTTCTGCTTCAACCCACTTGGTGACATATTCTGTTGCCACCAAAATATATGTTTTCTGATTTGATGATGGGTTGATAGGTCCAACGAAATCAAGAGCCCATCGCTCGAATGGTTCAATGACTAACTGTGGTTTCAGGGGCATCTCATCAGATTGACCAGGACGTCCTGCTCGCTGGCAGCTGTCACAGGCTTGGACAAATTTCTTTGCGTCTTTGAAAATCGTGGGCCAGTAATACCCTGTCTGCAGCACCTTATGTCCAGTTCTGCACTCAGCGAAATGTCCACCACATGGTCCATCATGACAGGCTTTTAAAATGTCAAAGATTTCATCTTCTCGAACGCATCTCCTGATATGCATGTCTACCCCTGTGTGAAACAAATAGCCCCCGATCCACGAGAATCGAGCACTCTTCTGAACAATCTGCTTCCGCTCATTAGGGGTTAGGTGTTTTGGTAATTTACCTACTACGAGGTAATTGGCAACATCAGCATACCAGGGTGTTTGAACAACAACAACAAATAGATGCTCGTCCGGAGATTGATCTTCAACTGCTGTTGCACCAATTGGCTTTGGCATTCTTGAGAGAAAATCGGCTACAGGGTTTTCTTTGCCAAGTTGATCCTTGATTGTGATATTGAATTCCTGCAATAGAATCAGCCATCTAGTTATTCTGCCATTTTTGACAGGCTTATTTGCTAAATATTTGATGGCAGAATGATCTGTATACAAGATAACAGGATATCCAGTAATGTAATGTCTAAACTTATTGACAACATGTATTACAGCTAGGAATTCTTTTTCAGTAACAGTATAATTTAATTTAGCAGGGGATAAATTTTTGCTGATGTAATAAATAGCATATGGTTTTTTATCCTCTTCCTGCCCGAGGACTGCTCCAATGGCTGTGTCTGAGGCATCAGAAGATATCTGGAATGGCAAATCCCAATTTGTTCCTCGAAGGACTGGGGCTGTGATACGAGCTTCTTCATATCCTTGAAAGCACGTTCACATTTTTCTGTCCAAAGAAAATCAACATTACCAGTTAGTGCATATAGAGGTGCAGCAATGTGCGAATAATGTTCTATAAATTTCCTATAATAACCAGAAAATCCAAGAAAACTACGTACCTCTATTTGAGTAGTAGGGGTGGGAATAAGCAAAAGTATTTGGATTTTGGCCGGGTCTACCTGAATGCCAGCTACTGAAACATAGTGTCCTAGGATAAGTCCTTCAGTCATCATCATATAACATTTTCCATGGCTTAAGCAAAGCCTGATACCAATGCAATGTTGTAGGACTTTTTCTAGGGTGTCTAATGCTGGACCAAAATCATCTCCATATGGTGTAAAGTCATCCATGTATACTTCAAGTCCATCATTTATTAAATCTGCAAAAATACTAAGGATAGCCCTTTGGAATGCGGCAGGAGCATTGCATAAACTGAAAGGTAGAACTCAATAGGCAAATGTTCCCCAAGGACAAATAAAAGTAGTTTTGTCTTGGTCTTCAGGGGCAATCTGAATCTGATTGTATCCACTGAAGCCATCCAGGAAAGAAAAGAATTTCTTTCCTGCTAGAGTATCTAATACTTGGTCTATAAATGGGAGAGGGAAGTGGTCTTTTTGTGTTGCTTTATTTAGCTCCCTGTAATCCACACAGATTCTCCATTTCCCATTCTTTTTTGGTACCACCACAAGCGGAGAGACCCATTTACTATCAGAGATAGGATAAATAAAATTGACATCTAAAAGTTTTTGAAGTTCAGCTTTTACCACATCTTTTAGATGAGGATTAAGTCTCCTTTGAGGTTGATGAACAGGTCTGGCATCCTTTTCTATATAAATGTGGTGTGTACATAATTGGGGGTCAATTCCTTTCATATCAGGGTAATCCCATGCAAATGCTTCTTTATATTTTGTTAGCAACTAGATGAGCTTCATTTCTTGTTCAGGTGTGAGGTTGGCATTAATGTTTAAGGTTTTTCCCGGTTCAATTTCTAGAATTTTACTATTTGCAACAGAAGTAACAGGTATTGCTTGATCATGTGTATCTTTCAGAGGATCTTCTTCTAATTCATTATCAAATGTTGCTTCTATCATCTGACACTGTGTGCATGATCTAGTTTGACTAATAAAACTATTAATGGCATCATCTTCTGTTTGGTCTTTGAAATCAAGTGCCTCTTGTATAGTTAATGGAGATCTAATGTTATCAGTAAGGTATGATACATGGTGCTTATTAGTTTTAATTATTGTGACACTTGGCTGCACTGGAGGATATAGAACTAAATTCTTGATATTTGGTCCTTTGGTTATGGTCATATTTCCTTGCCGGCAGCCAATGTAAGCATCGGCAGTAGCAAGCCAAGGTCTTCCTAAAATTAGCGGGTGTCCATCAAGTCGGGTTTTGGGATTTATTATCAGGAAATCGGTTGGATATTCCCAGGAATCAACAGAGACCATGACATCATGTAGAGTACCCTCCGGCCTAACCACAGATCGGTCAGCCAATTCTAGCAAAGTAGAGGTGGGTTCTACCGATGTAATGCCCAGCTTTTGGCAGGTAGTGGTTGTTAAAATATTAATTGCAGCCCCTAGATCAACTAAGGCATTAGACAGGGTCTGACCATAAATTTGAACAGTTACAATTGGATTTCCTGGGTCTTCATATTTAATGGGTGTTTCTTTCCCTGATAGTAAGTCAGATAAAGTGCCGACTACTTGGACTCTTGGATTATTTGTTATGTTCCTCCTTGGTTTTTTTATGCACAATTCTTTGATAGTTTTTGCGTATATGGGGATGTCTTGAATGGCTTGGAGGAATGGAATTTTTATGTACAGGTTTTGTAATTCTCCCAGAATGTCAAAGTCAGGATATTGTATAGGTCGAGGTATGACTAATCGTTCTGGGAACGGAGGAGAGGATGTGGTTGCTTGATTATGAGTTTGCTGTTTATTCACATCCTCTTGTGGTGACAGATGTTCTCTGGGTAACTGATCTTCAATCCGAATTGTCTTATCTCCCTCGGTTTCAATAATACGCCCAGATCTTAACTGAAGATCATTGCACTCCCTTAAATCAGCCCCTATTTCTCGTGTTTCTATAATTTGGAGAGATTGGATCGGTCCGTTATTTGGATTGGGTTTGGGTTGGGCTGGGAGTTGCGGTCTCAGATTAGACTGGGGATTCTGTTGTAAGGCTTGTAGTGTAGGTTGAGGGAGTGGAATAGTTCCTACTGGCTGATGCATCGGTTTCTGCCAGTTTGTCTGCCAAGCTGAACTTTGTGAATTAGGGGGAGTCCATTGTGGAGAATATGGGTTACCTTGCCAATATGGTGGAGTATAAGGGAAATTCAACCAACCAGATTGGCTTTCCTAATCCAGCCACGGGTTTGAAGAAGGAAATGACTGTGGCAACCAGTTTGGAAATAGAGGTTGGGATTGACATTGCCACATATTATATTGTTGAGCATTATATTGTGGAGGCTGAAAAGAAGAAGTTGGGTCTGAAAACATACCAGATTGTCTCGGCTGCCACTGACGGCGCTGGTTGATCAAATACACTGATTCTGGTTCTTCTTCCGCTTCTTTATATACCGCCTTCAATCCAGGAAGTGAGGGGCAGCTCTCCGTAAGGTGATCCTTTGTACAGATGGCGCATGTTTGGACTGTATCCAGTGGACACTCTTTATGACTATGCTTTTTCCTGCATCGGGGGCAGAAGATCGCCAAATTCTGTTCTGCCTCCATTTGCTTCTGTTTAGCCTGCATAATATCAAGTTGTGTAGTTAGTGTCCCCAGAATATCAGTTTTAAAATTTTCCAATAAATTTCCAATTTCTACCCGTGTTACTCCTTCTGTTGAAATTTTATTATCTCTTACAAACCGATCATGTTCTGCCGGTTTTACTCTTGTGCTACCTCTCGAGCTCCTGATACATAAATCAATAATGTCAGCAAAATTCTCTTGATAAATATCCCCTTTTCCCATGATGTTTAATGTTTCGATCCATTGTTCCTTCATGCCCCTTATCAATGCAGTTTTTAACACATTATCAGGTAAAGGTAGTGATGCATAAGGAGATCTTTGTAGGTTGTACTGGAAATGTTCCACATACTCCTCTAATGTTTCATTCGGTCTAGCTGTCATCTGGAATATTTCATCCTTTAGTTCTCTAGACCTACAGTAATCCTGATATTTTTTTAGGAAGGATTCTTTCATTTGATCCCAGTTATTTATAACCCCACCACCTAATCCCATAAACCATCTTAAAGCAGCCCCTTTTAATGTAGAGGGAAATAGTTTCAGTTTCTGGGGGTCGGTGGTGTAATCATATCCCCTACACAACACATCAAATTCAAATAAGAATGCATTTGGGTCTTCCGATGTGAGACCGTGAAATGTAGGGATATGTTGGAGAGGGATTGCTTTCATAGGTGCATTTGCTGCAGAATCCACTATAGGGTATTGTAATGTAGAGGTTTGAGTGTTTGGCTGATTTTGAGCCATAGGGTCGAATATATGCCAATAACCTTCTGGGATATCTAGGAGGGTATTCCTAGGTTGAGGGGGAATGGCTTTGACAGGAATAGTTTTAATAACACTTCCTCTATCTGGGATAATGAGAATGCCTGATGTCTGAGGAGATTGGGTTCCTTCAACAATGATTTTTGCAGCACTCCCCTTGTCTGGGCTGTTTAATGGCTGATTTGTTCCAATAGGAGATCTTGGTTCCTCGGTCTCACCTGTTTCTCCTTCTCCTTCACAAAGATTGCTGAAATTCCCTTCCTGCAATAGTTCTGGAGTAGAATTTTCAATCTCTTGAAAGTCCTGCTCTTCAGTTTGACTATGCACCTCAGCAAAGGCTACAGATGGTGATCCTGTGGCCTGAAGGGAACTAGTAGGCTGTTTAGAAATAATTCTCCTGGGTCCTACTGATGGCTGAGATTCTGCTTTCTTGTAGATTTCATCTATGAAGGTCGTTCGGCCAAGGGTCACCGGCCCCTTAGCTTTTTCTGGCTTGGGTGGAGGTTTGGTATTTTTTTCTGGTTTTTTCTGCTTAGTCATGCACTCAAATGAACTACTAAATTCTATTCAAACAAAGCAACAACAAATCTGTTAGGAAAGCGGACAGAGGAGCAGGGCTTTTACATGCTCTGTACGTAGGTTCTTACCTTCCGTTTTTAAAATCCAACTCTTCCCTAGCAGGTTCGTACACTACTTTGAAAAAAGGACAAATGGCTACACTCTTTCCCTGGCAACGGCGCCAAAATGTAGAGCTATAAAAAGGGTCTCTTTCACCTCTAATTACCTCACATTAATTTGCCAATCCGGGAGCGTTTTGTTATTTCAAAGAGTGTCTCAGTTTGAGGCTATCATTTGCCAGAGTAATGCTAGTAGTACAGTGTTCGGAAATACAAGAGTAAATGGATGCTTGTCTACAACTAAGCTACTTCAAAAGAGTAAATCACACACTCAGAAGACAAGGCAACTTATCAGTCAAGGGTTCGGTAGCGATAACCCATCCCTTTGGAAACTGATGGAAAGGAAATTAGAGAACAAACCACGGATTTGGGAACCAGACAGTAAATGCCAAGGCCCACTACAGCCTTAGATCGTCTCCCACACCAAAATAACAACACTAGCAATTGGAACAGCACATAAGAAAATAGAACGACAAATAAGAAATCGAACAGAAAATCTGTAATGGAACAACAATTCTTAAATGGAACAACAATTCTTAAATGGAACAGTAGCTATGAAATAGAATCGAAAACTAAGTCTCGCGAGCAGTAACAAACTTAATCTACCAAATCAAAGGTATTAATCATAATCACACAACAATCTTTCACTCTTAAGGCAAATCGAACAGCACACACTAATGGAACAGCACTGAGTATTGATAATTTATGCTTAAGAACCATATACGCACATAGCACGCTTAAGGAGTAATTTGATCCAGATATCAATCATAGTTAGAAGAAATACGACTGCATTTCAAAATAGAACAACATCGTTCATCAACTCAACAATCGTAAAGAACATAACTCTCTGGATAAATTCTGTAATCGTGAATGAACAGATGCACATCACAAAAGCTCTGTAATGGAATGGTAACAGTATTTTTCTAAGACTAATAATATTAAATCAACTCTGAAAGGAACAGTAATATGATGCAGAGTCAATACAACAGTTCTGTCTGTAGAAATCTTAATGAATTAAGCTTAACAGAGCATGTGATGTAAACTTATAAAGCATATCAGATTACCAAGTAACTATGATAAGCAAAACCACGAAGAAATCAAATCGTAATAATACAAGAGCAAGTGTCCTCCAGGGCCGGGCCCTTAGCCTCCAGGGGTACACCGCTGAGGTTAATCCAGACTCAAAGATGAAGTAATCGCCAAGTTTGTATTAATGCATGAAGCAAAATTACAATAAACCAGTTCTTATCGAGACTCGATGATCAAAGTTTTGATCTTAACAGAAATTACATAAAAGCATAATCATGTCCTTCTTCCCCCTTTTCTTTGGAACAACAACTCCTCGTTTTCACCCCTTCCTACATGAGGGAATGACAATTGTCAGTGGTTTAGTCTTGAAAATTAATCTCACATGTTTTCTTATAATTCTTTATCGTTTTCCAAGTTCATGATGCAAAAAGGTTTACAAGTTCTACTGAAAAGTCACTGAAATAATCATCAAAAACATACCTTTTTAGTACTCCACACTTTCTTGTAGCAATTTTGTCAAACCTTCCTTCAAACCCTCCATATTGAAATTTATCATTTCTTCCATGTCAAACTTCAAACCATCCATCTTAGTTTCTAGTGTTGGGAAAAATACCGAGAGGGGGCTGAATCAATATTTTAAAAACTCATAATAATAATTTTCTTTTCTGAAATATGTACCTGACTTTACTGAACCCAACTTGCATACGTATGCGACCGTTGTAAAAGAAACTAGCGTATGCTTAGTAAACTTGTAAAACAACTAATTCTTTATATGTTAAACTTAAACCAGAATGTAAGAGATTTATTAGTCATTTGATAAGAAGTAAGCAGGTGCAGTAAGAAAAGAATAAAGTATCACACATAAGCAACACACATGAACACTAGGATTTAAGGTGGAAACCCAATGTGGGAGAAAACCATTGCTATTGTCGTATTAGTCTTAAAACTTATTAATATAAAAAACTTCTTACAGGCACGCAGGCACCCACCTGCTGAAGGCTACAACCTTCATTCGTTCTCTAGCTCCTACTGGAAGGGAGCTCCAACCCCTTGATCTAATTACCAACTACTACTAGAAGGAAGCTTCGACTTCCTCACTGAAGGCTCCAACCCTTAGCAGCATCCGTGGACCATGTTTCATAAATTTTGACACTGGATCCACCTACTTTAATACATCACAACTTGTAGATCAACTGAAGCAAACACCAACTTAATTCAAACAGAATAGTGAGATCACTGTAACCAAAACATAGAACTGAACTCAGAATATTGCATCAACACACAAAATCAACTGCAACCATGATCATTGAAATGCCAACATGTATGCGCTACTTCACTTAAGGCAACTCGCGTGTATACACGCTTTTCTACAGAGCAACCTGCATACAGATCTCAATGTACTAAAAAATTGTAATTCTGAATCAGACACAGATTTGAACAGAGTTATTTTGAAATATTCTATTAGCTTACAGAACCCTCATATAGTTAGCAACATCAATAATATTTTCAACCAATCAACATGTAACCAAATTCAACTTCAGACATTATCACTCAACCCAGATCAACATGAAGATATCATTGACAGATAACAGAGATACAGTAGCACTGATCAGGTTGATCAGTTATTTATGAAAAAAACCCTTCCTTTATGTATGTGACTTTGAAGAAATGAACCTGCGTGTATACGCGACTTTTCTAAGACCAACCTGCATACATATATGCAAATTTTGACCTAAGATTGCGCAACTCTTTAGAACTTCATAAAGACCCAGATCATAATATTCAGAGATAAAAACATTCATCAATACTTAGATCTAGTCAATCCATGAGAAGATCATACAATGGAAAGTCATTTAAGGTCTCATAATCCTGATCCATCATTGTATTCATCGGTGCATAATTATTTTAGATCTATGTGTCAACTATGGCCCTTATAATGCAAATATACTAAATTGAAGTATTCATCAAAAACCCTTTCACATGCACACTAAGCACTTTGATCTTAATTTCCTTATATAGTTAGAGCCTTAGCTAATACCATGAGTCAAAACTACACTAGTGCTAGTGGTAATCTTGGATGGGATCAAGTATCCGTTACTGCACTCAATATTGTGGGATAATATCATGCTAAGGACCCTTGGTATTCTTAAATTAGTGCGCCATCATGTAAGTGACTTTTCTTCTTTGTACCTGTGTGTATACACGACTTGGCCTTGACGAACTCGAATATAGATCTTCAAATATTCACCTTTATCAAACGTTCGATTCTGATCTGTAAACCTTTGTCCCATCATTCTGTTATTCTATTCCATCACTCTGTCACCTCAAAACTGACCTGTGGATTCATCTAGTTACCATATACTTCTTCTGTTACAAGTGAGTTTCCATCAAGGACAACACATGCATCATAATGCCAACAATATCCCCCCTTGGACTTGATGGAAACCATGTTGGTGTTGATCACCTCAACCTGTAGAAACCTATTAGATACATCAAATAACTATTATTCAAACACCAAGATACTCTCCCCCTTTGACATCAAGGGAAAAGGAAGGACCAAAGATCCCCCTTTGGATCTGATTTGCACTATACTATCCATGCTCCCCTTGAGTACATGTTGAATTTTCAGAAATATTTTCAAATGAAGAACATGACTCTATAACTCAACTGAGTATGACCTTCCTATCACCAAAAGCTCATACTTACAACAATCACCCAACCAAGTGGGATTACATATTTGACATGACCTCAAAAGTCTATACATGACTGAATATGACAATCATTACATCATAGGTCTCCACATGAAATTTACATCAAATGACAGATATGACATTAATAACTGAAACCAAAAGATCTTAATAATAGCATAATTCAACAACCATAATGCCAATAATGCATTATATTTTGCAAGGCTAATGCTCCCCCTAAACATGTGCTAGCTGTTCATTGTAAACAACTTATTCATCAAAGCATCTTCATCAATTAGATAAATATCAATGAGAAAAACATAACTCAATACCATATCAACGGACTATACCCATCAACACCAGACCAAGAAAAATCAAATCATAGTTGTCAGTAGCATGTCAGAGGATGATCTTGAGTCTGTCCCACTTTTTTTCTATCAAATAAAAACATACATGACTGTCTGCAAAGAAACTCATGTATATACACGAATATACTTCATGAAACCCACATACAGAAAGAAACCTTCTAAAGTTTCACCTATAGACTGAGTAGACTAGATTAACAACAAAATGAGGCAGAGACAACTCCTAGTTTTTGTCTGAGATATTCAAATGTTTCTCTAGGAAGAGGTTTAGTAAATATATCAGCAACTTGTTCTTTGGAGGGAACATACTCCAATTTAACATTTTTCTCAAGCACTTGTCCTCGTAGAAAGTGATACTTAATTGGAATATGCTTGGTCTTGGAGTGCATAACAAGATCTTTCTAAATACTAATAGAACTTGTATTATCACATAGGATGGAGATGGGTGGAGAACATTTGATTTATATATCTAGTAACTTTTGCATCATATAGAGAAGTTGTGTGCAAAAAGATGCAACAACCACATATTCTGCTTCCGTTGTAGATAAGACAATGGAGCTTTGTTTCTTGTTGAACCAAGATACCAATTAAGGCCCCATGTAAAATGCACCTCCACTAGTTCTTTTCTAGTCATCAACGTTTCTAGCCCAATCCGCATCTGTGTATGCATGAAGGTTAAGATTTTCATCTTTAGGATAGCATAGACAAAAGTCTTGGGTTCCTTGGAGATATTTGAATATTCTCTTTACTGCTTGAAGATGTGATTCCTTTGGATTGGCTTGGAAACATCCAACAATCTCAACTGCATGCATGATATTGGGACCTATTAGATAAAGCATACTTCCAATCATAGACTTGTACTCTGGTTGGTTTGCTGTGGGAGAATCATCATTAGAACTGAGGCCACATCCTGTCATCATGGGAGTACATATAGGTTTGTAATCTTTCGTCCCATGCTTCTTCAGAATCTCCTTGAGATATTTTTTTTGTGAGAGAAAGATGTCATATTTTGCTTGTTGCACTCGCAGACCGAGAAAATAGGTTAGTTCCCAAGCAAAGACATTTCAAACTGTTGTTGCATAAAAGAAGAAAAGTTTTGACTCATAGATTCTTCATTACTACCAAAGATGATATCATCAACATAAATAACAATAATTAGCAGTTTATCATTCTCAATTTTTGTGTACAAGTTGTTGTCTGCAGATCCTTTTGTGAAACCTTGTTGTTGAAGATATTTGTCAAGACGATAATACCATGCCCGCAGAGCTTGTTTTAGCCCATATAAAGCCTTTTTGAGTTTTCATACAAGGTTTTCATCATTCCCCAAAATGAATCCTTCTGGTTGTTCAATATATACTTCTTCTTCTAGATCTCCATTAAGGAAAGCAAATTTTATATCCATTTGATAAACTTTGAAATGTCGAAAAATTAAAAATGCAAGAAACGTTCTTATGGGTTCAAGTCTGGCTACTAGTGAAAATGTTTCTTCAAAGTCTATACCTTCTTATTGAGCATAAACTTTACAAACAAGTCTAGATTTATTCCTAATGACCTCTCCATTTTCATTCAACTTATTTTTGAATATCCATTTTGTCCCAATAACATTTTTATCATGAGGCCTTGGAACCAATTCCCAAGTATCATTCTTTTCAATTTGATCAAGTTCTTCATTCATGGCCTTAACCCAACATTCATATTTACTAGCTTGATTTACATTTTGTGGTTCAATGGTGGATAATAAAGCTAGATAACTAGGAGATCCTACAAGGGTTCTTCTTGTTTGTATGCCAGATTCCTTGTCTCCTAGAATTTGAGTTTTTGGATGATTCTTTTGAACATACCTGGATGGAGCCTTTTCTTTGTCTGATGTGTCTTCTTCTACTGCTTCATTAGTTTCTTCTTCTATATCATTACAATTTGATGTGGGAAAGCATTCATCATCATCATTCTCTTTTGTTGATGTTACCCTTTTGGGATTTGTGGATGCTTCATCAATCACAACATCAATGCATTCAACAATTTTCCGAAGTTCCTTATTGTAACATTTGTATCCTTTGCTTCTAGATGAGTAACCAAGAAGTATTCCTTCATCTGATCTAGCTTCAAACTTACCAGGTTTTTCATCATTATTATATATGGAACGTTTCCTTCCAAAAACTCTAAAATGCTTTACAATGGGAGGCTTACCATAACAAAATTCACACAAAGTTTTATCACTATCCACATGAACATGAGCCTTGTTGAGAATATTTACTGCGATATGTGCAGCTTCACCCCAGAAGGTGTCAGAAGTTCCAGACTCATCAAGCATAGCATGAGCCATTCGTTGAAAAATTCTATTCATTCTTTCTGCCACACCATTTTGTTGAGTAGTTTTAGCTACAAAAAATTGGCTTTTTATGCCATGTTGTTCATAGAAATCAAAAAATTCATTTGATATGTATTCTCCTCAGTCAGATCTAAGACATTTGGTTTTTATATCTAATTCATTTTCAACTAATTCTTTGAAGACTTTAAATTTATCAAATGCTTCATATTTGTGTTTCAATAAACCGATCCAACACATTCTAGAAAATTCATCAATGAATAAGATATAATAATGTTCTCCACGAGGTGACTTTTTCCTTACAGGTCCACACAAATCAGTATGTATAAGTTCAAGAGGCTTACTTGCTGATCCTTCTTTAGCATTGAATTGAACTTTGGTTTTCTTACTGAATTGACATGACTTACATATGGTACTTTCTGGTAGGGTGATGTTGGGTAGATCACGAACAACTTTAAGCCTACTTGATTTTCTTATTTGAGAGAATATTAGATGTCCCAACCTTCTATTCCATAACCATTTTTCCTTTGCCTTTCCTAGGTAACATTTTTCTTGGCCACCTTTCAATATATACAGATTGCTCGGGGTTCTTGTTCCTTTTATTATGGTCTTTCTCATATCAAGTTCACGAACCACAAATTCTTTTGATCAGAATACTACCTCATTTCCTTGGTCACACATTTGGATAACACTCAACAAGTTATGCTTTAATCCATCAAAATACATAACATTACAAACTTTAACCTTTTCTTTTACAAAAACAGAACCTTTACTCTTAATGACAGCAGGTGAGTCATTTCCAAAAGTGACATTCTTTTCTTTCTCTAAAGAACTGTATGAAATAAGTTTATCTTTGTCACCTATCATGTGTTTTGAGCATTCTCTATCAATGTACCATTGATTTTCTTGTCATTCTGCAAACAATTCTATGCCACAACTTTCAGACTGTAACTCCTTTCTTTTCCATACCTCAGAATTTGTTGATATTTTATCTTTTTGAGATGTTGGCTATAATTTTCTCCTGCATTTAGATTCTTCATGTCCAAAGTTATTGAAAAATGAGCATTCAATTTCATCTTTAAGAGGTGATAAGTTATTATAAGTTTTCTTCTTGACTCCTATCTCATTCCTTTGTTTTATTGATTCTCTAGTCATGATGGTTTTGTATGCAACACATTGAGCAACCTTATGACCAAAATTATGACATGAGAAACATTGTCCATTAAAGAAGAAATTTTTGTGATCATAGAATCTTTTAGTGTTGTTTACCTTTTGACTGGTGCTTCTATTGTTGTTCATCCTTGGATTAGAGTGAACATGATTTACCTGTGGAATGCCTTTATTCTTTTTCTGAGGACTGAAGCTTTGCTGACTGGTTTTTGCTGCATTTAGATAGCTTCTAGTGGTGGCTGAAGACTTTTCTATTTGAGATGTTTCTCCAGTGTATCCAAGACCTGTCTTCATAAGAGGAGAGCGTTGTACCTTGATAGTTTCATCTAAGGTTTCAAATCCTTTATCAAATCTAAGGTTTAGAGTTTTTATGTTCTCAAGTTATTTTCTTAGACTTACTACTTCACATTCTAACTTTTCATTATGCTTTTCCTTTTCTATGAGTTGATGCTTCAATGTATCTATGGCTACTTTGTTTTCTTCCAAGAAAATTTTGAGTTGAGTAATTTCTTCAAAGAAATATTTTTCCTCTAAAGCATCCACAGATTTATCATTAGACTCATTAATATTTTTCTCAAAAGCCACGAGTAATTTAAGATCTTGATCAGATTCTCCTTCTTCACTATTTGACAAGCCATCACTATCTTCATGAGTATAATAACTTCTTCTATTTTCAAACCGTCTCCTATTACCTTTTGTCGTATCCTTCCCTTTGTCATGGTTGTCTTTATGAGGACATTTAGCAGCATAATGACCAACTTTACGAAAAGAAAAACATTTGAAGGGAACATTACCTTTGAACCTTTCGGTGTCCAATTGAAGTTTCTTTACAAAGTTCACCTCATCTTCTTATGATATATATCCTGATTCCTTGTGTTCTTACTTTTCTTTTCCTTTTGCAAATTCTTTAAATGTGGCTTCTCTAACTTTTGAGGTACCTCCTTTCCTCATTTCAAAAGCATTCAAGAACCCATGAAGTTGAACAACAATAAGAGTCTGCAGATCTTGCTTCTCTTCAATGACAGACACTTTTGACTCGAATTTAGGAGTTAGAGATATTAAGATTTTCTCTACTAAAGTGGTGTCCTTTATTTCTTCACCAAGATTTTTCATACGATTTACAATCTCATTTATACGTAGAAATAAATTAGTAATACTTTCATCATTATGCATTATGAGAGTTTCATATTGAATTCAGAGAGTTTGAAGTTTAGCACTTTCTACGTTGGTATTGCCTTCATAACTTTGAATGGTTCTGTCCCAAATTTCTTTTGATGTGTTTAACTGCATAGCTTTGACAAATTATGATTCTGTCAGACTTCCCAATAATGCATTAACAACTTTGGCATTGGTTTCATACGTCTTCTTTTCTGCTGCATCTGTGGGAACTGCGGCTGGATATTGGTAACCTCCTTCCATAATTGCCCAAACATCTGCTCCAAGGGACTGAAGATAGGATCTGGTTCTTGCCTTCCAATATATTAAATTATTTCCATTGAAGAGTGGTGGTCTGATAGATGCCGTTCTGTCTTGATTTCTCATCATGGGAGATCTTCCTTCAAGTGATCAAGCTTATTTTGAAGGACCTGTTTTGATACCAATTGTTGGGAAAAACACTGGAGGGGGAGGGGGTGAATCAGTATTTTAAAAACTCACAATAATAATTGTCTTTTCTAAAATATGTAGGCGAATTTACTAATCCCAACTTGTGTATGTACGCAACTGTTGTAAAATAAACTAGTGTATGCTTAGTAAACTTGTAAAACAACTAATTCTTTATTTGTTAAACTTAAACCATAATGTAAGAGATTTATCAGGCATTCGATAAGCAGTAAACAGGTGCAGTAAGAACATAATAAAGTATCACACATGAACACCAGGATTTAAGGTGGAAACCCATTGCGAGAGAAAACCACCGCTTCTGTCGTCTCAGTCTTCAAACTTATTAATATCAAAAACTTATTACATTCTTGTACTAGTGAAAACTTATGCCAATACGTTGGCACCCTCCTGCTGAATGCTACACCCTTCACTCGTTCTCCAAATCCTACTGGAAGGGAGCTCCAACCCCTTGATATGATTACCATCTACTACTAGCAGGAAGCTTCGACTTCCTCACTCAAGGCTCCAACCCTCAGCAACATCTGTGGACTATGTTTCATAAATTTTCACACTAGATCCACCTGCTTTAATACATCACAACTTGTAGATCAACTAAAGCAAATACCAACTTAATTCAAACAGAACATTGAAATCATTGTAACCAGAACACATAACTGGACTCAGAATATTGCAATAACACACAAAATCAACTGCAACCCTAGTCATTCATAGGCCAAAATGAATACACTACTTCACTTAAGGCAACCCGTGTGCATATGCACTTTTCTGTAGAGCAACTTGCATACAAATCTTAATATACTAAAAAATTGTAATTCTGAATCAAACACAGAGTTGACCAGAGTTATTTTGAAATATTATGTTAGTTTATAGAACCCTCATACAATTAGCATCATCAATAATCTTTTCAACCAATCAACATGTAATCAAATTCAAATTCATCATTCAATAAGTTCTACTTCAGACATTATCACTCAACCCAGATCAACATGAGGACATCATTGACAGACAATAGAGATACAACAGCACTGATCAAGTTGATCACTCATTTATGAAAAAACCCCTTACTTTATGTACATGACTTTGAAGATATGATCCCACGTGTATACATGACTTTTCTGAGATCAACCTGTGTACAAATCTGCAAATTTTGACCTAATATTGTGCAACTCTTCAGAACTTCAGAAATACATAGATCATAATATTCAGGGATAAAAAAATGCGTCAATACTTAGATATAGTCAATCCATGAGCAGATCATACAATGGAAAGTCATTTCAGGTCTCATGATCTTGATCCATCATTGTATTCTTCAGTGCATAATTATTTCAAATCTATGTCCCAACTATGGCCCTTACAATGCAAATATACTTCAAATTGAAGTATTCATCAAAAACCCTTTCACATGCACACTTAGAAATTTGATCTTCACCTTCTTATATAGTTAGAGCCTTATCCAATACCATGAGTCAAAACTACACTAGTGCGGGTGGTAATCTTGGACGGGATTGAGTAACTGTTATTGCGCTCATCATTGTGGGCTAATACCATGGTAAGGACCCTTAGTATTCTTAAATTAGTGCGCCAACATGTATGTGACTTTGCTTCTTTGTACCTGCATGTATACGCGACTTGGCCTTAACGAACCCGCATATAAATCTTCAAATATTCACCTTTATCAAACTTCTGATTCTGATATGTAAACCTTTGTCCCATCATTCTGTTATTTTGTTCCATCACTTTGTCACCTCTGAACTGACCTTTGAATTGATCTATTACCATATACTTTTTCTATTAAAAATGAGTTTCCATGAGGAACAACACATGCATCATAATGCCAACATCGAGTTCATTTTTGGTTACTCTTTGTGAGAGTGAAATTTGTTGTACTTGATCTCGCAATTTTGATATATCATGCTGCATTTCTTCCTCTCCTTCATGTGTCATAGAAGAAATTTCTGGTTGCTTACTAGGGGTGTCCATTTTTTTATTTTGATGCATTTTGAAATCAAACACTGATATCTATGCTTCACTATGCCCTTTGAATCACTTCAAACTGATTTTTCAAACCAAAGTTATGCAAAATTTAAAAAATACACACATTTTTCTTTCTTTTTAGGAGATTAATATTTAAATTGTTGTATCTCTATAATTTTGAATCTCCAAGCTTCGAAATTCAGCCCTGTAGTAGCCCTCTAAGTCTTCTTTCCAACCCAACAAGTCATACCAAGATTGGATTCTTCAAGAAAGATTTATGCCCAATATCCCACGATGACTTGATTATACACTGGTTCAATAGAGTGAACTTGTATGGAGTGCCATGTGTCATTGTTTCGACCTTCATGAAAATTATACCCAAAAAACTATAGTCTATCTTCTTTCAGTAAATTCTATGAAATTCAAATCCAATGCTCAGAGAGAATGTTATGATGATTTTCCGTAGATCACCTGTTTGAGATGGAATTTTGGAGCCTGCAAAAGCCCTAACTTCCTCGAATAATATCTCTGAAAATATAGCGAGGCAAGATCTGCAATTTGTACACGAGGTTCACCAATATTTCAAATCCACATGGTTGCAATATTAAATTTTGAAGCTTTGTAAAAAAAAATTATGGTGAAAATTCCAAGATGACCTGTTTGAAGAAGTGAATCCTTAGAATCCAAAGCCCTGATACCAAATGTTATGCAACCAGCTCACAAAATAGAAGAAGAGATAGATCAACAACTTAAAAAATAGCCTCTTCGAGTGGGAAACCTCCTTTACATTACACAAATGAACAATTCTTGGATGATACAAATGTCAATACCTCCTTTCTATATATAAGAGTCTAAGGGGTCACAATATAATCAGAGCCTACATAACAATACTAATGTAATGTCCAATAATAACAATAGTCGGCTTCTATGGGGCACAATAATAACAATATGGGAACTACATGGGAACAATAATAACAATAAGGGATACACTAGTGTTATAGGGACCTAACATACCTTGTTATGACAATGTTCATACTTACTTTTGATCTAAGCTCATTTAAAGGCAATCTTATGCAATAAAACACTTAAGCGACCATCTAAAGAAGAAATCATCACATTAATGTGTTTCTCTGTTTTATCTTTGGTTCACTATAGAATTGGTAATTTTTTTTCAATTGAATAAACTGTGCTTGGAACAACTCTTGGGCGTATATAGTCCTGCTCAGGATTGGACTGCGGGACTTGTGGAGACCAAACCTCAAACCTCCCCACATAGTCGTTGGATCACTTCAGAATTTTTATTTGCAGGTAATAATTGGGTGTAATTTCATCAGTATTTTGGAAACATATGCACATCAAACATAATTTGAACACACCCTTGAGTGAAGTGATGCCATAGATAATGTAACAATTCACCACATTTTCTAACATCACACCTCATTTATCATACTTAAGGATTTTAGCTAGAGTGCTTTGTTGTGGAATTTTTGGTTTCATTCACTAGTACTCTAGGAGATGAAATACAAGGAGTATTGTTGAGAACAATCTATGATCTGAATATATCTATTTAAAGAGGACGGTGGATGCACTAAATGACTCACGTCTTATGACATTGATCTATTTGACATTAAATATGTTATGTATAGTCTTAAATCTAGTTTTATTCATTAAGCCTGGTCTCTTCCATGCCATAAAATGTTCCGGCTCTATTGGTCATAATTTTTTCTACATAATGGTGGTCTATGAATGATATTATTCCATTGCATTGGTGGTAAAACACTTACTAATATTCCATGGAAATACATGTTGAATTTTGACATCATTATGAACATGGTTGGATCATTCTTGACATAAAATTAGCATTTTGATGAACCCTTGGGTCATTCTAGACATAAATTACCATTTTAATGAATCCTCACTTTGGGTCTCACAGTCAAATTTGTGCACAATTTGGATATTATTTTCATATCTAAAAAAATCTTTTCATGTTGTTGATTTTTGTATAGCATTGGTAGGTATCCCCACATGCCAATAGGCCTCCTAAGTCAGCCTAGAAAAATTATGGAAATTAAAAAATAAAATATATTTTATTTTGGGTTTTATGTAGGCTCAAAAGGGACAAGTCGTCCCCAAAATGAAAGGGCGTGTCCCTTGAGATAAATACACCCATTCCACTTGTATATATACACATGATGTGACACTTCATTTGATCACTCACTCATTATCATATCTCTTCTATATTAACCACACATGGGAGCAAAAAAAGGATGAAGTGACAAGTTTGGACTCGGTTTTTGGCACAAATTTCTAGACAATTTATTGTAAACCTTGTTGAAGAACAATTTGTCCTAGAAGAAGAGTTGTTGGGTTTTCTCCCAAATATTGGTTTCCTAGGAAAAAAATGTTGTCTCTATTGTGGATGGCTGTCTCTTTTTGATCTTATTTTTTCACTACATTATTGTTGAGATTTTGTATATAATTTCTCAATCATATCAATGGAACAAAGATAAATTATTAAAGATCGTTAGGTAGTAATTATCAAAAAAAAAAAAATATTTCTACTCTGTATCCCGTAGAAAATTCAACATGGTTTCAGAGCCTTGTTAAAGGAATAGTCGTTGAAGTCAACATAAGAATCAATGATATGTGACTTCACTTGTGCAAGATATCAAGCCAAAAAAGCCACAACTATCCAAGGAGGCCTAGTAGGAGTGTTGGGCAAGGAGTATTTTATGTTCTATAAGGCCGAGTCAAGGATCTATTGAGTAAAAGACAACTGAGTCTGTGGAGGATATTTCTATAAGTATACCGAGGTTTGGAAAAGGTATGGAGTGTTGGCTTTAGTCATCTCCAGTGATCTATTCTAAGAAAGAGGAGGTCGTAGAGGGCCGAGGGCTGAAAGAATTGTGCCCAGACAGACCAAGAAGTACCTCAGGCAGACTGAAGTTGCGTAATTCTATTTGTCTGGAAATTGGCAGAGCGAATTGACTACATTAGAAAAAAGTTATTTATATGCATACAACTATGACATGGTGGCACAGACCACGTTACAGTAACTTCATATTTTTCCGCACTAAGTTTCTAGGTAACCAAAAGTATAAGAATGAAGGAGTGGGTAGTTTTGAATTCTCTACACCACCGCATTCGACAACCTACCTTACATAATTTGATTGAACAATTTCAGTCACTCTGAAAACACTTGTACGCCTTTTTACTAGAATCGTCATAGGAAACTCTAACTCATCTTTCCTTGCCAGGGCCTAGGATCAAATATCCCACATCAATTTTAGTGGCAAATGAAAACACGGTATTTAATTCAAGACGGTCCCACTACGATGATCAAATCCAAAATAATTTTTTTGAGATCATGGGATTATTTAGAGTAGATCAATCCTCCATTGAATCGTAGCAACACAAATCTATGTGTCCAAAACCCCTTTTATCCCTTGGAAGAAACCTTTCTGTAACAAAAAAATTAATTACTGAGATGTTGAATGAGGGTGATGACTAGGAAGAGGAGGATCTTCTACAAATGGCATTGAAGGAGCAGGCATAGAAGGATTTGACTTATCAATGCATCTCGCAACAAAGGAAAAGTAAGCTCATGGTTTGAGTCAAAGAAAATAATTTTAGCTTGATGGAAACATGACTAAACTGGGGGTGTATCACTTTAGTACATTCATGAACATAAATTTATTTTCTTTTAGTTGATTAATTGAACTATTAAATGAGAAACTTAACACATTATGAACAACAAATTTAATATGTGAACAAAAAGTAATATGTAAACCAAAACATCACATCAACATATAAAAAAAACACATATGGACCCCAAATATGAGTGGAAACCCATTAAGGGAGAAAACTACGACTTTAATATTATTGTGATGCAAAAGAAAGCTCCTACTCCCTTATTACATTTGATTTTCTATAGGCTCCAACCTACAGGAGGTTGCTACCTCAATTCTTCACAAGCTTCAACTTGCAAGGAAGTTCCAACTCCCATAAATTTTTTGCAGGCTACAACCCACAAGAGGCTCCTACCTCAACAGGCTCCAACCTGTTATTTATCAAGCTACAACTGGGAATGAGACCGCAATCCCTTGATACATATAAAAACAACATGTTGGTTTACGTAATCTAACTCTGCATACCTCCATCTCTATCTCTACTTCTTCTTCTCCTCAAATCTACTTCACATAAACTATATATGTGTTTGGTAACTAATGAATAAAACATCAATTAGTGCTCACATCCTCTAACTCTCTAACCATGCAACCTTCCAACCTCACACAATTTTATAAACAAACTTTGATGGTTTTTGGTATTCCAAACATGAATATGAAGTGAAAAGACTTGTCGCTTTGCATTCCACTCATTCATTTCACACCTTTTGAGATTTTGAATATTAAAATAAAATAAATGTTTCATTAAATATTATTTTTAGCCACATGTAATGATTAAATAAGCAAGCATAGCAAGCATGGCCTTTGCAACATACATTAGTAATACATCAACAACTATAACATCACAACATTACAAGCATACCAAAATTATTCATAGCTTTGCCTTTGTCTTTGCCTTATACCTTCTCCTTTGCCTTGCATCATGTCTTTTCCTTGCATCACAATATTATCTACAGCATAACAATCTCTACCACATTCTTTCATCAACAAGCAACAAGCATATGACACCCTTTGCCATCCTACTTTGTTGCTCCTTTGCCATAACAATATATGCAACATCATAAATATGCAATCAACTCAACATGCAATAACAACATATGAAAGCAAGCTCTAACAAGTTGTTCTCCTTCACCTCTAAGGGATAGCAATACTAACATCAAGACAACAACAAGCATGCCATCAACAACACCTGTTCAACTATGCATACATTAACTATACCATCATACTTTGCAACATGCCTTGCCATCAAGAATAACAATGATCAATAATATAGTAACATAACAACATAAGCATAAACAAGCAATTCAATAACAATCATCACGACTCGTTCACATCATGACATCAACACAAGCAAAACATAATGCATTGCATTGCCTTGCCTTACACCTCTTCAAGTGATCTTTATTACATAATAATCTCTACAACATTATCTATTCTACCTTGCTTCTCACAATCATCACAACACCTCATCAACTGAGCATACATCAATCAACTTCTTCATCAATAACACCTACAATGCACAATCAACCTTGCAACACATTGTACACATTAGCCTTCAAATCAACCTCATACATAAAACACATGGAAGCCTTAAACATAAAACATTCTCTCTTCAATGCCATATCTTTGTTCTATGTAACATGCTAGCTCAAAAAAATATCCCTTTGCAAAATATCTTGCAACATCTCACACACTTTACCCTAGCATCTCTGCGACATTGATATTTGCAACATTTCTCATAGAACCATTGAACAAGTACAATGAATCAAGATATAACTAGCATAAACGTAATCACAACAATGATCAAAGATATGAAAACATCACAATATGTGCATATGCAAGTAGTTTAACATATGTATATGTACAACATAGCCATAGAATCACAACATGTGATGACAACATAAGTAAACAACCTTTAAAAATATCTCCTTCATGTGTTTTCCTTCACAACAACAACTCCATAACCAATCAATCAATCAATATATGCAACAACACAGTGCATCAACACAAGTATACCTCAATGCATCAACATTTCCATAAGCTATTCTCTAACAAGCTATGATGACCACACTTCTTGCTTCTTCTTAGCTACTCCTTTGTCTTTGCTTCTCTTTTTCTTGTTGCTCCTTTGCTTCTCCTTTGCCTTTTTTGTTATTTTACCATCAATGAAAACTATGCCAACAATCTCCCCCTTTGGCATTGATGCAAACACTGTGATCCTCCACCCTTTGTCCTAAGAAGCATTCTTGTTATTGCTCCAGACTTATGCTTACTAGTATCAAATTTTTTCTTACCTCCCCCTTTGACATTAATGACAAGGTGAGGTCTATCTATGTTTAGTACTAAGATTAATTTCATTACTTGCGTCATTTATACACCCATTACATGAGCAGCAACACTTGCTAGCAAAGCTTGAGTGTATGAGCAATGCTTTAGTACTGAGGCATTTAAATAAAGATTAAATTCACTATTCTTGGTGGCATAAACTAATAAGAGAATCCCTTTTCCTTTAATATAAATGGCAAGGGTGCAATGAGAAAATCACAAGCTTCGGTACAATCTAGGATGTTGCCACCATGTCACAATTTTCATTTTTTTAGGTCCTGTATGAAAAATAAGCTTGACAACACATTGATATATTTATGGCAGAATCCCAAAGCATAGTCCTATTGTTGATAGTTTTCTAACTTTGCTATATTTCAGACATAGTTTATTCTCTATATATCTGCAGTGCATCATGAAAATCATAGTTAACTTGATAGTGAGTAATCTAAATACATGAAAAAAAATGGTTTTATCCTTCATCTCAACAATGTAAGGCTCAATAAATAGCTTACACGGTCTCCTTGAAAAGTTTTGAAATATTTAACAAATATCTGTACTCCTAGATGCAACTCGAGCGTTGTTGGAAATAAATTCAAAAAGAAGAAGTCGACCAATTGTCAAGTAAATAGCCACTTCCCATTTTGCGACTTGAATATAGATATGAATATTAACAACCACAAATATCAGTCTCTAGAAAAATAATCATTGCCATAGCTTGAATATGTTCAAGTAGCTTCAATGACCCAGGGCCCAATATAGCGTTTGGATTCCCACAGTCATCAAGTAAGGCCTCGAGTAAGGAAAAAGGATCTTCAGTGACATGGGCCATTTAAGTTGCATTTTCTTTCCGTCTGATTATCTTATGAAAGAATCTATTTCACAACACCATTCATTGCAAACTCTTCCCTATGGATATTTATGAGTTCACATAGGTCCTCACAATTCGTATGTAGAATGGATTGGAAAATGTGTCAAATGATGCCCGGTGCGAATCTGCGATAATGAGGTGCTATTTTCAGATGTGGTGACTAGGGAATCATAGAGCAAAAAGCAAGTTTTGACATACGAAATTGAGGTTCGAGACATGTACGAAGCATATTTAGTGGACGAGTATGTTGAAGGAACTTCACGTAGCTAGATGAAAATGACGCTTTATGATATAACATGGCTGGAAAGGTCTGGTCATGTGGAGAAAGCGTGAAGGAAAATCAAAGAGCACCAGCCAGCATTAAGCATTCAAATCCTATTTAAATTTGCGCATGGTCCACACTACAATGATGTCTCTTTTGCCATGATCTCAATGTGGTCATCTTTTGCATGCATGCATAATGAATGGGTCAGTGAATCATTAGGTCAGGACTATGAACAGTCACGAAGAAAATATATCCCATATAATATATAAAATATCCTTCATTGGCTGAGTTGAGGTCAGTCTTTAGCGCCTTTATTTAATATCTATTCAACTCTCCTAGACGAGTCCCTCCATTGCTTTGGCTAATTAATAGAGGGAAATAATCATAATAGCTCCCCTACTTGCTAAGGCGATACTTTTTAAAATAAAAGAATTCATGAAAGGCGGAA
The DNA here is from genome assembly GCA_031772625.1 of Pinus tabuliformis. Taxonomy (NCBI): domain Eukaryota; kingdom Viridiplantae; phylum Streptophyta; class Pinopsida; order Pinales; family Pinaceae; genus Pinus; species Pinus tabuliformis. The sequence continues at coordinate 688,803,297 of CM062814.1, read as the reverse complement.
GTCACGAGAGAGGTTGCTCATTCTAATTGTTCTCCCTTAACCCATATCATGTTGGGCAAGACTGTGTTGGTGCCTTACTCCATTTATACACCACCAGTTCTTTGCCTTTCTGCTCGACCAAAGAAAGAGCAAGGTGTGTTTAGCTCTTTCACGTATGCGGGGAAGGAAGATGGAAAGATACCTATTCAACCTCCAAATTTGTTGAATTACCAACACAAAGAAGATTAACTTACTTCAAAATAATAATGTTCTCCATATCAGATTGTGCAAGTCAACCAACATTACACGTTGGTGCTTGATTTTACCACAGCATGGACAACCCCCGAACATGGTAATTTTTTTACAAAGAATATTGTTATTCCATGTATGTCACCGATAATACGTTTCATAAATATCACTTGAAAGTCCCCTAAAGTCAAAATTAGTCGTTAGTCAAGATAGCCGTTGGAGTCTCTGCTCAGACTATTTAACATGCTAACCTGAATCTGTTTCTTCAACTTGTCCTCACGATGAACCACACTTGTTCGTTCGAAACGCGTCGACAAATGATTTATCTTGTGATTTACGCCGAAGAATTTCTCGTAAACCTGATATGAATCACAGAAGCCCCAATTCAACAACTTTTGTACTATTTCTTTCCCTGCATCTTGTTACACCAACAGAGTCAGGTGCTTTGTACCATTCATTATCTTTTCAAGTAAGAAAATGTCACCATATTCATTGTCATCATAGATGGATTGTGGAGGCTCTAGATCGCCAACCCCAACAATGGTGCTGCCACTTCGAGACATGAAAATTGCATTATACTGGCCTTGATTAGTTATTCTAAAAAACACAATGATCTTTGTTGGTGAGAACAAAGATAAACTGTGAGGACTTGGGCTGGTGTCGAATTTCCTGCACTTTTCATTCGATTCCATTTGATCATAAGAAAACTTCATCTTCTTGGCCGTGTCATTGGAATTTGAACTCATGACTTTTGCTGCAAAACCAATGCGAATTTTGCAAGATTTGTCCCTCTATGCATTGGCATGATTTGTCCCTCTGGCACCTCAACATTACGATTCCTTATTTGTCGTTCCTGTCACTTTCCATATTTGTTCCCTAATCATCCCTATGCATTACCTGTTGGCTTTCAAAGTTTCCTATATTGAAATTTATGCAGTTGACCAGCCATTTCTAGGCCCCATGTTTTAGTTGTCCGTTCGACGCCTTTGGCATTGGTGTCACTAATTGTGCATTTTCATAAATCAATTACTTGATTAACTCATGCTTACAACATGTCGATTAAAGTACAAAGAAACAACAACTCAAAGTGTGAGCAAAGTAAAGCAACAATAATGTCCAAAGAAACTGCTTTTGGTGCGAGCTCTAGTTCACTGCAATTCTCTAACGCATATTTATGGCATCTTTAATTATTCTAATTGTCTAGATCTGTCATCTTTTGAAATAAATTATGATCAATTTCTCGTGTGTTTTATAACTGTTTTTCTATTCATATCATTTGTCTGGTATCCACAAAGAATGTCTCTGTCGACCCCTGTTCTGATGCACTAGCCAGGTAACGTTCCATGTACTCTTATGCATTGTTAACGCATATCACTAAATAATGTTCCACTCTGGCATCTACAGAGTCACATACTAGCACTGCCATCTGAATGTAACGTTTATGCTTCAATTTGACATTCTACGATCAATCATTATTTTGTGAACTCTTGCAGTTCTCGTTAAAGAAGTGTAGACATGCAAATTCCTGCCACTAACCAATGAGATAATGAATTTTCCTGAAATAACTGAGCCTTCTTAGATTCACGTCTTCCGGTCATAAAACACACCTTTGCGTCCTCACAAAAAATAACGTTCCATTCCACTGAACTTGTGACTAATAAATTTTTTTGATCTTTAATTTGTTTTATATTTGTGCTTTTGAATTTAGATATCCCTTTAGGAAAAATACCATGAGCCATAACTTCGAGATGAATTGTGAGAAGAATATCGTTCACTTGAAGATTGCATAGAATCTTTTACATTAATAGAAGAACATTGACTGCTCCGTCTCTTGATGGATTTAGTTAGAGAACCTTCACTGATTTAGTTAGAGGATATCACTAAGAATTCACAATTACAGTTGAACTCGAATGTCCCAAATGTTTGGTCTGGTGCAAGCTTCTGTGAAGTCTTGCATCCAGAGGAGGACTGCACATATCCCACACCAAGGTATCCCATGGACAAGTTGTGATGCACTTGGCCCTGTCAATCTTCACATGGGATTTATAGTGTGTCGAACACAACACAGAGAATCAAGCCATGAGTGCGTTATGTCATTGATTTCATTTGCATAGAGAATGGATTCCTCTATGTAAAGAGAATTCATGAGTCGTCTTAGAGAACACCTAAACAAGGTTTTTTTCGATGTGAAAGAGAGGTGTAAGGAGTCACACATATTATGGCTATCTATCATAGTAAAAATCCATATTCCATCTTGCTTATTGTTGTTGCTATTTTTTTTTAATTCATAGATTGAGAACCAATACACCAGAAAACGAACCTTTTGCATACCGAGAGAATTTTATCCTGAGATATTTTATTCTTCCTGGCGGACTAATGTATTATAGTGATGAACCGATTGATCTACTGGGATTTTAGCCATAGCAGAAATTCATAACTCAATGATTCTTTTACGTTTGGAATGCCTTGATCTATCTTTCTTGATGTCTCTTGCGAAGTATGTTTTCCATGAAACTTGTTCAATGAGTCCTGTTGTGGAGTCCATTCTGGAGGGTTATAAAGATTGTCTTCTCTGGCAACAACAAGTGATCACATTTTAAATCTTCCTCATCTTCATTTTCAGTATTGTTATCTATATAAACTAAACTTATAATCTCATTTGTCTTCAATGATTATTTCTTTGATTATGAACAACATTGCTTATCCTTGATTATTTTTGAGCCATTGACCATCAAATTCAAGTGCTTTCCAACTTCTCAAATTTCAGATGCTTGTGTGCAGGGATCTTCTATTTTCTTCTTCTTAAAGATGCGTCAAGCACTTATTAAATGGATTAATGGCATGGTCAAGGAGGACATGTTGATTCATTGTTGTCTTGTATTGCACAAATAGATTTATTACATATTTGACACTTCAATTTGCATGGTAGTCGTAGGAATTTGATTAGGGTTTTATCTAACTCGTGCAAATTTAGTCTCACCATATCGATTATCTTTTCCAGGACATTTTTGGGGTTTCTTTCTCCCCGAGATGGTGCTTCTATGGCATAGCCCAAGTTCTTCATTGCTTCCTTAAGCAACTCCACCCGAGGCTATGATGACTTCATTATGTCATTGAAGCCATAGGTTTCTCCTTTTTATTCCTCTTCCATACCTTAGTTGATTGTCTTATGTTGTCTGCATTTCCTTTTGGCTCATTGTTTGATATACTTGCAGTGACCTCCATCTTTTGTCTAGAGTTCTTTAGGGTATTTGGAAACTTCCAGTGTTTGGCTTTGTGGCCAAGGTTACTACATGAATAGAGCCTTGTTTGGCCAAGAAATGGGGGAAACAAATTTTATTTTCTTAATTTCATGTTCTTATTTGTATACATTTTGAATTCAACATTTTAATGTCCAAATTCATTGTAGCAACCCTGGGTTAAAAGCCCATGTAATAAAGGATAGTAAAGGAAAAATGAATAAGGCCAAGGTTATGGGACACATATTCCAAGTTGAATGTTGGGAAATGCACTATAGTCGGCATCACTTTCGATTTATCTAGAGCTAAGGAAATGGCAAAGGAAAAGAGGCATTAATTGACATTTTATTTATGAAATAAAGGAAAATAGGAGAAAATGAAGGTGAAGAGACACATATTTGCATAAGAGGGAAATTAGAAGAAAAATTAAGGAAAATGACGAAAATAGAGAGATCAATAATAAAAAGGCTTCTAAGGATCAATTCACAACCTTTTTTTCAATTTCGTTTTGGAATTAGTGAAAAGAAAGAGAAAGAGAGCACCAATAGGAGAAAGCAAGCAAGCAAGCAAAGAAAGGAAAAGGATAAGTAAGGAGAAGGTTGGATCCACAACTTCAGTGAGAAAATTTTGCAAGTAATGGTTGTATGTGTGATTTCCTAGCTGAGGTGTGAATGCATGGTACATGCATTTGTTTATTTAGTTCATTTGTTGTCATTGGCATGGGTTTTTCTAGGTTTGACAGTTGTTTTAGCCTTGCCTTGCAATTTCGTGGATAGTCATGGTGTGATGGGATTCATTTCTTGGTTGAACTTTGGTTTTTTGGAAAATTTTGGAACTTGGGGAGGTGGTCTCAAAAAAATTACCAAGGTTGGGGGTGGAGATGGTTTTCTCTAGGAATCCCTCAATAGGTGGATGGAGACAGTCAAATTCCTCAAGGCATGGTGAAGGAATTCAGAGGCATCCAAGTTTGTTTTGGTTTTTTGATCTCTTGATTGGTTTTGGCAAGATCACAGTAATTTGAGGGTGGAGGTGACTTAACCTCTGAATTCCCTTAGTTGTTTGTATCTTGGTTTATCCCATGAGATCCCACATTCATGCTTGGAATAAGGCACGGGGGTGATTGGTTGAAAGAAATATTTGATTTAGCTCAATCTATGGCTAGGCGGTATGTGGAAATCCCCAACTTGGTTGGATTTTGCATAAGTTAATAAGAGTTATTTGTCTATTGTACTCTATAAGCATTTATACTTGTTATTATGTGGCTTTGATGGTTTTTTTTCCATAATTACTATTATGATTATATGTCAGTTATAAGCATTGTTCTATGACATGTTCTAACTATGGCTCTTGTTATGCTTTGATTAGTTGATAAATGGTTGATGAATGCATGTGATAACAAGTGTTGTTGCCACTACTTGAGAGGGAATTACACCTTATCGATGTTTCACAACTAAAGAACATATATTTACACTGAGATATGCATTCATGACTTGTATCTTACATGTATATCATGTGTTTGACGAAATGCCTAGTATATTCTGGTCTATCTAGGTCATGTTTATGAATCAAGTTTGTATGTTTAGGCTTGTCATTATGTCATTTTTCATGCTGAGAAGTTATAAGCAGTTCTAGGTAGTGGTATGGAGGCTGACCTGTAAAGATGGCTCAGATCTCTAGAACGCACCCTCTGAACTGGAGGTTTTGGGCTATAACTGCACTCAAGCAATGTTGTGCATGTAGTTGGATGTCTCTAACCACACCTTGGCCTTATCATGCATGTGGTTGGGGCTCTAGGTTAATGAAGTAACGTTCCATCTCATGGATTTACCACCTGGGGTGTTTCTTTAGCCCCTGGGTGATTTGTAGTCCTTGTAGGATGTCAGTTTATGGTCAGTAAGTCTCAGTTGTAGGCCCCACTTCCTTAACTAGAATTAGGAGGTCAGGTCATGTCATAATGGCACTCTGCTTCACATTTACCTGGAGGGCTTCTAAAAGTAGGTGAATGTGGGAGGGGGTGTGTTACTGTTAGCCTCACTCTCATAATAAAACAATTATAAATCCAAAATTATAATTAAATAAATCAAATCCCGAGAATTAGGAGTTAGTTCCTCAAATTAGGGAGTTTAGTTAGGATGAGATATTCTCTCCAACTAGTTCTCCTAAATTAGTGTTTTTTTGAGAAAATATCTCAACCAATTTTGTCCAAGATAGACGCACTATCTTGAGACAACTTCCTCATGTATTTATATGTATCATAAACATTATTTTAATAATGAAATTTATGAGAATGAGAGACTACAGGAAAGTATCTCGTGCCTTTTCCGCCATGTCTAGTTTTTATATATTTCTGATATTCATTTTATGAGTGTGAGTGTGTATTATTTATTTATTAGTTTTCTACATGTGGTATCAGAGCCTGTGTAAAGAGTGTTCAGTAGAGCCTGTGCACGGATTGAGCCTGCAAAGTCCGTTGAACATGGAGCCAGGGTTTGGGTCAAGAATCAAACCTAGAAGCGACAGGTTTTTACTGTAGCTATTGCTAAACCGGGCTAGGAGGAGGTAGTACAGTTTGCAGCGGATCTGGAAAGCGAGTGCTAGGCGAGTAGTGGACTGTGCATATTGTGAGCATGGCAATACTCCATCTCTGCTTGATCAGCGGAAATGAATTCATTATGTTCCTATTCCGTGGTTGATTTACTTTTGTTCCATGGAATTTATTTTCCTTATTTTTTTTTTGGGAGAAAATTAGTAATGAAAGAAGTGCGTAGTCATACAGTGAATCGCCACAACATCCATGAATAATTATTGACTCTAAAGACCATATTTCCTGATGAATCAATGATTTTGAAACCTTTAGCATTGGAGTTTACGGGTCGCTTCCAAACTGTGAATGTTACTGGACACCAAGAGGTAGCGAGAGAGGAAGAGCTCTCTGCTTAACATTTATCATAGTTGCTATTGAAACTGAATACTCCCCGGAGGTAGAGAAACAAGGATGCAGCTGAGGAATTCTTTGATTGGTTAAATCATCCATGCAGGAGACTGAAGAGCAGACACAATACACGAGCGTAAGAGATCAATGTGGAGAGTAGCAGCTCTGTGGAGATCAGCCAACAAAACCCTGGAAATAAATGCCTTGAGCCAACGTGTAAATCATTTGGAGAGGTTATCTTGATAAGTAAATGCGTTGAATGTTTCTAATGTTGTCGTATGTAATTTCTCCAAATGATATTTTTTTTTTAATTGTGCTTCAACCTTTGAAGGAAGGGCCAAGTGTTAGATTAGTCAAGGAGCTTCATTAACGGATCTTGCAATTATTACCAATTTGAAAGAATTACTGGACGTGTTATTGAGTGAGTGATCCTCAAAAGAACACACAAATCTTTGCATTGGATCTCAGCATGCCACTTTGAATTCCTGGGTTAATTCTCTACAACCTGTCAACGATTTTCAACCTGGATTTCGAAGATTAATCTCTACAAAAATTATATGGTCCGTATTTTATTTTACATTAAAAAATTTAACCTTTGTATTTTCTTTTACATGCAAAATTTTTAACGTCTAAGAAAAAAAGAAGAGAAAAATTCGTTGACTTATGGAAGCATGTAAAAAGAAACTACTAAAAAAAGGGAGTGATAAATGTATTTTTTATTTTTATTTTGGAGTAATAAGGTGAAATGGTTTTTCTGGTTTTTGGAGAGATAAGGAGTATTTCTAGTTCTTTATGTAATGGAGTAATAAGTGATTTTTTGGAGTCATAAGATGCTTATTTTGTCAATTTGGAGCGATAAGTGAATTTGTTTGAGAGAAATTCATTGTTGTAATTCAAAGTAATATTTTACTTTCAGAGCGATTGAGTCAGTGCAGGTAGTTTTTTGAAGACAATTTGCAAGTGTGACATTCTTATTGAGAAGTTTCCATGACAAAGTTGTGACATTGAAGAATGATGTACTCCATTAATTAATAAAATCATAATTTTTGTGGTGCTTGTGTCCTAGATCCACCTGAAATTGAATAAGGGGATTTTAGGTACACCATTTGTAATGAATGTGCGCGCATGACTTGTATTTAGATTATGAAAGCACTCTCTTTGTATTATGCTTAAACAACTACATGCACATAAGCAAACTTGAGTATAAGAACGCTTAATCAAGCTCCTATAATCAAGCTTAAGTACACAAGCATAAAGCGTCACATTATCAACTTGATAAGATGATCTTCCAAGCAAGCACATTTCACATCATGTAATCAAAGCAATCAAGTTAAGGACGCTACAAAATCAAGAATTTCAAGCCAAGATGACATCAACATCATCAACACTTTTTGTATCACTTGCAGATAAACATGTTTTAACTGAATTGTATGGGTGCATTCTCAGTGGTAACCGACACCCTAATTTGAATTGTTAAGGTGAACACATTAAGTCAAGTAAGTCTTCAAGTGATTCATCAAGATTGAACTTGTCATTTGTCTCTTGGGTGCATTTTCAACAGTGTTCGACACCCTTCCTTTTTTAAAATCAGTACATTCAGTAAGTACATTCAAGAAAACACAACGTGTTAGTAATCAATCAAGCAAGTTCAAGCAAGCCATCTAGCAAACAATCATCATCAAACAAGTGTGAATTCTAGTATTCTATTCTTCAAGTGAGCATCAAATCGAGCCAGTGTTTAACGCAAGTGTAATAAACAACAAAGCAAGCAAGTATGTCATTCAAACAACCAAGCAAGCGAGCATGTCAAAATCAAGTGCAGAAGTTCACAACACGACATTTACAACAAACGAGCGAATGTGAAGTTGATTGAAGCATTCAAGCAAAGTGATCGTCATCAAGCGAGTGTGAAATCAAGAGTTCAAGCAACCAAGTTATAAAACTCTAGCAAGTGTTTAAAGTATCAACAATCAGCAACATTACAAGCGAGTTTGAATTCAAAGTGAGCACGCTAACATGGCGACACACATTCAATTGTCCCAAATTCTTACCAATTTGATTTTATCATCAGCTGGCGACATGGTGAACATCAGCAAAACAACTCTTGTTGATATTCAAGTGCATCTTCTACATGCACATGAAATGATTGAGTTTCTTCAACTGTAGTCGCAACTTCAAAGAGATGATTTTCAACAGAAGAGTGATGTTTCCAAGTCTTTCATCCGTACAAATGAAGATAAAGATGTTGCTTCCAAGTCACTGATCCAACTAACTTCAAGTGTCGAAGTGGTCTTTGATCCAGTTCAACTTTCTTCCAAACCAATCATCAAGCCATGGGAAGAAATCCAAAGTAACAGAAATCGACGAGGCTTAGGATATGTCAAAGATGACGCCAACTTGCATATCCCAAATTATTCAAGGCCCATTAAGTTTTTCAATGCTGGGTTTCTTGCAAAAATCACATCGGCTAGTTCTGAGAAAGTCGACGACAAACAGAAATACACACAAACTGAAGTTGCATACAAATAGACATGCACGCAAACTAAAGTTGCAGTCAAACCAAACTGCCTTCATTGTCAAAGAATCAGTCATCTGGAAGATCAGTGTTTTGATCTCCATCCTTGTCACCATTGTGGCAAGTCAAATCATTCATCAACACAATGCAGCAAATAACAACAATCAACTAGATTGAAGATAAATTATTCATGGATTGATCCCTGGGAATGGTCATCCATGGTCAGAATATTGTATAAGTTTTACAATCGAATTCACTCACACATAATGCAACCAATAGTAAAAATGAAGATGGTACTCTCGTGCAGTTGAATGGGGGAGTACACCAGTGAAACACTCCTACACCTGAAGGGGGGGAGTTCAACAATAATTTGAAAAATATTGTCTCTCGTTTCAGCTGACAAAGGGGGGGAAATGTCAAATAAATTGACAATGGTTATCAGACTGAAAGTCTCGACAACATCAGTGAAGCGGCCAATGGGAATTTTCATCAGCGAGTGAGCATCAAAAATTTTTCCAGTGGGTGATCAACAACAAAGTCAGTAGTGAGCAATTTTCAAACACAACAAAAGAAATAGTGAGTTTTTTTTCGATGTCATCAGCCAGTTGGCGTTCTCAATATTTTGTTAGTGGACACAGGATGCTGATTTCAAGCAAAGGAAAGTTGGATCCTTTTGCAACTTGGAACGTGATGGAGTTGTCAACCGACATTCAGTGATGAATCAAACATGCAACTGACTCATGGTCTCTTCATATTGCAGTTTCTTGAGCATCCAGCTTTGGCGGTTTTTCGGGCAATGTTTTTTGAGGATCAACTTGAAAACTTGGAAGAGGGTTCCTTGTTCTTATTTTGGATTTATCATTGAGGGGGGGAATGTTAGCCTCACTCTCATAATAAAACAATTATAAATCCAAAATTATAATTAAATAAATCAAATCTTGAGAATTAGGAGTTAGTTCCTCAAACTAGGGAGTTTAGTTAGGATGAGAGATTCTCTCCAACTAGTTCTCCTAGATTAGTGTTTTGTTGAGAAAATATCTCAACCAAGTTTGTTCAAGATAGATTCACTATCTTGAGACAACTTACTCATGTATTTATATGTATGATAAACATTATTTTAGTAATGAAATTTATGAGAATGAGAGACTACAGGAAATTCTTTCATGCCTATTCCGCCATGTCTGGCTTTTCTATATTTCTGATATTTATTTTATGCTCGTTTGAGTGTGTATTATTTGTTTATTAGTTTTCTACAATTACAGATTGATATAAGAGCTTCTAGGTTCAAAAACTTAGACTGGATGGGCTAGATTCATGTTGTTATGCATGGATTGTCATGCTTATGGTTGTCGTGCATGAAGTCATTGTATGGAGTTAGTGTTATCATTCATGATGTTGTCATGTTGATATGAGTATTTATATATATTTATCGTGCTAATCTAGATTGAGTTTTGTAGATAGGATAGCCTCCCTTGAACTTCACTAAGGTATGTTTGATTATGTTTATATTTGGTTATTTGACATGGTATGTTTTCACGAAGAAGATCAGATATGATAATAAGAATGGTGGATCACAGTGCACGTGACTCTCCTTATAGATAAGATGAGAAACACAAAGATGAGTACTCTCTTGACATAGCAGATACCTTGAGAAGTCTAAAGGCAGAAATTAGAAGTTGAAAGGCAGAAAATGACAGGTTCATTCAGTCACAGGAAAGACTAACTGGGGCACAAGAAAAGCAAGAAGAGGTCAATGCAGTAATCCTTTAGAGTTTGTCATATTTTCAAAGATAGGGACAACCACAGATCAGTCATAGACAAGAGGACAAGACCAATAAGGCATATGGTAGCAGGTCTCATGGAGGACACAAGTCAGACAGGGATGGAATGGTCAGAGGTGGCATATGGATGGATACACCTGAAAGAAGAGGTAGTGGTTATGGGTTCTATTCTAGTTCAGGATTAGATAGAAAACATGGTCATCATCATTATCATCCTTATAGGAGGAGTGAGAGGGGATACTTTCCAAATGAGTTCAAGAAGGCCAAGCCTCCTACATTTGATGGAGAGTTGAAGAAATCAGAAGATGCAGAAGCATGGTTGCTTGGAATGAAGAAGTTCTTCGAGTTGCATGACTATACAAAGAATATGAAGGCCTGAATAGCTATTTTTAGTCTCAAGGGAAAGACATACATTTGGTGGGAAGATGTGAATCATGTCAAAGGAATCAGGACAGAGGAGTTGAGTTGGCATGGATTGAAGAGGCTTTTCAGAAAGAATTTTTTGTCGGAGAGATATTCTGATGGTAAGGCTAATGAGTTCAATGAATTGAAGATGGGATCTATGAAAGATGAAGAGTATACAACTAAGTTTCTCAAATTGTTGAGGTATATGTCGTATCTTAAGGACAAGAAGAAAAAGGTTCAGAGATTCATCAATTGACTACCATTAACATTCCAGGATCAGATTGAGTATGATGATCCTCGATCGATGGAGGAAGTCATTGGGAAGTTGAAGCATGGTTATGAGCAATCAAAGTGCAAGACTGAGCCTAAGCGTGTCTAGAAAGGCAATGGAAAGAGAAAACGAAAATGGCCTCTAAAGTGGGAAAGACCTCATGATGCAGGTGAGAAAGAGAATGTGGTTCCTTACAAGAAGTTCAGTACAATAGAGAAGGGACATGGATCTCAGTCTAGGAGTAGCAGAATAAGGGTAGTGGCAATGAATCGTTGCAGTGTTGGATTTGTGGCAAGGATCATAGCAAGAAGGATTTTATGTTGTATCAGGGTGGTAGACCTCATATCTACAACACTTAGGAGGCGCAGACAATTGGGGATTTTGGGAAAAGTATTCCTCTAATCTATGCAAAATTTGGTAATAAGCAGGTGGATCACCAAGAATCCATTATTGAGATGGAAGGTAAGATTTTTGATTGAATTTTTTACATTTTGATTGATCCTAGATCTAATTATAACTATGTTAATCCTAAATGGGTGGATAAGTGTGGCTTGAGTAAAGAAGTGCATGCAGAGTCTTGGTTGGTTTAGTTGGCTACAAGTACTAAGAAAATAGTTCATCATTGGGTGACAACTTTTGCATTTCAGCTAAATGGTATGCTTACATTAGCGCATATAAATGTGCTTCCTTTTGGTTTGTACAATATGTTGTTGGGTATGGATTGGTTGTACATTCACAAGACTAAGGTAGATTTATATGATAAGGCTATTGAGTGCTTGGATGATGATAGATAGAAGAGAATCTTGTAGTGTAAGAAAAATTCTACATCAGTGAGAATGGTTACATCTATGTAGGCAAAGCGCAGTCGCGGGAAAGGGTGTGTATTGTTTGCAGTTCATATTTATAGTGACAAAGGGAAGGATGTTGAATTCTTGAAGAGGTATCTGGTTTTGCAATAGTTTTAGGATGCATTTCCAGCAAGATATTTTGGATTTATTTCCTCATAGGGAAGTGGACTTCTCCACCGAGATGGTACCAGGAGCAACTCTTGCATCTAAGGCACCTTACAAGATAAACACTCTGGAGTTAGTGGAACTAAAGTTGTAGCTTAAGGAAATGCTTGATAAGGGATACATTAGGAAGATTGTGTTTCCTCGGGTTGCACTAGTATTATTTGTGAAGGAGAAGGATGGTACTCTCAGGTTGTGCATTGATTATAAGTAGTTGAACAAGGTAACTATCAAGAACATGTATTCTTCACCGCAAATTGATGACTTGTTTGATCAATTGAAGGGAGAAACAGTGTTCGTGAAGATTGACTTGAGATCAAGATATCATCATGTACGCATCAAAGAAGAGGACATCTACAAATCAGCATTCCATACTAGGTATGGGCATTATGAGTTTGTAGTAGTTCATTTTGGTCTTACTAATGCTCCAGGGACTTTTATTTGTTTGATGAATAATGTGTTGCATCCTTATTGGACAAGTTTGTGATAATATTCATTGATGACATATTGATATATTCTAAGAATGACGAAGGAATGTAGAACGTCTAGCAATAGTGTTAAAATTATTGAGAAAACATCAGTTGTATTCCAAGCTTAGAAAGTGTAGTTTATTTCAGACAAAATTCCATTACTTGGGACATGTTTCCAAGGAAGGTATAACAGTGGACCTGGAAAAGATCAGAGCTATCATGGAGTTGGTAGCTCTTAGGAATTTGGATGAGGTTAGATCATTCATGGAAATAATAGGTTATTATAGGAGGTTCATCATAAACTTCTCACATATTGTCTATCATATTACATATTTGCAGTGAAAAAGGAAGAAATTTGTATGGATTGAGGAGTGTATATCTAGTTTTGAGCAGTTGAAGTATTTTCTTACAAATTCTCTAGTCTTGAATATTGCAAATCTTGACAAAGAGTTTGTGGTATATATAGATGCTTGCAAGGGAGGACTCGGTGGAGTCCTAATGTAGGAAGGACAAGTGGTGTGCTATGATTCAAGGAATTTTAATGAGCATGAGAAGAGCTATGTGACTCGTGATCTTGATTTGGACGCTATCATTCATGCATTAAAGATGTGAAGACATTATCTTCTTGGAAGGAGGTTCATCTTGATGAGTGATCATAGTGGGCTAAGGCACTTGTTTTACCAACCTAATCTAAATTCCAGGTAAGCTAGATGGTTGGCTACTCTTAGTGAGTTTAATTTTGAGATCAGGTACATCAAGGGAAAGGAGAACAAGGTTGCAAATGTTCTTAGCCAAAGAGTGAAAGTGAATCACAATGCAACAATGACTTCTTATGGGATAGATTTGCAAGAGTGGATCTTGCAAGCAGGACAACATGATGACACATATCAGTAGTTAAGGCACAAATTACAATAGTAGGGTGCAGGTGATAGGGATAAGGAGTATCATTTCATGACAGATGGCTTGGTCAGATTCAGGAACAAGATTTATGTACTAGATGAGATTGAGCTCAAGAAGCTTATCTTGAGGGAGTTTCATGTCAATTCGTATTTAGGTCACCCAAGATATCAGAAGACTTTGACAACAATAGAGAAATTCTACCATTGGACGAACTTGAAGAACAAGGTGGATGAGTTTGCTGCGAGATGTTTGGACTGTCAGCAGGGAAAAGAAAAGTGTAAGCATCCACGTGGTTTATTGCAACCAAACCTGATTCGAAAGTGGAAATGGGAGGTCGTTTCCATGGACTTTATTACAGGTTTGCAGAGGACATCAAAGCAACATGATTCCATCATGGTTGTGGTTGATAGGTTAAGTAAGGTAGCTCACTTCATTGCAGTTATCCCTATGAATTCAACTACTGAGGTAGCTCAGATTTTCATCAGGGAGATAGTGAGATTGCATGGAGTTCCTAAGAAGATCATATTAGACAAAGATTCCAAGTTCACTTCTAGGTTTTGGAAGGAGTTGTTTGTAGGTTTGGGGACAAAGTTGGCTTTCAACACAACTTATCATTCACAGACAAATTGACATATAGAGAGGGTCAACGGGATGCTTGAGAACATGTTGAGGATGTACGTTATGTATCAACAGAAGAAGTGGGAAGAGTATCTTTGACTAGTATAATTTTCATGTAATATTGGGTATCATGAGTCCTTGAAGATGAGTCCATTTTAGTTTTTTCATGAGCATAGTTGTAATACTCATATCAAATGGAGTGATCGAATGAAGAAGGTATTGATTGGACCGGATATGTTGGAAGATATGGAACAAAAAATGTAGGTTATTAAGAGGAATTTGAAGGAAACACAAGACATGTAGAAGATTTATGCAGATGAACATAGGGTATTTAAAGAGTTTCAAGTTCAGAAGCATGTGTGTTTGTGCATCAAGCCCAAGAGGAGATCCTTGAGGATTGGATCATTTGCCAAGTTGGAACCTCAGTATTGCGGATATTTCAATATCCTAGAGAGGACTAGGCTAGTGGCCTACAAAGTTGCACTGCCTCTACAGTGAAAATCCATGATGTTTTCCATGTTTCATTGCTTAAGAAATATCTCTAGGATTTTGATCATGTGATTGACGGGTTTGTATTGTAGGTGGAGCCAGAGAGAGAATTCCAGTTAGAGCCTCAATACATATTGCAGTAGAAACAACTCATGCTACAAAATTGAGCAAGTTAAAGTGCAAAGGAAGCACTTTGGGCCCGATGAAGCTACATGGAAGATGGCGGATCAGATGTGGGCTATGTATCCTTCAATATTTGTTGGGTCAAGCAAATAAGATTTGGTATATGTATGTGTATATGTATATGGTTGTAGATACCACAATGAGTTGTGTTATAAAGCTCCAATAAGTAGTATGATTTTCATATTTGTCATGTTGGTCATGATTTGCAGTAGTTGTTCATTGTAAATATTGTATCAAGCTATGTTATAAAGCTCTATGGGTAGTATGTTTTGGTTTTCAACGGTTTTGTTGGTCATAGTGTCATAGAAAACTTAGGACAGTGTTCCCCTAAGGGGGAGGGGTTTGTAACAACCCCGAGTTAAAAGTTCATGTAATAAAGGAAAATAAAGGAAAAAGGAATAAGGCCAAGTTCATGGGACATATATTCCAAGTTGAATGTTGGGAAAAACACTATAATGTGCATCTCTTTTGGTTTATTTATGGCTAAGGAAATTGGAAAAGGCATTGACAAAGAAAAAGAGGCAATAATTGACATTTTACTTATGAAATAAAGGAAAATAGGAGAAAAGGAAAGTGAAGAGACACATATTTGCATGAGAGGTAAATTAGAAGGAAAATTAAGGAAACTGGAGAAAACAGGGACATCAATAATAAAAAGGCTTCTAAGGATCAGTTCAAAACCTTTTTATCAATTTTGTTTTGGAATTAGTGAAGAGAGAGAGAGAGAGCACAAAGAGGATAAAACAAGCAATCAAACAAAGGAAGGAAAAGGACAAACAAGGAAAGCAAGGAGAAGGTTGGATCAATAGCTTCAATAGGAGGATTTTGTAGGTAATAGGTTGCACGTGTGATTTCCTAGCTAAGGAGTGAATGCATGGTACATGCATTTATTTATTTGGCTCATTTATTGTCATTGGCATGGTTTTTATCAGATTTGACAGTGGTTTTAGTCTTGCCTTGTCATTTTCGAGATAGTCATGGTGTGATGGGATTCATTTCATGGTTGAGGTTTGGATTGCTGGAAGATTTTGGAACTGGGTGAGGTGGTCTCAAGAAAATTCCCAAGGGTTGGGGGTGGAGATGATTTTCTCTGGGAAGCCCTCAATAGGTGGGTGGAGACAAAAAATTCCTCAAGGTATGGTGAAGGAATTCAGAGGCATCCAAGACTTTTTGGTTTTGGATCTCTTAACCAATTTTGGTGAGATCATGGTAGTTTTACGATGGAGGTGATTTATCTTCAAGATTCCCTTGGTTGTTTATGTCTTGGTTTATTCCATGAGATCCCACATTCATGCTTGGAATATGGCACGGGGGTGATTGGATGAAAGAAAGATTTGGTGCAGCTCGATCTATGGTCGGGTAGTACGTGGAAGTCCCTGACTTAGTTGGCTTTTGCATAAGTTAATAAGATCTATTTTTCTATTGTACTCTATGAGTATTTATGGTTTTTATGATGTGGATTTGATGGTTGTTTTTTCATGGTTACTATTCTGATTATATGTTAGTTATAAGCATGGTTCTATAACATGTTCAAGTTATGGCTCTTGTTATGCTTTAATTAATTAATGAATGGTTGATGAATGCATGGGATAACAAGTGTTGTTGCAACTACGTGAGAGGGAATTAGACCTTATCAGTGATTCATAGTTAAAGAATAGATATTTACACTCATATATGAATTCATGACCTGTAGCTTACATGTATACCATGTGTTTGACAAAATTCCTAGTATGTTATGGTTTGTCTAGGTCAAGTTTTTGACTCGCGTTTGTATGTTTAGCCTTATCATTATGTCATTTATCATTCTAAGAAGTTACAAATAACTTTTGGGAAGTGGTTTGGAGCCTGCCTTAGAAAGGTGGCTCAAATATTGGGACCACACAATCTAAGTTAGAGATTTTGGGCTATAACTGCACTCAAGCAGTGTTGTGCATGCGATTGGAGGGCTATAACTGCACCCTGGCCTTGTCATGCATGATGTTGGGGATCTAGGTTAGTGAAGTAAGGTTCTAGCTCAGGGATTGACCACATGGGGTGTTTCTTCAGCCCCTGGGTGATTTTTAGTCTCTATAATATGTCAGTTTGTGGTCAGTAAGTCTCAATTGTAGGCCCCACTTCCTTAACTAGAACTAGGAAGTCAGGTCATGCCATAGTGGCACTTTGCTTCAAATTTACTTGGAGGGCTTGTAAAAGTGGGTAAATTTGGGAGGGGGTGTCTTACATTCATTTCAAAAATAATAGTAACCATAGAAATGATTTGTGTACATGGCGAATGGTTGTCTTCTATGTTTTCTTGCTTGAAGGAACCTTCTTGTTTGTTGCACCTTTTGTTGATTAGTCTTGATTTTTTTCTCTTACAATTCACAACTACATGTGAATGTTCATGTCAAGAAAAAAACTTGATATCCTTCAAGGGAGTAAAGAATATCCTTTAGGATATTCCTAATTTTCTCAACACATCATCAAGAGAAAATGACCTTCTTTCAAAGGACCCTTTCTCCTACAAGTATTTTTTATGTTGTTGTATTCTTTTTAATGGATGCTTTATTTGAGTTCTTCATGGAGACAATATCGTTCTCTAACCTTTTACACATTATATTATTTTCATCTACTTCATTTCTTATTGAACCAATCTCAAGCTCTAATATTTCACACTATTTTACTTTCTCCTTCAATCTAGTGTTCATCACCTCTTCCATTCTCCTTCCTTCTTCATGTTGTATCCTTGGGATAATAATTCCCTTGAGTTCATGTTCTCTTTCATCACATATCTGCAACAATTTCTTATGGTCTCTTCTCTCATTTGCAACTCTTTCTATTTCAGCCAATGTTGAGTCAAGCCTAGCTTGATGTTCATTTGTCTTTTCTTCATGAAAATCAGGTACATTCACATTAGCATAATAAGTCTCATTTGATTGAACACTTTCTCTTTGATAGGAATTTTTCTTTTTTCTCTTTTTCTTTTCCTTTTTTGCACTATTTCTACCAATATCTTCTTCATGCATGAGTTGCAACCTATCCTAGATTTATTTTGCAGATTTAAGGTCTATAACCGTCTCAAGATCCTTATTATGAAGGTTGTTATATATTGTAAATTTTCCATGAGCATTCCATTATTTTTCTTGTGTAGAGGGGAATCTTTGTAGTTTCCTTCACACACTAACTTCCATACACATGGTCCATAAGCTATCAATTTTTCTTTTACCTTATCTCTCCATTCATGAAAGTTTGTTGTTCTAAGCATAGGTACACTTTGATAGTCCATTACTCAACCAAGTCTACCTTCCACTGTTAGGCTTGCACAAAAGGAACCTACTCTAATACCAATTGGTGGAAACTTGACTAAACTGAGACGGGGGGTGGGGGCGTTGAATCATTTTAGTACATTCATGAACATAAATTTATTTTCCTTTAACTGATTAACTGAACTATTAAATGAACAACTTAACACATTATGAACAAAATATTTAATATGTGAACAAAATCATAACAGCAGATATAGACACCAGATATAAGTGGAAACACATAAAGGGAGAAAACACTAACTTTGTTATTGTTGTGATGCAAAAGAAAACTCCTACACCCTTATAACATTTGATTTTTTGTAGGCTCCAACCTACAAGGGGTTGCTACCTTGATTTATCTATAAGCTTCAACTTTCTTTTTTCACTCTCTAATGCCATGAATGCAAGCCTTAAACATAAAATATCCATTCTCCAATGCCATATCTATGTTCTCTGCAACATGCCCACTCAACAAAATAACCCTCTACAACATATTTTGCAACATATAACACACTTTTCTCTAGCATCTCTACAAAACTAATATTTGCAACATTTCTCATAGAATCATTCAACAAGTAGAATGCATCAAGCTATAACTAGCATCAACATCATCACAACAATGATCAACAATATGAAAACATCACTATATGTGCATATCCAAGAAATTCAACATATGTATATGTACAACATAGCCATAACATCACAGCATATGATGAAAACATAAGAAAGCAACCTTTAACAAAAGATCCTTCATGTGTTTGCATTCACAACAACATCTCCATAACTGATCAATGAATCAATATATGCAACAGCATAGTGCATCAACACAAGTATACCTCAATGCATCAACATCTTCATAAGTTATTCTATAACAAGATATGGTGGCCACACTTCATGCTTCTCCTTTGATTCTCTTTATATTATTTCTCCTTTGCTACTCCTTTTCCTTTGCTACTATTTTGTCATCAATGACCAATGCCAACAAATCTCATATGCCATTGCCTCTTATGATGATCCATGAGGTCCCTCGACCACATAAAATTGACTTTATTTACACTTCTCTTTGAGCTCATGATAAAATTAATACTATCAGGTAAGGGTTTAAGCATTCTAACCTATCATGAGTAAATACCTTTGAACTCAAGACCTGTGGCTTGGTATCTTGAAAAACATGTTGAAGAATGTAACTAGTGTCAATCTTCATAATTGTATTTGAGTCAAAATGAAATGTATTTATCAAAAGAAATAAAAGAAAAAAAATTTATTAGCATGGGTTTCATTCTTTATTATTTTATTTCTAGGTCAAAGACTCCATTGTAGGATTCTATGGTTTATGTCAAGAGTCCTTTTCCATGCCACCATGTAATACACCCTTGGGATTTTTTTGTCAAGAAAGAAAAATCATTTTGATTAAAATTGAGTCATTTATGCCTCCACCAAGTAAGCCTCAAGGAAGACAAACCGACCTAATTGGGAGCCACAATCCATTATATACAAGAAGCAACTCAACCTCATTTGGAGCACAATACAAGCAAGTTCAATCTATAGTAGCTGGAGAAGAAAAATGAGAGTGAAATACCTAAGGAGAAGGAGAAAACCCTAGTGAAGAAGGAGACACTTGTCAAGAAAAAGGAAGCTAAATTTCTCTCTCTTCTACCATATGGGTGAATTTTTATATTGTTGCTGGAAGGCCAAAATTTCATATTTGCAGTAGAGCTGAAATTCTAGAAGATAGGGGTCAAAAGTATGTGTTGTAGTTGGGTTGAAGCTTGTTGACAAGAAGAGACTACTGAAGTTTGCACAATCATATTGGAAAGTTGACTAGGTGGAGTGAGGAAGGTATTTTGGTCTAGTCAAAGGTCTTGGTTTGTCTCAATATGATTTGAATCTACTAGTGGAAGAGTTTGACTAGGTTTTCCCCTTCATAGGGGATTTATCCCTGGCTGAGTGCCTACTTTTGGTGTCATTTATCTTCATGCTTTGGATTTGATGATTGCTTGATGAGAAGAATATAAAGAAGAAAACAAATAAATCTAATAAGAATATAATAATAACACAAGTAATTATCAACATAAGAAAATATTTCTGCCTTTTTTATTTTCTAACATGGTTTCAGAGCTAAGGTAAAAGAAGACACAATGGTAGCTTGAATATCTATTGAAAGAAGGAAGGATCAAATGAAAGGATTCAAGACAAGATCATAAGAATAAGGGAAGAATCTACATCTAGAAAATCTATGGCAACTTCAATGAAGACAAAGAATAAGTTAGAAGGAGCCACCAACTATAGAGCATGGAAGAAAATGATGGATCTCATCCTTGCAAAACATAAAGTATTGGAATTTGTTCAAGGAAATGTGAAGGAACCCGAAGATAGTGTAGGAAAAGAAAGATATAAGGAGACATCATCATGGCTATGAATCTAATTTTATATGGAGTAAAAAGCAACCTAATCCCCTATATATTCAATATAGACATTGCAAAAGAGATGTATGAAGCTCTCTATAAAATATTCACTATCAAGAACATTAGACAAATTTCTAGTCTCAAGAATGAACTAAGAACAATGAAGATGACAAAAGGTGATATTGTATCTTCATATTTTGTGAGGACCTCTCAAATAAGAGATGAGATCCAATCAATTTATGAGATCATTCTAGACAAAGAACTTGTGATTGTTTCTCTACTAGGTCTACCAAAATCATGGAGCTCCTTTTCATCAGGCATTAATAGTTGGAAAGAAACACCATCCTTTGAATAAATGTGGAATGCATGCAATCAAGAAGAAGCTCACATCTCACTAGAAAATAATAAGAAGGAAGAAGATCATGACAAAACTTCAAATACTTATTCCACTCACTACAAGAAGAAGGGAGGAAACAAGAAGTTTAAGGGACCAAAGAAGAAAATTGACCTATCTGAAGTAGAATGTTATCATTTTCATAATATGAGACACTATAAGAACCAATGTCTAGAAAATACTAGGATCTAGAATAAGAAAAGAGAAAGGGAACATGCAATAGTTTTTTATGAAGCTCCACCCAATAAGAACAAGGCCGAAGAATATGAAGTCAAAGACTTATACTATTAAGTGTTTCCTTGCATATCCTTCTATATCATTATTTTAATTTTTGTAAAGTTTTTCTTTGATATTTTGATCTAATATATCTTGTTAGAAGTTCTTGACTTGTTTTGATAAGTTGTAGGTATCCCTCAAAAATATTGGATTAATAGGTAGGATTCACTATTTTACCAAAAGTTTGTTTCCTCTTTCATGATTGATTTTCTCCACACATCAAGATATATTTGTATTGCATGCTCATAATCTTTTCCTTAAATTTTCCTTAGTAGGAAAGCTTGCATAATACACAAAGATTATGGAGGAAACTTTAAAGAAAGACTTGAATCATGAAGAAGGTCTGTTCTAAATGAAACCCTTCAGAAAAGATGATATCCTACAAGGTTTTTTAAAGAAAAATTCAAGGTATGTCTTAGACTACAAGATTTGTTGCAATATTTTCCTCATACAAAAAGGTATGATCATTCTCATTTGAAATTTGTTTTATATTAGTAACTCTCTTATGTCTATGTTTTTGAATCATAAAGATTCTTGTTAGGGTGATTAATCACTATTTTGAATCTACCCTTATCATTCTATCTCTCGTCCTTTTTCTTTGATAAAAATCTAACCTTAGGGTTCACTATAAAACCCTATCCTTTCGATGCTTAGGGTATGCTAATGATGAAACCCTAATATTATTAGGGTTTATTGATCAAGTTTAGGTCTCTTGTCGAAATCCTACAATCTTGATGTTTAGGGTTTTGGTAATGTTATGGTAAAACCATAGCCTTGTAGGGTTTGTTGTTGATGCCTAGAGACCATATTTTTCTCAGGGTTTGGTAAATTAAGGTTTATGAAAAAATCCTTATAATATTCAATATAAAACCCTAGAAATGGATCTCTCGGTGTATGTTATTCCATATAATTGAAACCCTATCCTAGTCAAAATTTGGTGTATATCTAATTTTGGAGTTTGATGTTTGTAGCTAGGGCTTATGATAAAACCCCAATACGAGACTAATATAAGTTTCTAGGAAATAATAATGGATCCCTAGAGATAAAATTCTAGAATACTAACTTGATTGTTGATATTCACAATTTAGTTTTATAAATGAAATCTAGGTTTTGTAACAAAACCCTAGTAGAGTTTGATATTCTAAGGCATGATAATGAAACCCTAGAAGTATAATGTTTTTTATTATTGATATGATATAGTTTTGATGATGAAATCTAGGGTTTGTGGTGAAACCATAGTAAATGTTGTCACAAGAAGTCTAATAGATGAAACTCTTGATTGATTATAAAACCTAACTAGGTTTAGGTCTTGAATGTATAAAAGCTAATTTATTATGATCCTATTCAAAATGAAATGCTAACCCTATATTGATAAAGTTGACTTCATGCTCTTGTACATATATATTTGTGTTTGGTTGTACCTGTTGTTGAAAGTTTACAGGTACAAAGTCTTCAAGATGATGAAAATGCTTACCTCATAATTTGATGATGATGTTGAGCATGATGGAAAGAGGGGGTTGTGAGAACCTCAATGTTCAATAGATGATATTGTTTCCATATGAAGGAATGATGAAGTTTTGGAAGGTCTAAATTCTTTGATGAATTGTTGATACAAAAGGGAAGATCCTATGTAATAAGATAGTTGATTGGATAAAGGAAAGTGTATATATCCTTAGTTGAGAGGTATCTTGAAGAGTAGTGAACAACTTGATAAAAATTCCATGAGTATGTTTGAAATATTGATGGTTATTCATAATTGATAAAGTTGTTTTTGGAATAATTGTTGAGGCTGAGTTTGGTGTTACTGGAAAACTTGAGGAAGTAAAGCTTCTAACTAGATGTGTTTATTATGATGATGACCTAAGAAGCATTAGTATATTTGAAGATCCAATAGGTTTGTGTTAATTTTTATACATATTTGAAGGTTATTTCTCATTTGGATTGTGAATGTACAAGTTAATCTGTCCATAAAAGGGTTAAACATTTTGAAGCATGCTAGAATTGATGGACATATCTAATTTAGTTTATAGGGAGAGATGAAGCTCCTTAGGGCGAAAAGATGCTTGGGAGGACATCTGGTTGGCCCGTGATGATCTCTAGATCCTGATGTAGGGAGAGTAGTGTTGGCCTTGGAGCTCTGACCTTGGATATGCACCTAGATCCCTAGGTTGGTGTTAGAGATAAAGCCTGATGGTACCTAGAGGGTTAAAGCTTGGAACAAACTTTAGTCCCACCCAATTAAATACCTTGGTAAAGTATCTAATCTATAACACTATGTATTTTGACTCTTCATAGAGCATATCATTTTGATATCTTCCATGTACTTATGTATATATGTAATTATGAATACCACCCTAGTTAAGAGGGAGTGTTGAAGAATGTAGCTAGTGTCGGTATTCTTAATTGTATTTGAGTCATAATGAAATGTATTTGTCAAAAGAAAGAAAAGAAAAAATTATTTATTAGCTTGGGTTTCATGCTTTATTATTTTATTTCTAGGTCAAAGCCTCCATTTTAGGCATCCTCCACCAAGTTGGCCTCAAGGAAGACAAGTCGACCTAATTAGAAGCCATAATCCACAATATAAAGGCAACAACTTGACCTCATTTCGAGCAAAAGACAGGCAAGTTCGATCTGCAATAGCCAAAGAAGAAAAAGGAGAGTGAAATACCTAAGGAGAAGGAGAAAACCCTATCTAAGAAGAAGGAGACACTTTTCAAGCAAAAGGAAGTCAGATTTCTCTCTCTTCTACCACATGTTTGATTTTTTGGGTTATTCCTAGAGGGCCGAAATTTTAGATCTATAGTAGGGCCAAAATTCTGGAAGCTAGGGGCTAAAATTTTGTGTTGTATCTAGGTTGAAGTTGGTTGGCAAGAATAGACTACTAAAGTTTTCACAATCATCTTAGAAGGTTGACTTGGTGGAGTGAGGAAGTGTAACAACCCTGGTTAAAAATCCATGTAAAATATATAAGCCCATCGGCATGGGACATGTATTCCAAGTTTGGCATTGGGAAAAACATCCTAGTGCATGTTCATTCAATTTATTGTGGATAAGGAATTGGTAAAGGAAATGGAAAAGGCTCTGGGAAGGCAAAGTGGCATTTTGGCACATTTATTTATGAAAATAATGGAAATTAGGAGAAAATGGAGGTGAAAGGTAACAAGTTGCATGTGAGGAGAAAAATGAAGGAAAATAATGGAAAATGAATAAAAGAGAGGCCTCATTAATAAAAAGGCTTTTGAGGATCAGTGGGTAGACTTGGTCAGTGTAGACTTTTGTCAGTTCAGTTTTGGAGCTCTCTCTCTCTCTCTCTCTCTCTCATATTCTTGGACACTTAACAGTTTTCTTGGAGCACTCTTGGAGAGTGTGGCATACTTGGAGTTTTGGAGAAATAAGGAAAAGGAAGAGTAGGAAAGTGCAAGATGACATTAGGATCAGTAGCTACATCAGTTTTTTCTTGCAAGCACCAAGTTGCACGTATGTTTGACTCACTAGTTTTGGCATGCATGGCACATGCATGTGGTTTATTGGTCATGATCTATCATTGGCATGGAGGATTGGCTAGAGTGAAAGTGGATTTTCCTATCCTTACCATTTCCTGGATAGCCATGGTTTTGTGGGTTCATTTCTTTATTTTTTGGTTGGTTCTCATGTTTCTTTTAACTTGGGTGGAGTTACTAGTTCCTGGAAGCCTTGGTTGTAAAAACTCTTTTGAAGCCCTGTAACATCTTGGGTTGAGTTACTAGTCTTGGAAGCCTTGGTTGGACAAATGCTTTGGAAGCCGTTAGTGAGTTGATTTACTGGTCCTGGAAGCCCTGGTTGGAAAAACACTTTGAAAGCCCAAAGTAAGTTGTGGGTTGACTTACTAGTCTTAGAAACCTTAGTTGGAAAAAATGCTATGGAGCTCTGGAAGGTTTGGGTAGAGATCAATCTGGTGATATTTTTGTGATTTTCTACTATGACGTGGAATCACTGTTTGATGGGTTGAGGTGGCTTGGCCTCTAGAAGCCCTGGATGGTTTTGATTGATGTGTTTTATGAAATCCAACATTCATGCTTGGAATATGGAATGGGGGTGATTGGTTGAAGAGAGATTTGGCTCAACCATGTCTACAGTCGGGTGGTACATTTCATATGTTAATAAGAGTTATTTCCTCTTGTAAATGATGGGTAAGTGTATTTGTTATTATGTGATCTTGATGGTTGTATTATCATTGTTATGTTTCTGGTTATATGTTGGTTATGAGCATGTTTTATGACAATGATGATGTATGGCTCTCATCATGTTTTGATTTGTAAATGAATGAACAATGTATCTATGGACTAATAGATGAAATTACAACTAATGATATAAGGGAACAATGCTTCTTAGTGATTCTCAGATAAGTATGAGACCCCTATGCTCATATATGTTGTTTAAATCTGTAGATTACATATTTGTGACATGTTTCACGAAATGCATGTCATAGCTAGTAGGGGTCAACTCTAATCCTTGTTGATGTTTTTGAAAATGCACCATTTTTATGTTGTGTAAATTAATTTCCAAAAGTGTCATTGAGTTTTGGGTAGTGACCTGGGCTCTAGGCCATAAAAAGTGGCTCAAATATCGAAGACACAGGCACAACATTGGGAAAAATTCCCTGGACGCATGCATGCCCATATCAAGGGAGCGTATGGGGGTTTAAGGGTCTAAAAACTCAGTTGGACCTAGGGGCTAGGTACCTGAGAGGTTGGCATGGTTCCTAGGAGTCTTGTTGCTAATGTGGAAGGTCTGTATGGTGTGTTTCCATCAGTTCCACTTCCTTAAGGTGAATTAGGAGGTCGAACCATATCATAGTAACTTCTCGTCACATGTTTACCCCAGTTGGCTAGTTACTTGAGTAGATGTGGGAATAGGCTATTACAGAGTGGTATCAGAGCGGGTTGCATTCTCTTTGGGTCATATATGATACCACAGAGTGGTATCAGAGCATGGTTCACCCCTCGTACTGGATGGGTGGTGTGTTGGTCATGCATTCATGTCTATTGCATATGTGTTCCTTATGCTTGTAGTCCATGTGGTTGTTGTATTTGCATGGTGTTGATCATGATTGTAGTGATGTTGCAATGTGAAGGTTGATGGTGTTGTTGTGGGATGTATCGTTATGAGTATATGGTTGTATATGCATTTGTTATACATGTCGGTGTCTATATGTTGTTATGCATGCATTTTCATGGTGAATGTTGTTGTGAATAAGGTCATTGTATGCAATTAGGTCATCATGATGATATTGGTATGTTATGATGCTAATGTGTTGGTTGAGATAGAGCAGGAGATGCAAATCATTAAAGTGAAGTTGCAACATTGGACCTCAAGGCAAGAGCATGTCATCATATAGGTTTGTATGTTGGGAATGCAGGTATGTAGGTTAAGGATTGTTATATGAATTATGGTTATGTGTATGTCTTTCATTCTATTGATGTTATGGTTACATACATGATAGATCCTAGTTGATTAGTGTAGTCATATGCACATGTATCAGATAGTCATGAAAGATAGTAACATGTGGTGGTATGCATTGCTATTTTTGTTTTATGTTAGATAACTTGATGATTATGTTATATGTTGTTGATGAGTATGTTATAGGTTAACTTATTATTGTCATATGATATTTAGCTTGATTATTACGTTATAAGTTGTTTTTATATGCTAGTAACTTGATGGTTAGGGTTATGACACTCATGTATGAGTTAATATATTGTGATTATTATGTATGAATGATAATTGTTTATGAGTTATGATGTGAACATGTTAGTCAGTGACTTTTATGGATATCGTGATCTTATTTGTGTTTGATCTGATGTGTTGTAAAGTTGTACCGTGTTAAATAGATTGATTGTGCAGACAAGATAGCCTCCACTAAGATACATTAAGGTATGAGTTTTCTTATATCATCTATTTGGTCTATTGAGCATGTTATGTTTACAAGTTATCTGAATGTTTGTTTAATTACCTGATATGAGTGTATGAAAGATTGTACGAATGAATGATATTGTTTTATGATGGTTGTACTAATACATATGTGTTGATACAAATGATATGTACTTGAGTGTAAGTAGGTGATAGTTGAAGCATTATGTATTATGACTGATGAATGTGAGTTGATTGTTGAGTAGGGCATGCTTGTTAGTCTAGTTAAAGGTTGATTTCAAATTCATAGACATGATGCCTTGATTTGTGGAACATGTGACTAACATATGTAAACAATTACAGGAAAACATGTTTGGTATTAGTGTGACAAGGTAACAATTGATATGATTCTATAACTAACAGTTGGGTGATGTGACGATACATAGCAAGCCTCGATTGCAACAAGGTAAAAAGGTAAAAGAAAGGAATTGGGTGAAAAAATTCTTTGGCTATGTTTGGAAACCACAATTCCAAACAAATGAATGCTTTGTATACAAGAAGTCTTCTTAACTGTGAATTTGTCTGACATTATGAGGATATGTGTTATATTCATAAATATGTATTTGAAAGGTATAACAAAAGGCTCTAGTTATGGTTAGATTTGTCAAAGGATTGGAGTCCCTTGAGAGATGGCATGGATGTGTTCAATTGCAAGAAACGTGATTGGAACATCAAGGTAAGGTAACCAGTGTATTGTTATGTTTATTTATGCACTGACAATTATGTGTTTATGGCAATATGATGCAGGGGATTACATGGCAAAGAGACTTCCATGAAATTTTGAAGAAGGCTCAGGTTGAGATTTTCTTGGAAGCACTAGGAACCACGGGGATTGATTCATCGTGTTTGTTGAGAGTCTTGTGATTTTGATTCTTTGTGCCTTGCTTGAGCTTGATTTATGGTTTTGTTTATGTCTAGTGCAAGGCCTTGCCACTTTGTTGTGGTTTCATATTGTTATTGGTTTTCATGGTCTTATTTTTGTTTTTTTCTTGTGCTTTCCTTTTAAGTTTTGAGTCTTGGGAATTGGTTGGGAAAGAGGAAATTTAATGGAGCTCAAGGAGAGTTGTGTGGAACCCAACAGGTAATGAAAGACTTAGATGAAGCTAGTGCATGTGTAAGGGCAGCTAAAGATAAGAGTATGACAATCAACTAAGTTGGCTGCGTCCATTGGGGTAAATGGACAGTGGAAGTACAATCATGAGGAAGGTTACAGGAAAGGTGAAGTAAATGGATTTGAGGCGTCAAATGCCTTGGCTATGTTGGGAACGATTGTTCTCAATGTTGTGCATGGTGTGCACAAATAAAGGGAGTTCTCTTAACCTTGACCTTATGCTATCTGGTAATTATGTTGATGCTTATATATGTATACATGTATGTATGTTGTGTTTGACAGGGTCATCATGGATCATGGTTGTTTAATGCTAATGTTTATATGTATATATGTGTGTATGTATGTCGTTGTTTGACAGGATCATGATTGTTTTATGCTAATGTTTATGTATATGTATGTATGTATCCATGTATCTATGTCACTGTCTGACAGGATTGTCAGGGATCATTCTTGTGGAGGAATGATTGCTTATGCAAGTGAACGACATGATGAGGTTCCTGGTCTTATGGGGAATAAAGTGGGGAGAGTAGTCATGAAAAATATATGAGGTCAGTATCATGTGGATATGAATTGATATTCTATGCTTGTATTATGCCTATGTTTATGTTATGAGTAACTCTGAGGGATACATCAACTGAATGAAAGCAATGAGATCTGTGACATGCTAGGATAAGCATGGATGATGGAGGTACACTAGAAGCAAGGTTGCCTGGGTGGTTTTGGATGTGTGGTACTATTGTTGTGCATATGTTGTATATTTTGTACATGTTGCATATGTGATGTTGTGCGCATGCGGTGTGGTGTATATATAGTGTGTGTACATGTTGTTTATGCAATGTTATGTATATGGTGGTACATATAGTGTTTTGTGAATATTTCATATGTAATGCGAGGTATAGATGGTGATTATATGTACATGTTGGATATGCAGTGTTGTGTACATATCATATTGTGTGCATGTTGGATATGTTGTGTTGTGTGCATATAATGTTGTGCACATTTTGGACATGTCGTGTTGTGTACATATGATGCTATGTACATGTTGTATATGCAGTGCCATGTACATATGGTGTTGTGTGCATGTTGTACAAGTGGTATTATGTACATATGGTTTTGTGTGCATGATTGTACAAGTGGTGTTGTAAGCATGTGGTGTCTTTTACATGTTGTACATATGGTGCTATGTGCAAGTGGTGATGTGTACATGTCATGCATATGTTGTTGTGTACCTGTGGTGGCGTGTACATGTCGTGCATGTGGTACTGTGTACATCTAGCATTGTGTACACATTGTACAGGTGGTACAATGTACATGTGGTGTTGCTTACATGTTGTGCAGGTGGTGTCGTGTACATATGATGTTTTGTGCACGTTGTGCAAGTGGTGTTGTGTATAGGTGGTATTGTGTACATGGTGTACATGTGGTATTATTTGCAATTTATACATGTTGTGTTGTGTACATGCAGTACTATGAATGTGTATTGTGTAGTTGTGGTATTGTGTCATGTGTACTTGTTGTTCAGTACATGTGCTGTGTTGTGTTGTGTTGTACGCCAAGTGTAGGTACATGTATTGCGTGGTGTTGTACATCAAGTATAGATGTATTGTGTTGCATTGAACGCCAGGTGTAGGTACATGTATTGTGTGGCATTATACATCAGGGATAGATGTATGCATTATGTTGTACATCGGGTGTAGGTGTATGTACTTCATCGTGTTGTATGTTGAGTGTGGTTATATGTGTGTGATGCACACAATGTGTATGTACACATGGTTGAGGAAAAGGCACTAGGTGTTTGTCTCATGTGGAAACCAATCCGGTTTGTGTATGAAATGAGGACAAAGGTAGAAGCTAAGGATTAATTAAAGGATAAGTATCAATATTTTATTTCAGTTTTATTATGCATGTGATTTATGATTCTGGGCTATGATGATTACATGTGATCTATGATTATGGTTTATCATGGTTACATGTGATTTATGATTTTGATCTATGATGGTTTTGTTTTCAACTAACTTGATGTCATATGTTTATACATGATGATTTTGTCAAAGATGCTAGTTTAACTTGTTGTCACAAGAAGTAAATAGGATTGCAAGAATACCTTATTGATGGGCCACCAATGAGGTATGATTTGAAGTTATTTCAATTTATTTTGAATCTGATGGAAATTATGTGCTTGGTACAAGAAAGCATGAAATTCCCATTTGGTCAGGAGTAGGCCCATTGTGGGACACTAGTACCCAATAGTGTCCATTGATTTCCATGAGAATTCTATGACAAGTATGATGGTTTTAAGGTAGGGATATGCCTTGGTTTTTGGACCTTTTGATGCGAGGAAACCTTGCCAAGGGATGGACTACCCGAGATGGAGGAACTTGGAAGGTGTGCGACTACACGGAAGGGGGTGACCGGATTGCCCAAGGGATTGTGTAGCAGAGAAGGGAAGGTAGGGGATATTATTTTTTTTGTCATTAGCATTGCCAGATAGAATCAAATGCACATTGGGAGTGTGCCCTGGAGCAATGAGCTGGTAACTATTCACTAAGAGGATAATTGGAGTAGGATTGTAGTGCTAGACATTGGATGCAGCTTTGACTTTGACAGTGGATTTTGGACTTCCTAGGAAGGAGGTGAATCTTGGTACTACTTTTGAGGGTGGAGGTGTGAGCCTCTAGATTCCCTTATTGATTGATATAGGCATCGTATCCTTTTATTTATTGGTTGAGTAAATGTGCATATCTGTGTATTATTGTAAACATTGTATCGAGCTAGATTTATAAAGCTCCATAGATAGTATGATTATTTGCTAGTTGAAGCAAATGTGTATGTGTGTATATGTGGTTATTATTGTATATATTTTAATGAGTTGTTTTATAAACCTCTAGTAAACAGTATGATTGTCATGTTCAAGTAGCAATTATTGTAAATACTGAAACAAGTTGTGTTATAAATCTCCATGGGTAGTATGTTTTGTTTTCATCATTCTTGTTGGTTTTAGGTGTCATTGAACACAAAGGACGGTGTTCCCCCTAGGGGGAGGGTTCTGTAACAACCCTGGTTAAAAATCCATGAAAATATATATAAAACCATGATCATGGGACACGTATTCGAAGCTGATTGTTGGGCAAAGCATCCTAGTGGATGTTCATTCAGTTTATTATGGCTAAGAAAATTGGCATAGGCAATGGCAAAGGCTTTGGAAAGGCAAAGTGGCATTTTGGCATATTTATTTATGAAAATAATGGAAATTATGAGAAAAGGGAGGTGAAAGGTCATAGGTTGCATGTGAGGAGGAAAATGAAGGAAAATAATGGAAAATGAAGAAAATAGAGGCCTCATTAATAAAAATTCTTTTGAGGATCAGTGAGAAGACTTGGTAAGTGTAGACTTTTGTCAGTTCAGTTTTGGAGATCTTTCTCTATTCTCTCTCTCTCATACTCTTGAACACTTAGAGTTTTCTTGGAGCACTCTTGGAGAGTGTGGCATACTTGGAGTTTTGGAGCAAGAAGGCAAAGGAAGAGCAGGAAAACACAAGAGGACATCAGGATCAACAACTACATCGGGTTTTGCTTACAGGTATCGAGTTGCATGTATGTTTTCCTCACTAGTTTTGGCATATGCATGTGGTTTATTGGTCATGATCTATCATTGACATGGAGGATTAACTGGATTGACATTGGATTTTCCTAGCCTTGCCATTTCCTGGATAGATATGGTGTTGTGGGTTCATTTCTTTGTTTTTTTGTTTGGTTCTCGTGTTTACTTTAGCTTGGGTGGAGTTACTAGTTCCTGGAAAACCTGGTTGGACAAATGCTCTGGAAGACCTGCAATAGCTTGGGTTGAGTTACTAGTCCTATAAGCGTTGGTTGGAAAAACTCTCTAGACACCTTGGTGGGTTGAGTTACTAGTCATGGAAGCCCTGGTTGGAGAAATGCTCTGGAAGGCTGGAGTAAGTTGTGGTTTGAGTTACTAGTCTTGGAAGCCTTGGTTGGGTAGAGACCAATCTGGTGATGGTTTTATGATGTCCGACCTTGAGGTGGAATCACTATTTGATGTGTTGAGGTGGCTTGGCCTCTGGAAGCCCTAGATGGTTTTGATTGATGTGTTTTGTGAGATCCCACATTCATGCTTGGAATATGGCACAAGGGTGACTGGCTAAAGAGAGATTTGGCTTTGCCATGTCTACGATTGGGTGGTACGTGGAAGTTCTAGACCTAGTTGCATTTTTCATATGTTAATAAGATATATTTCCTCTTGTAAATGATGGGTAAGCGTACTTTTTATTATGTGATCTTGATGGTTGTATTATCATTGTTATGCTATTGGTTATATGCTTGTTATGAGCATATTTTATGATAGTGATGATGTATGGCTCTCATCATCTTTTTATTTGTAAATGAATGAACAATGTATCTATGACCTAATAGATGAAATTGCAGCTAATGATATAAGGGAACAATGCTTCTTAGTGATTCTCATATAAGTATGAGACCCCTATGCTCAGATCTGTTGTTTAAACCTGTAGATTGCATATTTATGACATGTTTGACGAAATGTTTGTCATGGCTAGTATGGGTCTACTATAATCCTTGTTGATGTTTTTGCAAATGCATCATTTTTATGTTGTGTAAATTCATTTCCGAAAGTGACATTGAAATTTGGGCAGTGACCTAGGCTCTAGGAAAAAAAAGTGGCTGAAATCCCAAAGATGTATGCACAACAATGGGCAAAAAAGTCCTTGTACATATGCATTCCCATGTTGTGGGAGCGTCCAGAGCCTCTTGGATGCATGCATGCCCATATCAAGGGAGGATCTAGGGGTTTAATGGTCTAAAAACCTAGTGGGACCCAAGGGATGGTTACTTGAGAGGTTGGGATGGTTCCTGGAGTCTTGTTGTTGATGTGGAAGCTTTGTATGGTGTGTTTCTGTCAGTCCCACTTCCTTAAGGTGACTTAGGACGTAAAATCATATTATAGTAACTTCTCGTTACATGTTTACCTTGGTTGGTCAGTTACTTGGGTAGACGTGGGAGGAGGGTGTTACAGGAAGGTCTTTTGGTCTAGTCAAAGGTCTTGGTTTGTCTCAATTTAATTTGAATCTAATAGTGGAAGAGTTTGACTATGTTTTCTTGTTCATAGGGGTTTTAGCCCTAGATGAGTGCCTACCTCTAGTGTCATTGATCTTTATGCTTTTGATTTGATGATTGCTTGATGAGAAGAACATAAAGAAAACTAATAAGAATATCACAAGTAATTGTCAACATAAAATCATTTTTCCTTTCTGATTTTCTAACAAAGCATTTTGTGAAATTAATGTTACTCTGCCATAAGTTTGGATCACAAGTAATGATTTTAAGGAATGTCCATATATTTCAAATGGGAAACTTGTGATTCAAGTGATTTTATGTGTATGGCTCCAATTTGGAAATCAAAAACTTCAACTCGATTTTCTAACAAGAATGGTTATTTAAACTCATTGAGCATTTTTTTCATGTAAAAAAATGAACTTGGTCAACATGCACTTTAATAGTTCAACGAATTACCAAACATCCCCATGTTTGGGATCCTAGTGAATTACAAACATCCCCATGTTGGAGATCCTAGCAAATTACTCTCAATTTTGTGAAGGGGACAAAACTATTAGAAGTTATAGGGGAAATTTTTTTAAGAGGCAATCATCTAGTGCAATTGTTTAACATTGTGATGCATCATGCGAGTGATGGCAGGTGTCGAAGCTTAGGTACCAAAAATAACCTTTATACTTATTGTTGAATGGTGTTCTCATTGATGTCAACGTCTGTTAATGAAAGCTCTTAATATTTTTTCGGATTGCATCACTTGAAAACTCCAAATGAAATGATGGTAAAAAACCCTAGTAGCCCTGCATTTATTGAGTTTTTTGTGGATGACACTCAGTGAATTTGATCTCAATATCATTGTTGGGAACAGATTCCCCCAAGGGAAGTTTTCAAGCTAAAAGCCCATGTTTTGGGATAATTTTGTAATAAAGTTGTAAAGTCTTCACATTTTGTGGTCGTGGAGCACGAAGGTGTCAAGAGTCATAAAGGGTTGCCCACCCTTATTTTGTAAAGTGTAAAGTCAGCTGTAAAGATCCACCTATGGTCCTTAGACCATGGGATTGTATAAAAAGGAGTTAAGTAACTAAGCTCTAAGGAGGAAGAGTTAAGCATTGGATTTTTGGTAGAGAAGTCTAAGTGTTTTGGGTCTTAGTGTAGGTAGAGGCTCTGCAGCTGAGTGCGCAGAGGCTTAGGGTGGAAGTCTGCAGCTGAGTGCGCAGACCCCTGTAGCTGTGTGTGTGGAGCAGATAGAGTCTATATTAAACTAGAAGATATCAATAAAGAGAAGTATTTTGCAATTATTGTGTATTTAGTTCGTGTTAATGCATCTAATTATATTGTGTTTTGGGATTAATTTACAACATTTATTTGATGCGCGAATATATATGATTATATCGGTTAATTGAATGCAAGTAAGGATATCAGTTTACATGGTGCTAACTGTGATAGATTAGTAAGATAAGTAAAACACTTGAGATAACTTGGGAACCTATACAATACATTGTCATAGTTGTGCGAAAGTACTTGGACCATGGGTTAGGGCTACGCGAAGGTCAATCGTACACCTTCACGGAGGTACTGAAGGGCGGAATAAAGGGTAGACTAACAGAGCCCCAAGGCTTAACGAGTTGTGTGAAAGTAGGTGTAGAGGGTATAAACCAACATCATGACCATCTCAGGGTGTGTAAACTTGGTTCCATTATCCCCCCATACTGCTTCGAGTGAGACTTCGGTCCACGCTCCTCTGGCTAATGCTGAAAGGGCCAGTAGTGTAGGGATTTGTTTGGCTAACTAATACTGAACCTTGGTTAGGCCCCACAAAGCCAACAAATGGTTCCGTTGCTGGGACTAGAATCTGCATGAGAGATGTGTGATGTTGTATCATTGGAATCCAACTGAGAAAGAGGTTGAAGACTGGTTGGACAGGAAGATCCACGAATTCACGACGCAGGACAACAAAAACCTGCGGCTGATGAGGGAACAATGGCTGGACAGGTACCTATATACAGAAATCCACGAGATCTTTTTTTGTTCCTTTCCATTTGAGTTATACAAGTGGATCGCAAAGCTAGTGGATAGCCAAGGAAGGTGGAGGCTTGACGGTCCTATTGTCTGGACCCCAGAGCTGGTATAGAGACTGGAAGCTTTTGAGGATAAGATCGCCTACACTATTGATCATTGGCTCGATCATATCATAGGAGGATTTGTGACTGAATTCGTGGTCGATACCTTTTCAAAGGTCTGCGAGGTAAGTACTTGAAGTCTTTAAATACTTGGATTGAGATGTTATTGTGCAAAAAAATGGTTATGTAGCTACCTTGATGTTCAAAGCTACACGAAGTGGAAAGACTTATAGGAATGAAGGAAGAAAGGGTCCTGAATATAGCCCACTGATTTCACCTTCATTGGGTGATGAAGAGGGAGTAGCGTAGGCTTCTCCGCAAAGTGCAGTTCTGTTAATGAAACATGGATTCCCATGACTGCCACCTCCACCTAGACCACCTCCAACTTCACCACCGTCACCTGCGACTTTGCTCACACCACCACCACCTCCACCACAGTTCAACATGGCGAATTCAGTGAAGCTTCCTTTGTTTAAGGGCTTGGGAAATGAGGACTCAGATCAGTTCTGGTTTGTTGTAAAAGATGTATCGAAAGCTCAGGGCGTCACATACGATCACATGAAGAAGGCAACGTTGGTTAGTTCTTTACAGGATTGTGCGCTAACTTGGTACATCAAGTACTCTAATGATAACCCAAACGCTGGGTTGGCAGAGATCTAGACCACGTTGAATAAAGAGTTCAGTAGGCCTAAATCCGAGGCGCAGTCGATTGTGGGGTTCAAGGAAATCGCAATGAAACTAGGTGAGACACCTTGGGAATTGTATAAGAGATTGAAGTGTAAATCAGTGAAGCTAATATGAACTTAACAGATGGACAGCACCGCAAATGGTTCGCAACTTCACTCCTGCCTCACCTAAGGGTTGCACTATCACAACAAAAGATTACAACTCAGGCAGAGACCTTGGAGATTGTAATAATATTGCCTGAAACATCGATGCAAGATCCAAATCTAGGGGTTCAACAGATCCATGCATAGTTGCAAAATCTTAGCCTTGAAATGCAAAGTTTGAAGTAGGACAGAACAGTTCAACCGGAGGTGCATGAAGAGATATGGTGCCTAAAATGTAAAGGTCAGGCACATGACAAAGACCACTGCCTGGTCTTTGCGAATTATATTGCAGGAGGAGGATCAATGCCTTTGAGGCCAGAAGCCTAAGCAGGACTGAGTATGGGGCCTGCGTTGTGGTGCACTATTTGTCAGGTAGCAGGGAAACATACGACTGATAACTGTCATTGGCTGTAGAAGTTTGTACAAACACTGCATCAACTGTTCTACAACTTTTGCAGGTCGGTAGGGCATGACAAGCGTAACTACCGAAGTTATGAATTGATGATGGACAAAACACCCACCTATAGAGTTCAGGCAGAAACATGGCCCCCTGACCAAAGCGTTGGGATGGCGTTAATAGTCTTTCAGGGGCATGGACGAGGCTGAGGCAGAGGAGGACCTGGCAGAGGTTGGGGACAACTGATCTATTACAATTATGGAGGACGAGGACACTATAGCCGTGAATTCACTAACCCATCGCGTTCATCGTGCAAATATTGTACTCAGTTTGATCATGAGACGGAGGACTATCCTACACTGATAGCGAGGATATGCAACAAAGGGGTGCTACCATTGCAGCCGACTCAAAACTTGCAGATGATGAGGGCTGAGCCTCGTAAAGAGGATCCAAATGTGAATATAGTGCTCCGAAGTGGAATTGAAATGGGTGACGATAAGGGGAAACAACCCGAAGACATCGCGTGGGTTCGCAAAGCTCCAATGAAGGAGGCTAAATTTGATTTGGATCACACACATGAAACATTCATGGAATCAAATAAGAGCTTCACTAAGGCCTCTACCTCAGGGAGACGGGATCATCCTGATCAGGAAATGGACCCTTCTATGCTTACGACCTTTCTAGAGTCCTGCATGAAGTTGTTGTGCGATAGCAAGGCTGTGAAGGGGTTATAGGGGCTTATAAATAGGTGCATTGGAAATGCTGCGGGTGAACTGCGCATGGTACAGAAGATTGGTAAGCATAAAGCAAGGACAGGGTGGGAGATGAGACTCACTTTGCAGATAGGAGAATATAAAATGGATCAGGTTATTCTGGATCTGGGGTCAGACGCGAACATTTTACCAAAGCAAACTTGGGAGCGGATGGGGAGACCCGCACTGCAGTGGTCTCCGATTCAGTTAAGGATGGCAAAATCAACAGAAGATCATCCCCATGGGATGGCTGCAAGGAGTAACTGTCGATATTGAAGGCGCGAGCGCTTTGTTTGATTTTGAAGTATTAGAAATTGTGGATGATAGCCACCCCTATCCTATGCTCATTGGCACTGATTGGGCTACTGGCATGAATGGGGTAATCAACCTAAAGAAGCGAAATATGATATTTGAAAAGAAATCGCTTCGTGTAATAGTACCCCTAGATCCTGCTGAAGGATCTCGTTATACTGAACTAGTCCGTGATTAAGAAAGTGATGACGATTTGGACTGCATATATAAAATAATAGTACGCAACCAAGATTGGGTGAATCTGACAGCAGATGGCTGAATTACATGGGATCATGAGAGTTCCTGCACCTCATACTCGAATGAAGAATTAGAGCGCTCACAGATTTGGCTACATGAAGTAACTACGCTGAGCTGTAACATGATGACCTGGTCGCTACGCTGTGTGTCATCAGAGGTAAGAAATCTACCCACTTATGATGGCTTGAATGATGTGGATGTGTTTTTGGATGCTTTTGGGAGGGAAGTACCAGAGAAGTAGCGCTTCCAGGCTTTAAACTGGGAACTCTGTGCTACACCTGCGAGATGGTGGGGGACGCACAAGGGCAGTTTTAACGATTGGCGCGAGTGTAGGAGGATGATGCGAACATGCTTTGGGAAGCCGAAGGTATGAGTGACGGAAAAGTATAATGGGAAGGATGATCCATGCGCAAACTTGGAAAAGTGGGCTAAGGCCTATGGAGTGAAGCCCCAACCTAAATGGGTGCACTTGTTTTGTCACACCTTAGATGTCATCTCGATGCACTAGTACTTAGAGACAAAGCTTCGCCATGGCATAGGCGAATGGGATATTTTATGCGAAGGGTTCATACTGATGTTCAACTTCAAAGACGAGTTTGACTATATTGATGAAGCGCTACAAGAAGTTAAAGCAACAATCTTTAGGATACTGCAAGATCCTTTGGATTTGGTTCAACCTAATTGGACTACTCAGCTGAGTCATGCGCTGGAATGCTATAACGTGAGTGCTGAAAAAGAAGATGAGGATCCATGAAATATTAATATCCCTGAAACCGAGGGTCACCACGAGATCGAGGGACCACAGATTGAGAATCCTAATATAACCACACCACTGAAAATGAAACAGGTAAATATTGGTACGTAGGTGGAGCCCAAATTCGCGAAGATTAGAGATTACTGGGATGACGCGATGGTAAATAAGGTCGTTGAATTGCTTTGTGAATACTAGGATTTGTTCCCTACCAAGTTTATGGAGTTAAATGGGATAATAGGAGACTTGGGCATTATGAAGATCGCGTTTAAACCCGACACGAAGCTGGTTAAGCAGAGACCTTACCATCTCAATCCGAAGTATAAGGAAAAGGTTCACTTGGAGTTGGATAAGATGCTCGCGGCAAGCATCATCGAGCCCGTAGAAGAATTTTATTGGGTAAGCCCAATGGTGGTGTTTTCACCCCAAGAAACTCTCCTAGGTTGTATATCAGAGATGCTCGGGAACATTACAAACTCAACAAAAATGTTGGAAAATGGTGGATGAATGGAAGGAAATGATGCATATTCAAGCCAGATAACCACTTCTACTATGCTTAAACCCAGACATGGGTGAACACCCCCAGACTACAAGGCTTTAAACCACCAATTACTCACAGTTTAAGGAAAATGTGATAATGGAGAATACTGATCACACCAGCAGATGCACAGGACCCTGTGATGGCCAACTGCAACCAGTTAAAAGGTCTGTAAATTTGTTTCCTAATGCACAGACAGGATGACAGCTCTCTGGCATTAAAATAATAGAAGCCTGCATACAAATTCAATGATACATGCTAGATTCAAACACAGAGGTGGGATGACAACCCCTCTAATGCTAAACATCTACAGCACATGAATAAATGCATAACAGGCACGACCTGGAACAAAGAAGAAGAAGTGGAAAGTGAGCAATTAACAACAAAATAAGCTTGTATTAGCTGAAAATGAAGACCAGATGCTGCAGGTAACACAATATTTATAGTCTCCAGAAGTTGAAGTTTACATCAGAATAATATTCATCAACCATCAACCATATTTCTTCTAGGTATATATAGAATTTGTTTACAAAAACACTCTGCTAAGTTCCACGAGGAGGGGTCATAATGGACCACCCACACATATTAACTCTTCTGATAGTTTGTCTGCTACAATCTGATGGTCTTAATGAATAAATCGACCTTTTCTGGTGCTCAGCCATCCTTTTCTGAGCATATGGAATGTAATGTGTACAAGGCTCCATGACTGATTAATACCTTGATCTGCTCGAGGCCGTCCTTTTCGTCCTTCGGAGGTACACTGTGTTGAATGCGGTAGCTGAGGATTTTATGTGCAGAGTACCAGTGGACGATCATCTTCATCCCTTGGAAGCGCGGAGCATGCCAAAAACACGAAAATTGCATTGAAAATGAACGAAGAGCTGAGAAAGAACGTTGGCCGTTGGATGGCTCAGGCGGATGACCAAGATCTGATGGCAGGAGGCGATGCGAAGACACAGAGGCACGATTGATTATAGGCCATCGGATCTGACATATTGGACGACGAAGATTGGGCTACACGGGCTATCGAAAGGCAACGAGATCGGACAAATGAGGGTCGTCGGATCGCAGTCGGGTAGATTCGATGGCTATCGGGCAGCGGAGGTGAGCACAGGTTAATGAGCAGGGAGCCGTACAAGAAGGGCAGTAAGTGGTTTCCTCGCACCGCTTCGAGAGCTGTGGTGGTTTTCGTACATGGAGGAGCGATCCAATACCAAAGCGTCGCGTGGCAGGTAGGTCTGGAGGGAAACCACCTTCCCCGCGGGCTATCACACACGCAGGTTCCAGCAGCGGGAGAAGCGTATGGTGTTGGATCACTAGGCAGAGGATCGGACGGTTGATGGGTTACAGCACGTGCTTTTAATGGATATGACGGGTGAAAAGACATGAAAAAGGCTAGCAAAAGGGTTAGAACGGGTTATATAACGTTTATACTTAAATAACCTGGGCGCTAAGGAAAAACAACTTTTACACTAAATTCAGGTGCAAAACAAGGGTAATGGGGTCTTGTAGTGTTTAAAAAAAAAGTGCATGGGAACTGGGGGAAAAAAGGGTTTATGTGGGGTTTAGAAAGGATTAAAGA
The DNA here is from genome assembly GCA_031772625.1 of Pinus tabuliformis. NCBI lineage: Eukaryota > Viridiplantae > Streptophyta > Pinopsida > Pinales > Pinaceae > Pinus > Pinus tabuliformis. Next base: position 688,762,231 of record CM062814.1, on the reverse strand, counting down.
GGAAAATGGAAATAATGGGATTTAGGGGAAATAAGGAGAATGGAAGAGGAGGTGGAAACGGAGGTGGCGGGAGTTATAAGGGTATAATGTAAATGAAGGAGGAAGGATCCAATTGACTGCTGTGAGCTCCTTTGCAACCAAAATTAGCACTGCCCAACCTGTTTTATCCATCAAATGCTGCAAAATGTGGCAGGGCTCACGCTGGCTCCTTATGGGGATGAGATCCTCCCTGTGAGGTCTCAAGAACCTGTAGATCAATGTCTTTCCAGCTGAAAGAAAATTAGTCAAAATTCCTAGTGTTCCATTGGGCATGGAGTCTACTTCACCTCTATTAAAACTGATAAAAACAAAATATTTACAACTTTAAAGCCCAAAAGACCTTAAAACACATAAATTTTCAAAAACCGCCCATTAACTGGGCCATCAAAAACTGCTTTTCCTCCCATACTTTTCAGTATAAAGGTGTTGTTCCCTTGAACCTGTGAAATGATGAAAGGCCCTATCCAGAGAGCATCAAACTTCCCATGATTGCCTTTCTTTTCTTTTAGTGCATCCCACTTCAAAAACAAGTCACCAACCTGAAAATTATCTGTTTTTGCCTTCTTGTCAAAAGCATCCTTGATCTTTTTTTGATGTGCTGCAGCTTTTTCAACCAGTTGTTCTCTAATCTGATGTACCTCTGCTAAATTAGCGATCCTTTTTACCATATCTTCTTCCTCATCCTGCTCTTCTTGAAGGAATTTTGCCACAGGGAGAGTTAGCTGAATTGGCAATACAACCTCAGTACTATATACTAGCTTGAAAGGAGAAATCTTGTGGATTTCTTAATGGTCACTCTGTCAGCCCACAGTGCATACTTGAGCTTTGAATCCTAATTCTTTTTATTGTCCTCTAACAACTTCTTAATTATCCTTATCAGGCTTTTATTAGAGGATTCTGCTAGACCATTTCCTTGAGGATAATATGAGGTGGAATGAACAAGTTTAATGCCCATTGAATCACACATTTCCACTAGCTCTTTTGCCCTGAAGGCTACTGCATTGTATGTGACTAATTTATGTGGACAACCAAATCTTCTGAAGATATTTTCTGTCAAAAACTTCATGACCACATTATGATTGGCCTTCCTAGTAGGGACTACTTCAATCCACTTAGTGAAATAATCAGTGGCTACTAGTATCCACCTATGCTGGCCACTAGAATGTGGATTGATTTCTCTAATGAAATCCAAGCCCCACTGTTGAAAAGGTCCTTTTGCAAGTATTGGTTTTAAGGGCAGGGATTTCAACTGTTGTTTTCCTTCAAATCTTTGGCACCTGTCACAAGATTTAACAAAAGAAAATACATCAGAAAATAAAGTGGGCCAATAGTACCCAACTCTGAGAATTTTATGGGCTGTAGTTTTCCAATAATGGTGCCCTCCACACATGCTGGAATGAAACTGCTACATAACTTCTATTGACTGTTCTTTGTCTAGACACCTCAAAAGCACTCCAGATGGATCCCTCCAATAGAGATTTTCATTAATGCAATATTTAGCTGCCCTAAGTTTTAAAGTTCTGGCTTGAATTTGAGTCAATTCTGAAGGGATTTCTAGCTTCAGCAAGAAATTAACTATTTTAGCATACCAATCACAAGAAGCTAGATTCTCAACCATTGACTGCTTTCCGTTTGGTTCAACTGCTTCCTCTTCTTCTGCCTGACCATTTTCTGTAATTGTGCACAAGAAATCAATATCTAAAGATCTGCAATTTTCTTCGGCCAATAACTTGGCAAGACCCTGACCTCTTCCAGTTTAGTGGGCTTCAGCTCTATGTTAAATTCTATCATCTTTGCAATCCATTTTTCCCTTCTTCCATTAGCATCAGGTTGTGTTAAGATATCTTTTATTGTAGCAAAGGGTACATATGCAATTATCTTGGAATGTAAGATATAAACTCTGAAAGATTTCAAGGATTTGATAAGGGCATATGATTGTTTTTCAATCATATCATACCTTAGTTTAGCATCCCTCAAATTCTTGCTGAAAAAAGCTACTGCATGTTCTGAACCTTCTTCATTTGCCTGCAATAAAAATGCTTCAATGGTGTCTTCAGAGGCAAATGAGAATACATGGAACTCCTTGCTGTAATCTGTACTTATTAATGTGGGAACCTCCATAATAGCTTTTTTAATGGACTCAAATGATTCTCTCACTGCATCAGTCCACTTAACCTCTGCTCCTTTCTTCAACATGGAGGTAACATGCTTCACTAGTTCTGCAAAATTTGGAATAAACCTCCTGACAAAATTAATTTTGCCCAAAAAGGATTGGATATCCTTCTTTGATCTTGGGACAGACAAATTCTGTATTGCTTTTACTCTTTCTGGGTCAATTCGGACACCTGCAGTAGAAACAATATGTCCTAACAGCCTGCCTTCTTCTAAAGCAAATTATGACTTTTTAGGATTGACTGAAATCCCAAACCTCCTGCACTTCAGAAACATGATTTTCAAATGTTGCAAATGATTTTGATGGTTGCTGGAGTATACTGTTATTTCATCAAGGTAGATAAGGGCAAATTTATCCTTCTCTCCTACAAATGCTATATCCATAGCTTTCTGAAAGGTTTCTCCAGCATTCATCAATCCAAAAGGCATCTTAGCATACATAAAAGTTCCCCAAGGAGTGGTAAATGTAGTCTTCTCTTAGTCATCTGGATGCACAACAATCTGATTAAAGCCTAAAAATCCATCCAAGAAATACATTACTTTGGCACCTGAGAGTTTTTGCAGCAAATACTCCATCTTGGGTAGAGGATAGTTGTCTTTCTTGGAGCATTTGTTTAGATTTCTGAAATCAACACACAGTCTGATTTCTCCACTCTTCTTTCTCACAAACACCAAATTGGCTACACATTTGGAATATCTAAGAGGAACTATAATCTTGGCAGCCAGTAATTTTTTAATTTCTTTTTCAATTAAAGGAAGAAGCATAGGATTTATTGGTCTCAGATACTGTTTGAAGGGAATGGTGTCTTTTTCCAGAGGGATTTTATGCTGAATTATGTTCCTATCATACGTTTTCAAATCACTATACTCCCAGGCAAACACATCAGCAAATTGCCTCATTAAATTGCAGTATTCAGCACTTTGGTCAGCAGACGGATGAGTGGACAAACTTATGTATCTGGGCTGACCTGGACTTCCTATATTGTGCTTACAAACTACAAATTGATCTTCTTTTTGGGTAGATTTGTAAGGCACATCATTCTGGTCAAACAGTCTTTCAAGAGGAATTAGACCCTTTGGAATATGATTGCTAGGAAGCTGGACAATGCTATTTTTGCCAATTTTATTTCTAAGTTGGAACTGGGGTTTTAGGCATCATTTTCTTGGTCAATTTGCATTTCATAAAACTCATCAATGACTTGCAAAAACCTATTTATCTCATCATCATCATTAAAAACTTTCCAATGGTGGACATTATCAAGCAAGGACGGTCTATATTTCATTTGGACTTCATAAACTAGTCTGGGAGGCATTGGAGGGATAAATAGACTAGTAGAAATAGCAAGGGAATCAACAAGCTAATTTTGGGCTCTAGGAATGTATGAAATACAGAAGTAATCAAAAGAATATCTGATTCTTCGTACCTCATCTCTGTATGCTTTTAGCCTTGGGTGCTTTGCTTGAAATGTTTTATTTACTTGTTGAATGATCAAATTAGCATCTCCAAACACTTTCAGATTCTCGATTCCTCTGTCTTTTGCTGCATTAAGGCCCAACAATAGAGCTTCATATTCTGCTATGTTGTTTGTGACTTGAAAACCAGCTTAAAAGACAACTGAATGCTTTCTTGTTGTGGAGATACTAACACCACCCCTGCTCCTGCAGTCTCCCTGGAACATGCTCCATCAAAGAACATCTCCCAAACCTATCTTTCTTGCTCTTTCTCGGCCTGAACTGTTGGTTTCCTGATCTGCAATGAGGCCTTCTGAGATTCTTCTATTTGGAGAATACATGCTCCAAAATTAGTGTCCACTGCATAAATGGGATGATTTATAGGATTCTTCTCATCACTGATGATGTATGCTAATTGTGCTTCTCTGTACAATCTCCTGTTTTCTCCTCCAAAAACTGGGATAGTGACATAAGATAGATCATTCTGTAATGTTCCACCTAGCCTCTTAATCCACCCTCTAGACAGCAGCATGCCAAATTTAGGAGGGACATCTACTACCACAATATCCATCATCATACTCTTCATGGGCAACTGAGTTAAGGTAATGGCCAAGTCCTTAATTAATCCTAGACATTTCACTTTCCTTGAATCAAAAGAGAATAAATCATAATAGGGTCTGGTGATATCAAGGCCTAACTCTTCCATGACAACTTTAGGCATCAAATTGTGGCTACCCCTTGTATCTAGCAGGTAGTTGTGGAGGATTTTATCATGAATGGTCAAGGATACATAAAAATATGGAGAGTTTTATCAACAGGTTCAATCATGGGGCTAAGCATAACAGCAGGCTTGTCATCTTACAAATTGACAAAGTTAGTGGAGGTTTGCGTGGTTTCTAGGTCAAGGACTTCAAGGATAGGCTTTCTAAATACTTCACTCTTTATCAGCTCTACCAGAGGCACAGATATTTTCAGTTTCAGAACTTCTGACTCAAGTCTGAAAGAAGAAGATAACTTATCAGAACCTCTTACCCCTTGAACTGGAGTATTGAGGATGATTGGATCAGCTGCTAGTCTTCTCTGTTTGATTCTTTGTAGCTCTGCTTGGATAGCAGCTCTTTGGGAAGTACTTTCTTTGACATCTTTTTCATTTGATCTCAAATTGTATCTCTATTGTTGCTCAATTTGTAGAAAAACTCCTCTGTCCCACTCCTGACTGTTTTGTTCTTGCAACAATGATTCTTCATAAGCAGCCAGAGTAAAAAATGCAGCGTTGCCTTTATCTTCCATGCAGTGAATTTCATCCTCATCTTCTTCAAATTGTTCCTCCTCCATGACTACATTTTGGAAGGGAGCTTTAAATTTCTGTTCTTCTTTTGATTCTTCACCCCTTTGCATAATTTGTAACTGCTCATTTGCTCTTCTAAAAGGATTTGGATTTCTTGGAGCAAATGTGTTCTGTTGCCTTGCTTTTCCTGAATTCTGCTCAACCTTTAGCTTAGAAATTTCAGCAGCCAATGACTCTATCATCTTAGTCATTTTATCTAATTTAGGCTCTGAAGATGATGCAGAAGAAGTAGAAGCCTGACCTCTCTGCCTCCTTCTATCAGCTTGACTTTTGAGCTTTCCTGGAGCCATGATATTAGAATCTACTTCTAGGGCTGCATCCTGCATATCTGCCAGAGTGACACATCTCCTTTCTCTCAACAATAGGGAGAAATCTGAGCCAAAAGCATTGGCATAAGAGAGTTTGGCAGAGGTAGGAGTAGGCTTTACCTCAGCTGGTATATTACTATACATACGGTTGAATCTTTTATTAAAATCAGGCAAATATTCACCATTTTCCCTCTTTAGGTTACCAAACTCAATATGGTAATACAGCAAGTCTTTTTTATCTCCCCAGTGCTTCAAAAATGCATCATCTAATGCTTCAATATCTGTTATAGATCTCTGGGGTAATTCTCTGAACCACTTCCTAGCCTCTCCATCAAGGCTCTGGACAAAAACTCTCATCCACACATCATTTTCACTTATATCTAAATTACCAGCATAACTGTAAAAAACTTCTACATGTTCTTCTACTGTTACTCCCTTTGTACCAGTGAATTTAGGCATATATTTCTGATATTCTCCCACAGGCATAGAATTCAAAGGGATAGGCAAGACTAAAGGTCCATATCTAGCAGCAACAATTCTTTCTATCTTCGTGGGTGCTTGCTATCTTGCCATGATTGGAATATGTGGAAGAATACTAGTAGATTGAATAGTAGGAAGTAATGTGATGGATGGCAGAGACAAAAGGATTTTTTGGATTGAATGGGAAGCTTTCCTTGGACTGAGATTCAAAGGGGAACCAACTGAACAAGGGGCTATATTAATCTCTGAAGGAATTTCCTTATTAACAGTACTGAGTTCTAAATCTTCAATCTGCATATCTTCAGCTACAATCTTATCTTTCAGAGATGCATGAGATTTATTAGGCTTACCTGATCCTGCTACCCCTTTCTATGAAGCTTTCTTCAATTTGACAGTTCTCTCAGGGTCAGGCACTGGTTCAGCTGGTGATTTCTGAGGATTTCTTCGAGTATGTCTCGCAAACTGAGCCAGAACTTCAATGTGGAGTCACCAAAGGTTGGTCTTCCTCTAGTGGAGTCGCCAAATAGATGATTACAACCAGAAACTGTGTTCAAACCTTGTCTATCATCAAAGCTTGAAACTATGTTGTTCTCCCAGGGAAGATGAGCTTCAATTCTCCTCTCCCCGGTAGCGACGCCAATTAATGTTATCACCCCAAGAAACTCTCCTAGGTTGTATATCAGAGATGCTCAGGAACATTACAAACTCAACAAAAATGTTGGAAAATGGTGGATGAATGGAAGGAAATGATGCATATTCAAGCCAGATAACCACTTATACTATGCTTAAACCCAGACATGGGTGAACACCCCCAGACTACAAGGCTTTAAACCACCAATTACTCACAGTTTAAGGAAAATGTGATAATGGAGAATACTGATCACACTAGCAGATGCCCAGGACCCTGTGATGGCCAGCTACAACCAGTTAAAAGGTCTGTAAATCTGTTTCCTAATGCACAAACAGGATGACATCTCTCTGGCATTAAAATAACAGAAACCTGCATACAAATTCAATGATACATGCTAGATTCAAACACAGAGGTGGGATGACAGCCCCTCTAATGATAAACATCTACAGCACATGAATAAATGCATAACAGGCATGGCCTGGAACAAAGAAGAAGAAGTGGAAAGTGAGCAATTAACAGCAAAAGAAGCTTGTATTAGCTGAAAATGAAGACCAGAAGCTGCAGGTAACACAGTAGTTACAGTCTTCAGAAGTTGAACTTTACATCATAATAACATTCATCAACAATCAACCCTCTTTCTTCTGGGTATATATAGAATTTGTTTACAAAAACACTCTGCTAAGTTCCACAAGGAGGGGTCATAATGGACCACCCACACATATTAACTCTTCTGATAGTTTGTCTGCTACAATCTGATGGTCTTAATGAATAAATCGACCTTTTTTGGTGCTCGGCCATCCTTTTCTGAGCATATGGAATGTAATGTGTACAAGGCTCCATGAATAATTAATACCTTGATCTGCTTAAGGCTGTCCTTTTCGTCCTTTGGAGGTACACTGTGTTGAATGTGGTATCTGAGGATTTTATGTGCAGAGTACCGGTGAACGATCGTCTTCATCCCTTGGAAGCGCGGAGCATGCCAAAAACACAAAAATTTCATTGAAAATGAACGAGGAGCTGAGAAACAATGCTGGCCATTGGATGGCTCAAGCGGACGACCGAGATCTGATGGTGGGAGGCTATGGGAAGACACAGAGGCGCGATTGATTATAGGTCGTCGGATCTGACAGATTGGACGACGGAGATCAGGCTACACGGGTTATTGGAAGGCAACGGGATCAGACAAATGAGGGTCATCGGATCGCAGTCGGGTAGATCCGATGGCTATCGGGCAGCGGAGGTGAGCACAGGTTAACAAGCGGGGAGCCGTACAGGAAGGGCGGTAAGCAGTTTCCCCACACCTCTTCGGGAGCTGTGGTGGTTTTTGTACATGGAGGAGAAATCCAATACCAAAGCGCCACGTGGCAGGTAGGTCCGGCGGGAAACCGCCTTCCTCGCGGGCTATCGTACGCGCAGGTTCCAGCGGCAAGAGAAGCGTATGGCATTGGATCACTAGGTGGAGGATCGGACGGTTGATGGGTTACATCACGTGCTTTTAGTGGATATGACAGGTGAAAAGACAAGAAAAAGGCTAGCAAAAGGGTTAGAACGGGTTATATAACGTTTATACTTAAAGAACCTGGGCACTAAGGAAAAACAACTTTTACACTAAATTCAGGTGCAAAACAAGGGTAATGGGGTCTTGTAGTGTTTAAACAAAAAGTGCGCGGGAACTGGGGGAAAAAAGGGTTTATGCGGGGTTTAGAAAGGATTAAAGAGGAAAATGGAAATAATGGGATTTAGGGGAAATAAGGAGAACAGAAGAGGAGGTGGAAACGGAGGTGGCGGGAGTTATAAGGGCATAATGTAAATGAAGGAGGAAGGATCCAATAGATTGCTGCGAGCTCCTTTGCAACCAAAATCAGCACTACCCAACCTGTTTTATCCATCAAATGCTGCAAAATGTGGTAGGGCTAACAGGTGGTATAGGAAAAGAAGCAGAAGGATGAAATAAGGATATGTGTAGATCTCAGGAAGTTGAATGATGCTTGCATCCATGATCCTTTCCCGACTTCGTTCATTGATGAGGTATTAGATAATGTAGGTGGCCAGGAAGTGTACTCCTTCACTGATGGGTTCTCTGGGTACCATCATATTGAAAACGCGCCTGAAGATAGAACCAAGGTGACCTTCGCAACTGAATGTGGATGTTTTCAGTACACTATAATGCCTTTCGGATTGAAGAATGCGCCTACGATTTTTTCACGTGTATCCATCGCTGCATTCAAAGACTTCATTCATAAGTTTCTAGAGGTGTACTTTGATGACTAGATTGTGTTTGGGCTGGTAAAGTGCCATGTGGAAAGTTTTTGCTTAATGCTCGATACATGTTGAAGGTACTATATTGCACTCAATCTGAAGAAATATCTGTTTTGTGTCCCTTTTGGGACTTTGTTAGTTCATGTGGTATGCAAACAAGGATTTATGGTAGATCCCGCGAAGATCGCAGTGATACTTCACTTGGAGGTGCAGAGGAGTGTGAAACAATGGCGCACAACCTTGGGACATATTGGGTACTACAGGAAGTTTATCAAGGGCTACGCCTAGATCACCATGCATATGAAGAAGTTGTTGAAAAAGGATGTCACGTTTGGTTGGAACGAGGATTGTCAGAAAAGATTGGATGTATTGAAAGGAAAAACGTTTACCACTCTAGTTTTAGTCTTCCTGGATTGGAAGAAGGAGTTTCATGTACATGTAGATGTGTCATGTATAGCACTAGGAGCAGTACTAACACAGTTCGGCGAAGGAGAATTGGACCTTCCTATATCGTTCGCAAGCAGAAGGTTATCCAAGGTTGAGAAGAACTATTCCACCACTGAGCGCGAAGGATTAGCCATGGTATATGCGCTCTAGAAGTTTAGACACTATTTGTTGGGTGGAAATTTTAAGATGGATATAGATCATTCTGCATTGAAATACTTGGTCAATAAGCCCGTGTTGGGGGGGAGAATCTATAGGTGGTTGTTATGGTTCCAGGAGTATGGTTTTGAGGTTATTGTGAAGCCTGGACGACTGAACGTGGGACCAGACCATCTGTCACGCATCGAAACGGGGGAAGATCCCACTAATTTGGAGGAAGGATTGCCTAGTGCACAACTATTCGCAGTGTGCGTCGTGGATGGTCACTTTGAAGACATCATACACTTCCTAACGACAGGAACTACCCCAGAAGGCTACACCGTCCAACAGGAAAAGGAGTTAGTGGTGCGCGCGACATACTTTTTCGTCATTGTCGGACATCTGTACAAAATGGGGTCTGATGAAGTATTACAACGATGTGTACTAGAGTTTGAAAGGACCAGTATCCTTATGGACGCTCATGGGGGTGCCGCGGGAGGACATTACGCAAGAAGGGTGACCGCACAGAAGATTCTACGTGCATGGTTGTGGTGGTCAACCCTCCATCAGGATTCAAAAGCTTACTGCAAGGCATGTGATGTGTGAAAGGACTAGCAGGCCAATGCGGAGAAATGAGTTTCCTTTGAACCCACAGATGATGTTACAACCTTTCGAGAAATGCGCAATATATTTTGTGGGACCCATTCAGCCCCAAGGGAAGAAGACGGGAGCATGGTACATTATCACCACGACTGAGTATTTGAATCGATGGGTGGAGGCACAACCTATGAAGGACTGCACAGGTGTGACCGCTGTGAAGTTTCTCTTTGAGTATGTACTGACGCGATTTGGGTGTCCAAATATTTTGATGAGTGATCGTGGTACACACTTTTTGAATGAAACAATCAGCACGCTGATAGAGGAATTCAAGTATATCACGAGAAAAGCATGCCTTACCACCCATATGATAATGGGACAATGGAAGCATTCAATAAGGTAGTGGAGAATGCGTTGATCAAGGTTTTCAATGCTCATCGAAGTAATTGGGAATTGCGCATACCCACCATACTATGGGCCTATCGAACGACATGTAAAATGTTGACTAGACAGACACCCTTTAGGCTCATATATGGTGTTGAAGTAGTGATTCCCATGGTATATATTGTGCCTAGTCTGCGCATAATGGAACTCACAGGTATGACGGATCGCGGAGCTCTGGAAGAGAGGCTCATGCAGCTTGTTGAGCTTGAGGAAGAAAGTTTCTGGCTAGATTTCACCAATAGGTCCAAAAGCAATGCGAAAAAGCATGGCATGATTGGCACATTAAGTTGTACACCTTTAAGGTAAATGATCTGGTTTTGTTATATGACAACAAGTTTGATAAATCTTCAGGGAAATTCAGAATGCACTAGCTAGGGTCCTATGTCATTAAGGAGATTACCAACAGTGGAGCAATGCAGTTGGTTAAATTGAACAGAGATCCCTTCCCAGGGAAGGTGAATGGCAGCCAATTGAAGCCATACACTATTGATCCAGCCAGGTAACTATATGAAGGTAGAATAGTCTTAGCACTCCAGGCAGCTGAAAGGAGATGCGGGACTATAAACTACACTGCTTGGGTTGGGGAACTACGCGATTGGAGGATTGTGCGGAACGAGGAAATGTCACAGGGTTCGTGACAACGTGAAGAGAGCTGCGCTACACAGGGAAAAATCATGCAGGTCAGCTAGAAAGTGACCGTTAAAGTCACTATTCATGATTTGATGATAAGAATGTGGCCAAATGGAGTGGGCGGTCGGCATTTAAGATAGAATTTATGGGTAATATCCTTGGAAATCTGCCGCCAATCCAGCATTAATGAACTGAATGTGGGGGGAACGGTCGGATTTGAATTCAAAATGGCCTATAAATTACAGGTGGAGGCCCAACAAAAAACACTTGGAATTTTGAACATTGAGTTGGTGAGCTCTCAGACATGCATGATCCGCGCATTCCTCAAAGCATTGCTTGACTACCTAGTGTTTGATTAGTTTCCAGAGTCCAACCATAATTTCATCCGTGATTTTATCCCAAGATCTAAAGCTATGGATGCCGAAGCAGTGACAACCGAGGGGGCTGTGCCGGAGGTTGTTATGGAGGCAGAGGGAGCTTCTCTAGAGGTTGCAGAGGTACCAGTTGAAGTCCCCAAGTCACTATGGACACCTAGACCAAAGCCTACCCTGACCAAGGAGAGTCCGAAGGATAAGAAGGGCAAGCAAGCTACCATACCGGTGTACGTATTACCTAGAAGAAACCCACCGAAGGACAAGCCCACCACACAAGAAAAGGGAAAAACCATTAACTTGGAGCCAGAGGAGGAAGAAATTGAGGACATCCCGATGGATGATGAGGATTTGGGGGTGGAAGTTGAGGAAGTTGAAGTCGAGGGTTCCGACCCTATCATTAAGTTGCCCGAGTATGTCCCTCCACACAAGGGCAAGACCAAAGTGCTGAAGGACATTGACAAAAGCAAGGTCACCCTGCACATCCCTCTACTACCGGACAAGACTGTCTTTGAAGGACCGCGCTTGTGGTGGATTTCGTTGTTGAAACTGGAAGATTGGGACTTAACTGACCATGAGAAGTTCCTGCAGTTGGAGACGGAACAACTAATGCACCGCGTTGTTCATACAACCACCGAGATGACTACATTGGAACCGCGATAGTGCCTTAGGGGAGTAAACAAGGTAGGTTTGCTCAACCTGTTATGGGTGTCACACTACAATCGCACACCCATTACAGTATTGGTCATCAAGCAGTTGCTATGCTTGGTGCACGGTGGGTGTCTATGGCTGGAGGAGCCGATACCCATCACCGACATTTTGATCCATAGGATCACACGACTTCCCTATACAGGGGGGAATCTGACCATGATGTTTGGCGAAAAAGGTGGAAAACAGGTCCTTGCAGAGGCCATGAAGGAGAAATTCAAGCTCATGAAGAAGCCGCGAGGCTATACTATCTTGAGTATTTACGACCTTGTGGTCAAGGTGGCCACACAAATCCTGGCAGGAAAAGTTATGCAGAAGTGTTTTGCAGTGAAGTGTTGGAACTTGTCGTTGCTCTTGCAGCCCAATGCACTGAAGGAGTCCAGTTTAATTGGGCGCGCTATCTCTGTAGTGAGTTCCTTGCGAACTTCTGCGAGGCACAAGAGCTTAGCAAGACATTCCACTATGCGTGGCTCTTGCTGTCCATTGTACTGGTAGCCTAGGAGTTGCCGGAAGATAGTCAATTCCCCTTGGTCACACTGGATCTATGAGAAGTAGCGAAGTACACTTCACTATGGGTGACCAAGGATGCCCAACACATTAAGGATAGCAAGATCTTCTGGATCTTAATGGAAATGAACATATGCATGGCTATCAATCGCAAACCGCGATTGTCACCTACTGTGTTTTCCAATCTACATGAGTACGTGGAGTTCAAGGAAGACTTTCAACTTGTATCGATTAGGGCACAGAAGGACCCTGAGCAGACGTGGCATGAATTGCCTTACTTGGCGATGGACGACGCGATTGGTGCAGTCCTTTATCGTTGGCCGGCAGAGTGGCGCAATGCCTCAGACTTGGCGGCAGGGTCGAGCAAGTCCGTTGCGTAGCACAAAAAGGAGGAGGCCAAGCTCAAGATGGAGCAAATGGAAGAGAAGAGGAAGAAGGAGGCCACTGCCAAGGCCCAGGCAGAGTGCGATGCCGCCCAACAAGAGGAAAAGTAGACAGGCGAAACAGAGCGTGGCTCTGACAAAGGCGCGAGTTCGCCTTCACCTGAAATAGAGGAAGAAACAAACGAGAAAACATAGTAGCATGGAGCAGACCCGTAGACGGCATCCTACCGCATCAAACATCCAAGAGAACAAGAGAAAGTGGGGCCGCGGAAGAAATCCAAGGCCAGTAAGACGTCGCTAGACTCAATCACCCTCACAGAGGGATATTTGAATGACATTGGAGACACAGTGCGAGATGTCACCGTGGAGGTACTGCAGTAGTTCGAGCAGCAGCAACAACAACTATTGGGGGCCATCCAAACGGGTCTACATGAGCTGCAGATCTATGAATCATAGGCTGGCACAGTGTCCACCAGGGTTGCTATTGGTACTTTAGAAGCTACCGAGATGCTACATGTGATGGACTCCCGAGCAATAGTGCTACCTAATGGAGCATTGACCACATAAAAAGAAGCTGATAGACCTGCTATCAGTGCCCTCACGGGAGTGGGGTTGAACTTGGTAGCACTCCTTGGCGAGGCGCTCCACCTACTGCAGGATGGACTAATCACGAAGCTGAGGGTCCGCAAACACCGTGCTTTAAAGGTAATGAGTGAGCAAAAGATTAATAATGAACAGATGGCCCTGCAGCGAGACACCGCCCTCACTTCCATAGTGGAACTTACTCACACAAATATGCGCATGATTAAGGCTGTGAGGGAAGCCTACCGAATGGTCCCTGAATTGGCCATTCCTGAGGATGCAAAGGCAGATGAATAGCTCTACAAGCTTGCTATAGGGGTGCGTGACACTCGCACAGAGTTGGCTAAGGTTCAGCTCGCTCGCACAGAGTTGGCTAAGGCTCAGCTGGAGTTGAACCTACAGATTGCAGATTTGTAGTTGAAGGCCTAGCCTTCGACTCCGCCGGAAGCAAAGGAGAAGCGTGCAACCATTGTCATAGAGGCGATAGTGGCAGTAGATAGTGTAGTAACAGACTGTACATGGCTTTTTGAATAATCGTTCGAGGTCCTGACAAGCCTGTAGGAGGATCCTAATGTACAACGACTGGAGACAGAGGTGAGAGAACTGCAGTAGTGCTATGATGAAGTAAAAGGTACAATGCGCACTATCACTCTCACACAAAGACTAGCGAAGCTACAGGAGGCCAAAACATTGAAGGAATAGGTAGATGCTGCACAACACAAAGAGGCAGTACTGAAGGCGCGCTTGAAGCCTTGGTTGGACGAAGCTTATTCGGTCATGGCCTCCATTGAAGGCAAGCTTGCTAATCTGCAAGCGACTCAATAGAAGCTTCAGGCTGATAGCACAGGACCAGTGATGGAGTAGTTGGTTGAAGAAGTGGAGCAAGCAGCCGCATAGTGCACCGCTGAGGTTGCCGTCATACAGGTCGAGCTGGGAGGTCTTCACACCAAGATAACTGTGCCTACAAAGTGACTCGAGGGTGAGTCACCATGTTTGTGTTGGGGGCCTGTTGGGAACGGGTTCCCCCAAGGGCAATTTTGGGGCTAAAATCCCATGTTTTAGGATAAATTTGTAATAAAGGTGTAAAGTCTCCTCATTTTGTGGTTGCGGAGCGCGAAGGTGTCAAGAGTCATAAAGGGTTGTCCGCCATTATTTTGTAAAGTGTAAATTCGGTTGTAAAGATCCACCCATGGTCCGCGGACCATGGGATTGTATAAAAAGGAGCTAAGTAAGCTCTAAGGAGGAAGAGTTAAGCATTGGAGTTTTGGTAGAGAAGTCTAAGTGTTTTGGGTCTTAGCATAGGTAGAGGCTCTACAGCTGAGTGCATAAAGGCTTAGGGTGGAAGTCTGCAACTGAGTGCGCGGACCCCTGCAGCTATGTGTGCAGGGCGGATAGAGCTCGTATTAAACTGGAAGATATTAATAAAGAGAAGTATTTTGCAATTACTGTGTATTTAGTTCATGTTAATGCATCTGATTATATTGTGTTTTGGGATTAGTTTACAATCTTTATTTGATGCGTGAATATATATGATTATATCGGTTAATTGAACACAAGGATATCAATTGACGCAGCGCTAATTGTGATAGATTAGTAAGATAAGTAAAACACTTGAGATAACTTGGGAACCTATAAAATAAATTGTCTTAGCTGCATGAAAATACTTGGACCATTGGTTAGGGCTGCGCGAAGGTCAATCATACACCTTCGTGGAGGTACTGAAGGGCGCAATAAAGGTTAGATTAGCAGAGCCCCAAGGCTTAACGACCTGTGTGAAAGTAGGGGCATAGGGTATAAACTAACATCAAGACCATCTCAGGGTGTGGAAACTTGGTTCTAGCATCCCCCTATACTACTTCAGGTGAGACTTCGGTCCATGCTCCATGAGCTAATTCCGAAAGGGCCATTAGTGTAGGGATTTGTTTGGCTAACTAACGTTGAACCTAGGTCAGGCCCCACAAAGCCAACAATCATCTTTGTTGCCATTGAGTCAATTCCGGTTGTATATTGGACACCACGAGAGTCTTTATGGTTTGTGAGGTATGCTCATTTGAAGATGAAGAAGCCAACTTGTAGGCTAAAACCCCAAAGGGTGATGATGTGGAAAATTTCCCTTAGCTAACACAAATTCTCAAATCATAAGTCTCCTCACCAAAAATTAAAATAATATATCTTGTGGGAAAAGGATTAATTGTGAATATTTACACCGTAAGGCATTTCCCTCTGAAATGAACTCCCCAAATGCCTTTCTGTCCTAATCGTAGCCGTTAGATCTTTTGTTAGATGATTGAACAAAAATCAGCCGTCTGATTTAATAAAAAATATTTTAAAACATTAAAAACCCTTAAAAAATGTTTCACTTTCCAATTGACATCTGTGCGCCGAGCTTCCGGGGGAGTTCGTGGAGTTTATGGGTGTTTCCGTTTACGGTTTCGTGGAGTTTATGGTTGTTTCGGCATTTGTCTCATGAATTGAAGGCCGACGTGAAGCGGATCACTCAGACGACCAGTTCAATTACTGCGAAGGTTTTGTCGGTTCGTAGCACTCCGAGTGGAACCCCGAGGGCTTCGTCTGCGACGATCGGTGGTAAGCTGTCTAGACAGAAATCTGTAGCGCAGAATGCTTTGCAGGGGTTAAGGTTTATTAGTAAAACGGCGGAAGATTCGAACGCGGATTTTCAAGCGTTTTGGAAAGTCGTCGAAGCGCGTTTCGGTCAGCTGGCTTCTCCGGATGGATTACGGCTTTCTCGTGCTGACTTTGGCCTTTGCATCGGTAAGGTTCTTGAGTCTTTGGATGTTGATTCCAATTTTACACAGAATACCTCGGTTCGAATCTCCACGTTTGTGAAATGTGCTGTTTGTTTGGCAGGTATGATGGATTCAAATGAATTTGCACTGGAGCTCTTTGATGCTCTCGCTCGAAGACGAGGATGGCATGATGTGGAGTTCATTAACAAGGAGCAGCTTCGTGATTTCTGCCTGCAGATCTCCGCTCAAAGCTTTGATTCTCGCCTGCAAATTTTCTTTGACATGTAAGATATTTCTGTCCTTTTTAGCAGCGTGGATGTAGATTCAGGAATTAAAGATATTTCGCTTCAGAGGCTAAAATTTGGACGATTCGTGCCGGCCTTGCAAAATTTTCAACATTTTTTCAATTAAGGCTTTGACATTGTCACTGAGCTTGCAATTTTAAATGCTCTGGGCGAGAGTTCCTTTTACCGTTTGTGGCTTGCGTGTCGTGAGTTGTTTAAGCTTTTTCAGAGTCCTGAACTCGTACATGCGCAGGTGTGACAAAAATGCAGACGGGCGGATTTCTGAGGACGAAATAAAAGAGGTAATGAGTTTCCTTAATTTGTAATTTTCTCTGAATTGCATTGAAGGTATATAATTTTATGGAAAGCATGCTGAAAATCTTTGAATCAGTAATTTAATAGAAAATGATCTCCTAGGTTATTATGCTCAGTGCATCGGCTAACAAGCTTACGAAGCTCAAGGAACAAGCTGAAGAGTACGCAAATTTAATCATGGAAGAGTTGGATCCAGACCATATGGGCTATATTGAGGTCATCTTTGTTTCCTGCAGATCTGATTTTCAAACAAATTTATCTAATTTCTTTTATCTCGCAGATGACCTAGTTTCTATAATTTCTACTCAATTTGATAAAGAAATTGAAAATCTTGCTTATGAAACTCTGGTGAATCTGATCGACGTTTTAAATTTCCTATTACCTTTCAGCTAAGTCAGCTGAAAGCTCTGCTGCAAGGCTTGACTTATGGAAAGGAAGGGCATGCAAACTATAGTCAAAATTTGAGCCAGCAGATCTTACCGGTTCCAATCAGGAGGAATCCCATACAGAGAGCAATGCAAAATGCGAGATATCTATTGGACGAAAATTGGCAGAGGGCCTGGGTTATTGTCATATGGCTGGCGACTATGCTGGGGCTTTTCACGTGGAAATTCATACAGTACAGGAACAGAGGCATCTTCAAATTAGCGGGATACTGTCTATGTGTGGCCAAAGGAAGCGCTGAAACCCTCAAACTTAACATGGCACTCATACTGTTGCCCGTCTGCAGGAACACGATAACATGGCTTCGCTCCACGATCTTAGGATCCATTGTGCCATTTGACGACAACATCAATTTCCACAAGGTATTTTAATTCTTGTAAAGTTAACAGGAAATGGATTTCGAAGTTCTTTATTAACATTTTTTATTTTAATATTCATGCAGACCATCGTCGGGGCCATTGTTATAGGCGTCATGCTTCACGGCCTGGATCATATAAGCTGCGATTTCATTAGAATTGCAAATTGCGACGAGGAATCATATAATCTTTATCTTAAAGCATATTTTGGCAGTGAAAAGCCGAATTACGGAGATATCTTAGGAAGCACAGTAGGCATCACGGGGGTTTGTATGGTCGTACTCATGGCCATTGCCTTCATTCTCGCGACCTCCTGGTTTAGAAGAAGTTCAGTGAAACTTCCTCAGCAACTTGATAAACTGACCAGGTTCAACGCTTTCTGGTATTCGCATCATGCATTTGTCGTGATTTACCTGCTTCTGATTGTTCATTCCATTCGCCTTTTCTTCGTGCGAGATTGGAGGGAGAAAACTGTAAGGACATTTCATCTTGTTTTCTGTTAATTCTAAACTACATCTCTAACTTCGAAGTAAAACGGTTCAAAATTTATTCGCTGAAAGATTGAAAGTGAAAAATGAATATCTAATTTCGTTATAAAATGCATGAGAATTTAGCTTAAATGAAAAGAAACGTAGACGATTTGCTCCGGAATTTGATGTTCGGGGTTTAATTTATTACGCGATTTGAACGTGCAGACTTGGATGTATATTGTTGTTCCGGTGCTTTTATATTGCGGCGAGCGCACACTGAGAGCATTCAGAGCAGGGAATTATACTGTCAATATTGTCAAGGTCATGCGGTTCCTACTTCAGATTTGCAATTTTCTTGTATTATCTGTATCTTGAATCCTTTGCAAGCGCAATCAACATATCTGCTTTATTTATTTTGCAGGCGGCAGTTTATCGCGGAAACGTCCTGGCTTTGCATATGTCAAAACCTGCAGGCTTCGAGTACAAGAGTGGAATGTATTTATTTCTCCAGTGCCCCGAGATCTCGCCTTTCGAATGGTAAGTTTTGAACCTACATTAGAATTTATCAATTGATAAGATCTTTTAGTGTTTCTTCCACGATTTTTACATTTTTTTTCTGAACTTTCTACATGTAGGCATCCATTCTCGATCACCTCTACTCCAGATGATGAACACATTAGCGTGCATATTAGAACAGTTGGAGACTGGACGCAGGAGATGAAAAGAGTTTTCTCGCAGGTGATTACTAATTTAGTACTTTTAGCTTTAAGATGAAGTTTCTTTGTCGGTTGTAAGTTCTAATCACAGATATTTATAGACAATGGAGCCCCCTACAGCTGGAAAAAGCGGACTTCTGAGAGCGGAGCGTGGACTCTACGGAGACGACGAAAACAAATCCAAGTATGTTGAACATTAATGAAAAAAATAAAAAACTCAGAAATCCAAGATTCAAAGTATTTAACAAAAAGACGAACCATGTGCAGGTTTCCCAAGCTTCGGATCGACGGGCCATATGGAGCTCCCGCACAAAATTACAAGAAATATGATGTGCTGCTGTTGATAGGTCTCGGAATTGGCGCTACTACGTTCATAAGCATTCTCAAAGACATGTTAAATCACATGAAAATTGCAGATTCTGCTTACAAAAGGAAAAGGAAGGACCGGGGTCCGACAAACGCTTATTTCTACTGGGTTACCGTTACAAGGGAGCAAGGCTCGTTCTACTGGTTCAAGGGGGTCATGAACGAAATAGCAGAGATGGACAGCAGGGTAAAATTCATCTAGTTGCGCAGCTTGCAAATACCAAATTTTGTCAAATTTAAAAAGATAAACAAATGCTGGATGTTTGTGAATCCAGGCTGCTATTGAAATGCACAACTACCTGACGAGCATTTACGAAGAAGGCGATGCCAGGTCGGCTTTAATTACAATGGTGCAAGTTCTGAATCATGCCAAGAATGGAGTCGATATTCTCTCAGGAACCAGGGTACATATATATTTTTTTCCATTATCGCTGTAGTATTACATTACCTGGGGGCTGTAGAAAGCCATTGTTTGAAACATCCGCTGGTCTGCAGGTCAAGACTCACTTTTCCAGACCAAATTGGAAAAAGGTTTTCTCAAAAGTTGCTTCCGCTAATAAAGACGCTAAAATTGGTAAGTCCAGCTTTCAAAATTTCGGACAAACGTAGGGAATTATGGCTCATCTGAGAATCACTTTCTTATATTAACTTTGATTGAATGCAGGTGTCTTTTATTGCGGGCCTCTAATTTTGGCCAAGGAGCTGAGAGCCATAGCCAAAGATTACAACCACAGAATGAACACTAAATTCGAGTTCCATAAAGAAAACTTCTAACACAGGCAAGCTGTTTACAGTATTACAACTTACAGGGAGGGCTATTATATCCTATTTTTTTAGTAAAAGAAAAGGTAAGATTAATTTCATAGGCAGCCATTTGATAGCTGGACATGAAAAAAAGCATGCATCTCACACCTTCATAGCTTTTTCATCAGGATAGTAAGACAAACTGTGATGTAAACACGTCCTTATTTCCACCGTTAACCATTGTCTGTAACCGGAAATAATAGATACGCATTGTAGATAACTGGA
Source organism: Pinus tabuliformis (assembly GCA_031772625.1). Taxonomy (NCBI): domain Eukaryota; kingdom Viridiplantae; phylum Streptophyta; class Pinopsida; order Pinales; family Pinaceae; genus Pinus; species Pinus tabuliformis. Next base: position 688,742,011 of record CM062814.1, on the reverse strand, counting down.
AATTGTATTGTAAAATATATTGCTCATACAATTTGCACTGTATAAGCAGGGGAAAATTCCATCTGATCTGAAATGTTTCCCGGTCCTCGTATTCGCAGAAATAAGGCCTCGAGTTCGAATTCCGAGAGTTCATCTTCGTCAACGAATCTAGCTGTGTGTGCACTTTGCAAGCGTAGGCGACATAGGAAACCGTTGAAAATAAAGGATCTATATATATTTACGCCGTAAGGCATTTCCCTCTGAAATGAACTCCCCCAAATGCCTTTCTGTCCTAATCGTAGCCGTTAGATCTTTTGTTAGACGATTGAACAAAAATCAGCCGTCTGATTTAATAAAAAATGTTTTAAAACATTAAAAAACCTTAAAAAACGTTTCACTTTCCACTTGACATCTGTGCGCCGAGCTTCCGGGAGAGTTCGTGGAGTTTATGGTTGTTTCCGTTTACGGTTTCGTGGAGTTTATGGCTGTTTCAGTTTACGGGCTCCAATTTCTGTTTGTATAGTCGAATCGGCATTGGCAATGGCATCCCCTGTATCCTCATGCCCCCAAAACCCTTCTGAAACTGAAATCGGGATAGAAATTGAAAGTTCGCCTCCTCGTTCTCACAATCTTCGTCCTGCAGTTTCAGCGATTGACGCCTCATCCTCCGCGGCTGCAACGATAGCCTCCACCTCATGTAATTCCCACAGCAATCGCAACTTCTATTGTGATGTATTTATCAATCACAGAGGGCCGGATGGTAAAGGTGATCTGGTGGAGCGATTTTTGAGGAGGGTGCGATTACCAAACCTTATATGGCTTCGCTAGAATAAATGCCCCTGGTTTTCTCTGCCTTCTTGGATACCTATGAAGAACCTTAGGGTTTTAGAAGTGCGGGGGAAGAAATTGAAATCATTGTGGCAATCCGGATATCGGGTAAATAAAATTTTGGTGATTTAAAGTATGTGTTTATTCGTTATTGATTTCGCACAGTAGGATCTGCAACGAATTTAAATGGTTTTGCAGAAGCTAATCCTCAAATTCTTTCTTACGATTAAAACCCTGGAACATTTTGCAGGCACCTTTGCTGTTGCGACAGTTAGTTATTTATTCTCCCCTTTCAAAGTTACCAAAATCAATAGGGCACCTTAAGCACCTCGAACTGACTGTCCTCCATAAGATTAATCTTAAAACTTTGCTGGATGAATTTTGTCATTTGGTGTCGTTGAAAAGATTGGAGTTAACAAGTTGCCCAAATCTAAAGTCACTGCCAGATTCCTTTGGGTACTTCATAAACTTGGATTACATCGATCTGTCTCACTCTTCTCATTTGCAGGTGCTTCCAAAGTCTTTCGGTAATTTAATAAACCTGAAAGACATAGGTCTGTCTCACTCCCTACAGTTGCAGATGCTTCCAGGTTCTTTTGGTAATTTAATTCGTCTTGAATATCTTGATTTGAGTTGGTGCTATAATTTAACCGTCTCTAGCGAAACACTGGGAAACATCAGCACACTTGAATGTTTAGATGTTTCCTATTGTAATTTAGATCCATCTTAAACCTTGATCTTTTTAACAACTAGAGGTTTCTGCTTGGATTGTTTTGACTCCTCAAAAGGCTTAGTCGATCTTGGGGTTAAGATGGATGTTTCATTAGTGTTACACACTCAGAGACATACACACATGGACATCTCCTCCACCAGGACCGTGGAGAACTCATCTTTCTTTGGGTGCAATTAATTTTTCTTGGTGATGAAATGTCTATTACTGCTCTGGTTGCAGGGTCAAACGCCTCTCTTTCCCCGCATCTTTGGACATGAAGCAGCTGGGTATTCACTCTGTTTTTTCCTATGACAATAATTATTAGGTCATAATTATTCAATCATAGCATTTCACAGGAAAATTTTCCTGTGATTGATTGCCTGCTAATTCTGGCAATTGTTGACACAGAGTTGTTGAAAGTGTTGGAGAAGGGGTAACTGACCTCAAATTGGGTGACAGTGTGCTTCCTGTATTTACTGGAGAATGCAAGGAATGTAGACACTGCAAGTCAGAAGAGAGCAACAGGTGTGATCTGCTAAGAATTAATACTGAGAGAGGGGTCATGATAAGTGATGGAAAGTCAAGGTTTTCCATCAATGGAAAGCCAATTTACCACTTCCTTGGTACATCAACTTTCAGCGAGTACACTGTTGTGCATGTTGGTTGTGTTGCCAAAATTAATCCGAAGGCTCCTCTTAGCAAAGTCTGTATTCTAAGCTGTGGTGTCTCTACAGGTAAAGTACTTTCTGATATTTTTGTACCAGATTTTTTTAATATTTTATTTTATTTCGAATTTTCTTAGAGAAAACGCCCTCCGAATTTTTAATATCAGCAATATTTAGGACTATAGTTGCCCATATACACTAAGCAGTTACATAGATTGTCTAAAAAGCCCAGATGATAGTATCTCTTCTTATATTAAAACAGACTTCAGGACCTCACTTTTAAGCTGGATAGCACAACTTTTTATTACCCTTGTACATTGGTAAAAGGATTCTTGAGAATGATAACGGAAGGACTTAGTTAAGATTCTCTGGTTGGTTAATCAATCCGTGATCTTATTTGGAGGCCTTTATACATGTCTGAACTCCCATCCATCGAGATTCAAAACACTTTTTTCGCTTCTTGTATTGAAGAGACCTTGTTGCCCACCTCCCACCAGCAGTTAAATATTTTCCCATTGCTATTGGTTATAATAAGTCTCTATTCCCAATAAAAAATCACCATTTTGAGTTTTGCATCCTTTCCTTGCTATGCCCAAATACGATGCCTTCCATCTTTGCCTGATTTTGAAAAAATTGGCTTACAGTCTTCCAATGTAACCATGCACATCTCTAAACCCCATGTCCAGCTTCCTCAGTGTTGCCCTGAGCAATATGCCTTGCCCTTGTATATCATTCACTCTAGTTGATTGTTTTAGATTTTTTATCCAAAAACTTGCCTAACATAAGTGGAATGTGACCATGTTTATCTCTAAACACGCCCCTGCCCTTGCAAGGCTTGGGTTACCCTTTGGATGCTCCATTAATATTGAATTTAAAGCATGCCTAACGTTCCTCCATTGTGACCATGTTCATCTTTGAAACTCCAATGTCCCTTCCCCAGGGCTGGTCTGTGGAAGGCATGACTTGCCCTTGAATGCCCTCCATCTCTGCTTGATTGTTAGATAAGGATTCCAAAATCTTGGCTAAAATCTGCGTAATGTGATCAAGCTCGTTTCTCAACATTCCCCTGCCTATGCATTGCCTGGTTTGCTCCTGGATGCTCCATCAAAGATGGATTTAACCCATGATGACTGACTTCGAGTTTGCAATCTGCCTTTCTTAGCCCCCTGTCTGCTCACGGAAAAATTACTTACTGGACTTGTTGAAGGTATAAGTAATTTCAAGATGATAATGAAGAAATACTTGACATAGTTGAAATTGTATAATGTTCTACAAAGTGGATAATTCAATTCTCAGGAAGTGTTGTTGGTTGGACTGAATAAAATTAACCATGATGGTTTCCTTGATTGGGATTGTTGTAAAAAAAAACATTTTTGTTCTGTGTTTGAATGGATGGTCTCAGATTGACTCATCCTTTTTGGATAGGGACAAAGCATATATAATAAGCTTCACACTTAGCGATTATTATGGAAGAAATGTAAACACACAGTTTGAGACAAATAGATTCCAAAATATTAGTATCTTAAAAAAGAAAGCCATTTACATTTATGTTTTTTAAATAAGGTTTTTAAATATACTCTCTATCATTCATATTCCCATGTACTACCTACCCATGTACTGCTATATTTGCTTTTTTGTAATGTGTGTTGTGTATATGTGTGGATGTTTATGTCATGTGTCTATGAATCTGTGCTAACTGAGATTGTGAATCTATGATAACTGAGATTGAAAGAGAGAGCTGAGAGCTTTGGCAGAGGAGAATATGGAGAATTGATGAGCCAACTTAAATTTACCAAAATCAATAGGGCACCTTAAGCACCTCGAACTGATTGTCCTCCATAAGATTAATCTTAAAACTTTGTTGGATGAATTTTGTCATTTGGTGTCGTTGAAACGATTGGAGTTAACAAGTTGCCCAAATCTAAAGTCACTGCCAGATTCCTTTGGGTACTTAATAAACTTGGATTACATCGATCTGTCTCACTCTTCTCATTTGCAGGTGCTTCCAAAGTCTTTCGGTAATTTAATAAACCTGAAATACATAGGTCTGTCTCACTCCCTACAGTTGCAGATGCTTCCAAGTTCTTTTGGTAATTTAATTCGTCTTAAATATCTTGATTTGAGTTGGTGCTATAATTTGACCGTCTCTAGCGAAACTGGAAACATCAGCACACTTGAATGTTTAGATGTTTCCTATTGTAAGAACATTGAAATATTACCTCCGCAAATAGCATATCAAAAGTACCTAAAAAAATTAGATCCTAGGGCTACAAACATAAAAGAATTTCCAAATGAAATTGGAGACTTGGGCGATTTAGAAGTTCTGGAAATAGGGAGCCCTTCACTGGATAGTCTACCACTTTCACTTGGTCACTTGAAGATCTTAAAGGAATTGAGGCTCGAGAATTGCAGTGAATTGAAACATTTGTCGGTGACTATTCGACTGTTGACTCAGTTGACTGAGTTGAGAGTATTGAATTGCCGGTTGCAAACATTGAATAATTTAGAATCTCCCAATGACAACTGCATGCCTCGGCTACAAGTCTTAGAAGTTTATAACACGAAATTATCAGAGGTATCATTTGCCACAGGTGTCTGCCCCATCCTTAAATATGTCTCCCTCAGGTTTTGTAATCATCTGGTGGAGGTCGGAACATTGCCAAAGACTCTGATAAAACTGGAATTGACTAATTGCTCTAACTTGAGGAAAATAGCAGGGCTTTCTAGTCTTCCAAAACTTCAAGTGCTAGACATTAGTCGGTGCAAAAATGTAGAGGAGCTGCCAGGTATTGAAATGTTGGTATCTTTGAAAGAGTTGCCAACATATGATTGTGCGAAGCTGAAGAGCATACGGGGATTGGTCGAACTGAAAAAGCTTTGGGTATTAAATGTTCATGGGTCTCTAGTGAAACACTAGGAAACATCAGCACACTTGAATGTTTAGATGTTTCCTATTGTAAGAACATTGAAATATTACCTCCGGAAATAGCATATCAAAAGTACCTAAAAAAATTAGATCTTAGGGGTACAAACATAAAAGAATTTCCAAATGAAATTGGAGACTTGGGCGATTTAGAAGTTCTGGAAATAGGGAGCCCTTCACTGGACAATCTACCACTTTCACTTGGTCACTTGAAGATCTTACAGGAATTGAGGCTCGAGAATTGCAGTGAATTGAAACATTTGTCGGTGACTATTCGACTGTTGACTCAGTTGACTGAGTTGAGAGTATTGAATTGTCGGTTGCAAACATTGAATAATTTAGAATCTCCCAATGACAACTGCATGCCTCGGCTGCAAGTCTTAGAAGTTTATAACACGGAATTATCAGAGGTATCATTTGCCACAGGTGTCTGCCCCATCCTTAAATATGTCTCCCTCAGGTTTTGTAATCATCTGGTGGAGGTCGGAACATTGCCAAAGACTCTGATAAAACTGGAATTGACTAATTGCTCTAACTTGAGGAAAATAGCAGGGCTTTCTGGTCTTCCAAAACTTCAAGTGCTGGACATTAGTCAGTGCAAAAATGTAGAGGAGCTGCCAGGTATTGAAACGTTGGTATCTTTGAAAGAGTTGCAGGCATATGATTGTGCGAAGCTAAAGAGCATACGGGGATTGGCCGAACTGACAAAGCTTCGGGTATTAAATGTTCATGGGTGCTCCAAGTTAGAAGGGCTGCCAGGTATCCAACATTGTATGTCGTTGGAGTACACTGATGCTAAGGGTTGTCCTAAGCAGTGGGCCGAGGCGGGATTACTGGAGCAGTTGCAGCAACAAGTGAAGGTGCTTGAAATGTGAAAAGCAAAGAAATAAATTTGAAATGAATGCATAATTGAAGTCTTAGCCAAAGGTTATATGTCAGGCAGAGTTTGTATTCTAAGATGTTAGATTGTTGAGGGAGGTTGTGTAGTTGCCTTTCGACAATCCAAATTAAAACATTATGGAGAAAGTGCAAGGTTTGCCTAGCATATAGCCTTGGTAGATTCTCTGATGAATGTTACCCATATAGCTCATGACAGGACGCATATTTGCCTTGTTGTTCTGTGTTTGAATGGATGGTCTCAGATTGACTCATCCTTTTTGGATAGGGACAAAGCATATATAATAAGCTTCACATTTAGCGATTATTATGGAAGAAATGTAAACACACAGTTTGAGACAAATAGATTCCAAAATATTAGTATCTTAAAAAAGAAATCCATTTACATTTATGTTTTTTAAATAAGGTTTTTAAATATACTCTCTATCATTCATATTCCCATGTACTACCTACCCATGTACTGCTATATTTGCTTTTTTGTAATGTGTGTTGTGTATATGTGTGGATGTTTATGTCATGTGTCTGTGAATCTGTGCTAACTGAGATTGTGAATCTATGATAACTGAGATTGAAAGAGAGAGCTGAGAGCTTTGGCAGAGGAGAATATGGAGAATTGATGAGCCAACTTAAATTTACCAAAATCAATAGGGCACCTTAAGCACCTCGAACTGATTGTCCTCCATAAGATTAATCTTAAAACTTTGCTGGATGAATTTTGTCATCTGGTGTCGTTGAAACGATTGGAGTTAACAAGAAGGAACTTGCAAAAGAAGAATGGAGATCAAGATGGGAAGACCAACTCTACAATTTAAAGTAGAGAGCTAATGTTAGAGATGTGGGTCAAGCATCATCTTGGGGTGCCAGGATGCGCCAGCAGAACTATTCGACTTCCAATTGATCAATTTGCTAGCTTTTCTAGATGTACTTATCATACAGCGGACAAAGTGAAGAGAGGCTCTGTAACCAGGAGAAGCTGCATCTGCTTCAGACCTTTTCTGCTGTGGCTTTCCCTATTTATACTTACCCTGTTGCACTGTATGCTTGTAGATATGCAAGTTAATAACTGAGAATACTTTGAAATTGGTTTCAAAGTATGAGTTTAGTGAATGTCATGTTCTAGAGCTTATTGTGTCCATTCTATTTAGAGATATTTGAGGCTAAGGATGTGTTGACACTTTAGCCTTTACCTGAAGGCTTATCATCCAAAGATCATATTGTATCTACACTTTCTTTGTATCATAAATATGTGGTTTCACTAAGATCAATAATTTTCATAGTGGAGCAATGCCAACGGCTTTGGGCCTTTATAACCTGAATTTTAGTAATTACCTTTGCTGATTTGATATGTCGGGTCTTAGGCCATCCAAACCAACTTACAATTTTAGTTATAACTTTACAATTTTCCTTGGAATGTAAATGAATGGAATGTCAATTAAAGCAGGAGGCTTACGGGACTGTACTAAAGTTTTCTTGGTTGCTTCCTTAAAGACTATATGTTATATAAGAATCACAAATTGACAGAATGAGTTCAACCAGACCAGGAGGCTTGCAGTACTGCATTGAACTTTTATGCTTGCGTCATTTTAGACAATATATGTCATATAAGCATCACAAATTGATAGAATGAACTACTGGTAATGGAGTTGAATTAGACATGCGGGTTACATTTGTTGCTTTACTTACACAATGACTCATAATACAACATGATGTGAAATGCCAAATAATACCTAACAAATGTGTATTCTCCATGATGAAGTAGCTAATTTATAGATAAAAACTAACACTTTAAAACTGTTTTATAGTTTTTTGGAAGCATCATGAAATTGACATTGAAACAGTGAGAAAACATCATCAAGAATGCAACAATTTAGGGCCCATGAACTTGAAAGCTTGTAGGTGATTCTGTCAGATTGAGAAAGCTTGTATTGGAAACTCAATTTAAAATGTTACCAAATTCCATTCCTGGGTCTCGAAGCTCACAAGTTCTCTATTCTTCATGATGGAGTAGCAATAATCTCTGTTCTTCATGATGGAGTAGCTATTTTATAGATAGAAATTAAAACTTATAAAATTGTTTTGTAATTTTTTTTGGAAGCATCATGAAATTGACATTGAAATAGTGAGAAAACATTATCAAGAATGCAAAAATTTAGGGGCCATGAACTTGAAAGCTTGTGGGTGATTCCCATCAGTTTGTATTGGAAACTACATTTAAAAATGTTACCAAATTCCATTCCTGGGTCTTGAAGCTCCCAAGTTCTGTGTTGTAGTTTTTAAGGACATTTAATATCCTCATGGTTTATATCGAAAGAGGTCACAATTTTGTCTGGGCGGAAAATTCCGAAATTTGACTATGGGAGTGTTTAAATTGTTTTTGGATGGCGGAAATGGATTTAGCATCCATCATGAATGCCTGGGTGCCCAAAATACTGAAGCTTGACCCCTGTAATTGACATTTTCAAAAAAATTAGCTGGATTTTTCCAAAATCATGCTGTAATTTCTATCATTTTCTGTGCAAAATTAAGGCACTCAAAATTCTAAAACTTGACAACTATAATCCACTTTTTCAAAAAATTTAGCTAAATTTTTTCAAAATCATGCTGGAATTTTTATTATTATCATGATGGCTCCAACAATTTTTCATGCATTTTCAATTGTTCACAATGTCGTATCGTTTCTTTCACCTCTTCCATTACAATATAATAGTATTTTCTAATAACACCATAAATAGGTGGCATATGGAAAAATTACATCTTGGGGATTTAAAAATAAAAAAAACAAATTACGAATACACATAACTAACTATTGCAATTGTAACTCATTATCATCCACCCTTGCTTTCAACAATGTCCATTCACATGTCCCTATCCTTCCCCACTCTATGCTATTCTTCCCCACTCTATACATGTCCCTATTCTTCCCCACTCTATGCTATTCTTCACCACTCTATGCCTTACGACATTCCCTTTGCAACTTAAGGTGCAAATGCTAGTTATTATTATAATCAAAGGCATGTGAGAGTTTTGTATTAAAAGAAAAATTTTAATTCAAAATTTAAAAACCCTCAAAGGGGTTTTCCCTCATATGAATTTGAATTTCAAAATTTAATCTCCCCCTAAAATAGGAACTCGTTGGCTTATATGAAGCCCCTCAAAAATATACAAAAAGGTGATATATTTCACCTCCAAAGATATGAAAAATTCAAAAAGCAGTCTTTATGATTGAGTCCTGATCTTCTTAGCCCAGCGAAGACATTGAAAATAATACGAGAGGCAACGGTGGAGAAGCATTTTCGGTCATGGTTCTTGGATAAGGGTTTATGGTTATTTACAGGATTAGCGAAGGAGTTTTCTTAAACATCTGTTGTATTGATCAACCCTTATTAGGGTATCAAATTCTACATTAATTCCTCTAAGACAAGCAAAGGAGAGAGAGCTCTTGCTTTCTTATGATACATAACTAATTATCAAAAGGGCAAGGACTGAAAGTTTGGTTGGGAATCATTTTCAAAGGACTAAACCCTAATCGAAAAGACAACGTGTGACATCATTGCCCCTATGTCTGAGCTATGCAACCCTGAATCACAAAGAAATAAAGTTTCAAATACTAGTCGTGGTTATAGATATGAAGCAACTTGAAGGTTGTGGTTTTCTGATCATATATATGTCAATGAATTGAGGAATCCGAGGTCTAGATTGATCATCAAGTTTGAGGCCTACATGCTACCTATTTTGAAGTTGCAAGGTCTCCATTCTTGCAAAAATGTTAGTTGACACTGCATATTACTCTGCACTTAGTTTGGTGACTTTGTGGCATTCTTCTTGATTCCAGCATACCAGTGAACCTAACACATCATTTCTGACCTTGCATAAGAGCTCGTAATCCGGTATTTGAATGAATAGTGAAAGGGTAAGGTTGCAAAAACTTCAATGATGATTGGAAGTCCCTTTGATGATAATCACTTGGATCACCAGAATATTTTTTTGGTGGCACAATCCATTTACATGAAGCAATAACATAATCAAGTTAAAAAAACCATACATTTTCCTTCAATGACCAAATTTATTGGCAGTCGATTCATTGTGGATTAGACATGAATTTTAGCCGCCTGTCAACTTTTATTATCATTCTGTCAGTGCTTGGCTTGAAAACATGATATAATAAAAATTGAATCAGACAGGAAGTGTTTGGGTATGTGTTGGCTTGATGGGGCCTGACCCAAGTTTGGAGTTATTTAGCCAAAAAAATCCCTATACTATTAGCCCTTTCGAAAACAGTCCACGGATCGCGGACTGACGTCTCACCCGAAGCAGTATGGGGGGATGCTGGAACCAAGTTTCCGCACCCTTGAGATGTCTAAGGGGTTGATTTAGTCCAACTATGAATACCTTCACACAGGTTACTTCGCACACTTTCCTGACTTGCGAGGCCTTCGCGCCCTGTTGTATTTGCCTTCGTGTAGCCCTAACCAGGGGTTGTGGAGCCTTCGCACTGCTAGAGCATCAATCTACTCTATTTCCCCAAGTTACACTATGGATCTTACTTATCTTCTTTTAACATTTAGTTATCTTCGCGTAAACAGATACTTTATCTTGTATTCATTTATTTAACATATTCATATAAGTTCATGAAACAAATAAACAGTGAACTTGCAATTCATGCCCAATATACTTCAATTCATAAAACAAGAAACGATACACAGAAATAATGTAAAACTTCTCTTTATTAATGCTTCAATCGGTTACAAACTCAACTTGCCTTGCACACTCAACTGTAGACTACTAGGCCTCTACGCACTCAGCTACAAAGCCTTCTCCTACTCTATGACCCAAAGACACGACTTTACACTTTAGACTCAATGCTTCATCCTTGGATCTTCTTCTATCTGATGTGATTAGCTTTACATTTAGAGCCTCACTTTGTTTATACAATCCCATGGTCCACGGACCATGGGTAGAACTCTCAAGCCGACACTACATTTACAAAAGTAAGGGCGGACAACCCTATGACTCAATTACAACTTTGTGCTCTGCGCGCAGAAATCATGAAGTCTTTTCATCGGACTTAGTCACAACTTGGGCTTTAAGCCCCAAAACTTGTCTTGGGGGGATCCCATGCCCAACAGGCCCCCAACACAAACATCGTGACTTGCCCTCGAGTCACTCTGTCGGTACGGAGATCTTCACGTGGAGACCTCCCAACTCTACTTGGACTGCTACAAGGTTGGTAATGCACTGAGCGGCTGCCTACTGTATCTCTTGTACGTGTTGTTCCGAGACCGCGGTGTCGGAACTGCTCCCCTGTATCTATTCCTACATCCCCTACATCTATGCGATCTTGCCTTTAATTGTTGTTGTGATTACGAAGGCCTCGTCAATCCAAGGCTGAACAAGCGCCTTCAAAACCACTTCTTTGTTTCGCGTTGCATCTACTTGCTCCATGAGTGCTTTAACCTATTGCATTCGCATGAGCCTCTGTGTGAGGGCCACCGTCTGTGTAGTCCCTTTAACGTTGTCTTATTGTCGTTGTAGCTCACACGCCTCTGTTTATAAGCGTTGTATGTTCCGGTCCTCCTACAGAATGGTGAGGACCTCGAACGATTCTTCCAACATTTTGGTGCAGTCCCTTACTGCACTGCTAATTTCCTCCATCCTTGATGTGTTGGCGTTGGCGCGCTGTTCTCTTACCTCTAGAGGAGTTGAAGGTTGCACCTTCAATCGCAGCTCGGCTATCTGTAGGTTTAGCTCCAGCTGAGCCTTGGCCATTTCTTCTCGTGCCTCGCGCACCCCTCCTGCAAACCTCTGGATGCGCACCTCTGCTGGTGCCTTTGTTGGGATGGCCAACTCAAGGACCATCTAGAAGGCTTCTTCAATTACCTGTACCATCTTCCTATTATGAGACACAACCTCGTCACATTACAATTTCAACTGCTCCATGTTGATCCTCTGTTCACTCAACACTTGTAGTGCGCGGCTCAACCTGGCCCGCAGTTCTGCAATAATCCCATCCTTCAGAATATAGAGTGTCTCCCGAGGGAGCGTAGCCATGTTAATCCCTATTCCTATCAATGCACTGACTGTAGGCTTGTCAGACTCATTTGCTGTAACCAATGCCCATTTTGGTAGAACTATTGTGTTGGTCATACAAGCACGCAACATTTCGTCGGCTTAGTTTTTCCTACTGTGAGGCTGGTCGAGAGAGTACTTGCCTCAGGAGTGCACACCTGCAACTCCTGAATCTATGCTCGGAGGGCCCCCAACACAAATTGATTCTTCTCCGCAAAGTTCTGGAGGACCTCTATGGTGACGTCACGCACCGTCTCTCTGATATCGTGTAGATCCCCCTTGGTAAGGGTGATTGGGTCGATAGACATCTTAGATGCTTTTACCTTCTTGCGTGACTCCATCTGCTCTCTTGGGCGATGGCGCTTCAATTGTGTTGATGTTGTCTGTGGATCTGTGTTGCGCTCCTCTATCTCTGTTTCCATCTCTTGCTCCTGCTCAAGCGAAGGTGACTTTCGGTCCTCGCGCTCCATTGTTTTTGCCTTCTATGCTTCTATTGCGGCCTTCTATTGTTCTGCTGCTGTTTTCGCAGCATCCCGCACCTCCTTCATCTTGGCTACTGCTGCTTCTTTTCTTCTCTTTTCCGCCAACTGTGGCACATGTAGTTTTGCCTCCTACTTCTTTTTCTGTGCAGCAGATTTTTCCACCGTAGAGATGTCTAGAGTGCGCCATTTCGGTAGCCACGTCTCAAGTACATCAAAGATCACATCATCTGTGGCTATATAGGGTAGTTTGTTCCACTTCTTTGCAGGGTCCTTGCACGCTCTGAGGTAGATGTGATGAAAGTTTGCTTTAAACTCTACGAAACTTTGTAGGCTGTTGTAGACAGTGGGTGATAACCGCATCTTGCAGTTAATCCCCATTCTGATGTTCATCTCCATAAACACCCAGAATATTTTACTGTCACAGATGCGGTGCATGTCTTTAGTAGCCCACAACGAAGCATACTTCATGGCCTCTAAGAGATCCCTTGCAATTATGGGGAACTGGCTTTCCTCAGGCAATTGTCCAACCACCAGAACTATGGATAGTAGAAGCCATGCATAGTGGAAGGTTTTCCCTTATTCCTGTGCCTCGTGGCAATTCTCCAAGAACTCCTTGCACAAGAATTTGGACCAGTTAAACTGGACCCCCTCTACGCACTGTTTAGCAAGTGCAACCATTGGTGCGGGCACCTCATCTGCGCGACACTTCCGCATGACCTTACCCGCTAGTATCTGAGTCACAAATCTGACTGCCTTGTTGTTGATACTAGAGATTGCGTAGCCCCTCTTTTTCTTATCCATATTGTATTTCTTGTTCATGGCCTCCGTGATGGCCAAATCACTGCTTTTACCCTCTGAAATGTCTGCGAGGTCTTCTCCTTTACACGGGAGTCAGATGATTTGATGGATCAGGTGGTCCGTGATGGGGATGGGCTCCTCCAGTCATAAACACCCACCATCCACCTGGTCCGTGACGGGGATGGGCTCCTCCAGTCACAAACACCCACCATCCACCAGGCATAGCAGTTACCTAATGACGAAGATAGTCATTGGGGCACGATGGTAATGTGGCACCCAGAGTAGGTTCAAAAACCCTGCCTTTTCGACCCCACGCAACCATTTGCGTGGGTCCGACTCTATAACTGCTGCCGTGGTTTGTTTCTTTAGCTTCATGAGGTGCGTGGTCACCAAGTGGGGGAATTTCTTGTGGTCAACGAGATCCCAGTCTTTGAACATTAAGCTCAGCACCCTTCCCAAGTGCGCTCCTTCAAAAATGATATCATCAGGTAACAGCGGAATCTGCAGAGGGCTTTTACTGTCGTCCAGGTCCTTGGGCACCTTTTCCTTCCCCTTGTAGTGAGGGACATATGCGAGAAGCTTGGTTAGAGGTACCACACCCTCGGTTTCTTCCTCCATTCCCTCATCCTCATCCTCTTCTATTATGATATCCTCAAGGTCTTCTTCCTCCTCATCGATTTCCAGGTTAACCACTTTCCCTTTTTCCTCCATTGTTAATCTAGTTTGTAGCGGGTTTCGAGGGGACAAATGCACCAGAATCATGGGCTATTTATCTTTCTTTGAGCTCAGCATGCGCGGTGATTTAGGGATTTCCACAACAATCCTGACACTCTCAAGGGCATCTTCTATGGTCATGGCCTCCGTGGCTTCTTCGGTGGTAATTTTTGCAATTTCCCTGGCTTCTTTAGACGCTGCCATCTTGTTCATCCAAAAATCTCTCAATTGTTGAATCAGGTGCTCAAACAATGCTCTCCATAGGGAAAACAGGTCTCGGTTCAGAATACTCGGGGTGCACAACAACTCAGTTCTCAAATGACCAAGTGTTGTGTGTTGGGTAGTCCTTTGTAATTTATAGTGCCTTTTGAATTCGAGTTCGATTGTTCCCCCCAAATCCGGTCCATTAATGCTCCCTTGGCAGTAGATTTTCCCAAATCTTGCCCATAAAACTGGCCTTAAATGCTTGCTGCCCACTCCATTTGGTCTCAAGTCAAGCATCACGTCTTGAATAGTGACTACAATGGTCACTTTCCAGCCCACCCATGCGCCAGCGTAGCCACCATTGCGTTGTCACGGACCCCGTGACACTTCGCTCCTACACGCAGCCCTGACATCGCGCAGCTCTTGGGTAGAGTAGTTTATAGTTCCATGCCTCCTTCCAACTGCCTGGAGCGCTAAGACTATGCTTCCCATGGCTAGTCAAGTGGTTGGGCCATTTGTATATGGCTTCAACTAACCATCAATCACTTTTCCTGGAAAAAATCCACCTTTTATTTTTACTATCTGTATCGCGCACTTCACCATATGCATCGCGCCATCATTGGTGATCCCTCTAGTAATATACGGTCTAGTCCAAGGCATCAAGTTGATCAACTCTTAGCAGTAGTCCCCAAATTTCTCAACGTAATCATGCGCACCCTGTTTTATCACCCCGATTTTCTTATCGAGAAATTCCTTCTTTATTTCTTCCTCAAGATTCTTGACTTCCGCTTCCACCGGAGTGCTTTTCTCCCTTAACTGCACTCTTTATTTCATGAGTTCTTGGAGCCTGAGATCACCTTGTCAGATTTCTTCCTCAGGTCCCAAGAGTTCTTCTTTGTTCAGCTGCGCGATCCCTTCTTCCAAGGCTCCACAAACTGTCATATCTACCGGCGTTACTATGCGCGGACTAGGCATATTATACTCTATTGGGACTACAACGTTTGTTCCATAGGCCAGCCTAGAAGGTGTCTATCTTGTCAATTTCTTGCACGTTGTCCTATAAGCCCACAAAACTGCTGGTACACGTGGGTCCCAATCACTTTGTTGCACATTATATACCCTATTTAGTACTTCACACACTTCATTAAAGGCTTTTACGTGGGTAACCTTCTGCACACTCATTCTTTCCATACTCTGTTGTCCTAACTGGAGAGACCACTCACGCAATTGCCTCACCAAAACATGCTTATTGACCGTGTTCCCCAACGCGAAGTCCATGTGCATCCGTGCAGGTTGTTTACCATATGCCTGTACCGACCTGGACAGATGCATGCGCGGACCATCCCGTACAATATATTTATCTATTAGCCACATCTGAGGCTTCCCAAAACACATGCGCATCATTCTTTTGCATTCGCTCCAGTCCTCAAAGCTTCCTTGGTGCGTACCCCACCACCTCATGGGCGTAGTGTGTAGTACCCATTTCAAAGCCTTGAAACGTTTTTGTTTCGGCACCTCCCTTTCAAATTTGTTCAAGAAAGTATCTACCTCACTTAACCCATCATAAGTAGGCAGATCCTTCACTTTTGTCGATATGCAGTGCAATGATCTTGTCATCATATTACAGTTCAACGTTGCAACCGGTTCTGCCATCACTCTATCTCCTCATTAGAATCTGATGTACAAGAGCTTTTGCACTCCCATGAGATCCATCCATCCACGATGGGATTTACCCAATATTTCTCTCACGCAGTTATCTTGTAGATGTAGTCCAAATCATCATCACTTTCATAGTTGCGCACCAACTCTATGTAGCGTGATCCTTCCGCAGGGTCCAAAGGTACGACTACACAGAGAGACTTTTTCTCAAAACTCATCTTACACTTCTTTAGATTAATCACGCCATTCATGTTAGTGGCCCAATCGATTCCTAAGAGTGCGGGGTAGGGATTGTTGTCATCAACAATCTCTATCACTTCAAAGTCTGCTAGCGCGCTTTCCCCTTCAATATCCATGGTGATTCCCTACAATCTCCCCATAGGTATTATCTTTTGTTGGTTCGCCATTCGCAGCTAGATAGGAGACCATTACAGCATAGGCCTTCCCATGCGCTCCCATGTCTACTTCGGTAGAACGTTCGCATCCGATCCTAGGTCCAAAATTACTTGGTCCATCTCATATTCTCCAATCTACGTGGTCAACCTCATTTCTCTTCCCATCCTCGTCGCATGCTTTCCAATCTTCTGGACTATGCACGGTTCTCCTGGCGCGGTCCCAACGCATCTATTAATGAGTTCCTGCAATCCCTTTATAGCCTTATTGTCATGCAGTAGCTTCATGCATGTTTCTAGGAACGTCGTAAGCATAGATGGGTCCATTTCTGGCTCCGATCTATCTTTGCTTCCTGAAGTGGAGGCATTAACAAAGCTCTTCCTAGCTTCCATGAAGGTTTCCTTAGCATGCTCCAAATCAAACTATGGTTCTTTCGTTAGAGCCTTGCGAACCCAAGTACTATCTTCAGGCTGTTTTCCTTTATCATCTCCTATCATAATTCCACTTCGGAGCACAATGTTCACATTTGGGTCTTCCTCGCGTGGCTCAGACCTCATCATTTGCAGGTTCTGAGTCGGGGGAGGTTGGAGTGCTCCCTTGTCGCGCAACCTAGCTATTAGTGTGGGACAATCCTTTGTCTCATGATCAAAAAAGGTATAATACAGACATGAGGGATGCATTGGATTCATACAATCATGGGCATAATGTCTTGGCCCCCCACAATTGTAACATATCAACTGTCCGCTACCTCTTCCAGGTCCTCCTCCACCTCGGCCTCGTCTGCTTCCCTGAAATCTGATTCGCGCCACTCCTGCGTTCTGGTCAAGGGGTTATGTTTCGACCTGAACTCTATAGGTGGGAGTCCTAACCATCATCAGCTCATATCTTCTACAGGTGTGCTCATCATGTCCAACCGATCTACAAAAATTACATAACAATTGTTGCGAATTTTGTGTGTACTTCTATAACAAATGGCAATTGTCTGTAGCATGCTTCCCTCCTATTTGAAAAATTGTGCACCACAAAGCAAGCGCTGCGCTAGGTCCTTCTTGTGCCTCTATTCTTAACAACATCTACCCTCCTCCCATGAGGTAATTCGTGAACACTAGCAGTGGTCTTTGTCATGTCCCTAACCCTTGCATTTTACGCACCATACTTCTTCGCACACTTTTGGGTGAGTTGTCCTATCTTGTTCCAGACTCTGCATCTCAAGGCATAAGTTTTTCAATTGCGCGTGGATCTGCTAAACTCCCAGGTTAGGATCCTCTATCGGGATCTCATGCAGCCTCATCGTGATATCCAAGGCCTTTTCCTAAGTTGTTAACCTCTGTTGTGACAACACGTTCCTCAGATGTGGCGTTATTGATGCTACAAACCATTCGCGGTGCTGTCCATCCATCAAAGTCATATTAGCTTCGCAAATTGTGCACTTCAGTCTCTGATCCAACTCCCAAGGGGTCTCGCTTGGTAGCATTGTGATCTCCTTGAACCCAATGATCGACTGCACCTCTGAATTTGGCCTGCTAAATTCTCTGTTCAATGCAATTTGGATATCCGTGATCCCCGCATTCGGATTGTCATTAGAATGCTTAATATACTAGGTCAACGCATGGTCCTGCAGGGCACTGACCATCACCGCTTTCTTTATGTTATCATATGTGATTCCCTGTCCTTCCCATACATCCCTTATCATGAACCAAAACTGGTCCAGATCTTCATTTCTGTAAGGACCACATCCAGACTTTATACATATCCTTTTTTTTTTCAAGCACAGCAAAAAGCAACTAGAAGAGAAAACACAGTAGGAATTCATTTCAAGAAACATATCATAACATTTACATACATTTAACTAAGACCAACTAGTATTGCAATACATATGTACCGTTCACCAGAAGACGAGACTCTGTTCGCTTTGTTGTTGCTAGTATTCCCTTGCTGTCGGTCACCTTCGTGAATGAATGGCGATGTACTTGATCCGAATGCGATGACCCACCAGTTAACCTCCCAGCCTACTCCTTGGGTACTCTTCTTCCCCGCGGACCCCCGAGCTGCAATGGGGTTGTACAATGGAGAATTTCAATAGCTGGTAGAGGAGAGCACTCCTTGGCTCAAGAGTCCCCTCTCTAAAATCCTCTACCTCACCAAACTCACTATAGGATCGTAATCACTGCTTTGACATCATCTCATCCATCCAACAATAGGGTTCCCCAAAAAAGTCCCTTCTCCTATGGCTTGCCCCTTCTTTTATAAGAGTCCTCCTAGATGACACTTGGCATGTCATGTATAATTATATTTTTTTTTTAATTCAATAGTTTGATTATTCACCCACCCATGTGTCACTCTCTCATCAAGGGTCACCCAAAATTATTTACTTAACTTTTTATTTAAAACTAATATTTTCCTCACCTCAACAAGATTCCTATTTCTTCTCCTAGTTGTCTCTTTATTCCCCCCTTTTATTCCTTAATTTGTGTTCATTACTTGAAGTCAATTAATGAGTCAAGATTTTATCCCCAATCTCCTCCCTAATTTAACTCAGGTTATCTCTTAGATGTATATCCTTATGTTGGTTGTTGCCACATGGAGCTTCTCTACATTTCTCTAAATTTAATTTATTATTCTTATTTTAATTCACCTTCCTATTTTCTTAATTAGGTTTAATTAGTTTAGGATTAATCTTTATCCTTACAATTATGTTTGTCTTTCCCCTTTTACCTAATTAAACCACATAATCTACCTAGTATTTTCCAACATGGGAAGGGTAGAGTTTTTAAGGTACTTTATTTTATTTTTTTCCTATGATTCTCCTTATTCCAAGTTTTATTTTTGATTTAATTACCTTGGTTTCTAATCATCATTTACCCTTGATGTGAATTTACCTAGTTTTCATTCCTTGCTTATATTTATTTATTATTATTTATTTTTAATGATTCCAAGGGTGCCAAGTTTTGGTTGTGCCCTTCAAGAACTTCCCTAGAAGTTCCAAGGGTGCCACACCTAATAGTTTATTTGTGATGCCAAGGGTGCCAAGTTGGTCGTGCCCTTTAAGAAATTCCCCTGAAGTTCCAAGGGTGCCACACCACTTGACCTTCAAGCATCCAGTGACTACGAGGGGAAATTATAGTGCAACGTCATAGACCACTGTCATCTCTTTTGTTGCCTGCTATAGTGAGACTAATGGTGTCGGGGATCAAGGAATCTGCCTTGATGCGCACCCCCTGGTAAAATCCTCATGAGTGACCCAACTTTGGGACCTGCCCTCATGGCATCGTGATCTTCAAGGCAAAGGTGTTTTAACCTTTCTAGCCCAAGTCACGGCGGGAGTGCTAGTGGGTGAGATCAGGGACACTGTCCCACCCCTCCCATGTAGTTCCATCCACTTGTACAACCCCATCACCCATATGTGAGTCATTTGGCCAAGCAACTAATCTATGCCTGCAACCACTAACATATCATCAGAATATAGATAAACATATATAGCAGGTTTCAAAATTGACTTAGAAATTCAAAGATAAAATAATATAATTTTTCATCAAACCAGGTGTCTTTAACTCGTCATATGCGAGTGCCTCTGGTGGTTTCCTACCATACTCAATAATCATCAGTAACAAGGTTTCTCAGTGTTAGCCATTGTCATAATAACATTATCGCCATCACCTAGTCATTCACGTCATTGTTCATTGTGAACCAGAACTAATGCAAGTAGGTAACATAGGGGACACACCCATCATGGCTAGCAACATCATAACATTAGTGGAACCATACATATAGATCAAAGCTCTTATCATTATAACATCAATAGAAAACATGTCTATCCTTTACTACTATCACCATCATGATATCAATAGAGAGTACACATAACCATTAACTATATTGCAATCATAATATTAATAGAGAACATTCATAACAATCACATTTACTAATAATAGAGTCACGTTTCTGGATCCTCAACCTGAGTTCCCCAAAGAATAAAGTATCTAAGATAATGTCATATTAGGGTCAGGAAACTAGAGTGGGCACTACATACACCCCCTCTTAACAATGGACTTTGTCCCGAAGTCCTTAGAACGTAAAGGAGAAACGACAACACATAATCTTAGGAACCCTTCCTGAAACTCTTGCCAACCTTCTGGTGGGCAAGTTATAATTTTCCCAAGGTATCTATACCACGAATTCCGTTATAACTAACGGAATATATATGTGATCATTGAAAACCATAATTATTTATGTATTAAGAAACAACAAAACAAGAAGCAGGACAATCACAATCAATATTCATCTCATGGTACAAATTAATATATGATGCATTCAACCAAGTAAAGTCATTCACACACTGTACTCCTGTAGCTTCCAATTATAGTAGTTCATTTCAAACTACGTCTATATGACCCTATAAGTGACAATGTCAGGGATAATATGTAACAAAAAGTGATTTGTATGCTCATCATTGCATCTGTCAAAGTTCATTGTCATAAATGTTGCAATAATATTGTCGTATAAGAAAAGAGCATACAATTATTATTATTATTATTATTATTATTATTATTTTAATGGTTGCAAATGAATTTCCAATCCTATTTCAAGATTGAAAAGAAAAGTCTCTTTTCAAGCTAATATATGGTATTGATAATATATAGAGGTATTGCTTGAGTATCAAAACTCACTCGAGCAATGTATGAGACCCTTAAAACAAGCTCTTGCTTGGTTGTATATTTCGCCATTTTTATGCTTTCACCTAAATTTTCCAAAGTGGAGAACTTATGGGACACAGGTCTCAAGTTCAATTCTTACTGATGATAGAAGGTACTCTTACAGCAGTCTAGTCAACTGCGTGGAATAGTTGCTTAATTTAATTTATTTACTGGCGTATGACTTATTGATCACTATCTACTGAATATTTGGCCAAATTATTTTTTGAATACTTCAATAAAAGTAAGGGGAATTTGCAATAAGATATCTCTTCTCAGTAATAATATAATTCTAGAGCATACCAAGGCCTGAATATGAACTGAGCAACAAAACTTAACAATCATAATCTGAAGCTCCTGTACCAAATTATGCCGAGAGAATCCCTTCTTAGATGATTCACTCTTACAAATCCCGATGTCTGAATATTTGACCAAATTTATCCGCCAAAATGATTCTCCACATTTTCACATACACCTCATATTATCAAAGTACACAACCCTTCAACTATGAACTTAAAAAATAAAAATTTCACTACTAATATTGTTTCAGAAAACCATTAGAAAAATGCTTTATACAAATCACAAATCATTGTACACTTATGAATAACTCATTCCGTGGAAACTATGTCCATAGTGCAAATATTCACACTTGAGCAAAATATTACATGAATCACACTACGCTTTCAAACTAAATGTCACGTCATTAGTTACGGCTAAATGTTACTTCAATAGATATGTTGAAAAACTATAAATAATATAACATCCTCCAAAAAAACAAACGCAAACTATATTTTGAACATGAGTCTACCGTCTTCTACTGCAGGGTTTGCATTCTCTAGACTCTAGGATTTTAGAGGGGCGATTATAGTTTCTCAAATAATAATATTTCTTACTAATCCAGGCATTGTTTTCAAGAAAAATAAAATAGGACAAAAGAAAACCTGCTCCGCCATCACTAAAACAGAGCAAGATGTTCCGGCGAGATACAGACTTGATTGCAGATATGATATGTTTCAGCCGTGTCAGCAAAGGACAACCATCGGTAAAAAGGTACACCACTAGTCACTTTCTTGTTCTTTGCATGCTTTAATTGATTATCTACTTGAAGCTTTTATATTTTTGCAGTGCTTTTCCCTCACTCCGCCTTGAGTTCGAGGCAATCTCGAGAGAGCGCTTCCTTGTCTGCACACAAGTTTTTCTCCATAGCAATGCCCAAAAATACTGCTTACTTAATCTATTAATGTTTTGAGTAAGCCAAACAAAATGGAAAACCATGATCGCAATAAATTGACATAATATCTCATTCTACATCGAATATTAGAATATTTGACAAAGCTTTCAGAAATTACAAATACATACTAGAAGAGCGTCACATACAATACATGAATATTTTTGCATCAAGGGACACATTTAAACTTCAATTATTATTTACAAGTTGTTTATGTGATATGCATTCACAACTATATTCGGTAGTCAGATACAAGCCTCAAGACACAATATAAATCTAAACTTTAAAGTGAATAATTTTTATTTTTATTTTTATTTTTATTATTATTTTTTTTTTTTAGTTCTCCAACTCTATGATTCACTTGGAAACATAAATCCTCTAATGGGAAAAAGTGGAGAAATTTGTCTGAATTGTAGGAAGGCTAAAGTCTAGACAATCTCAGTCTCATTTTGTTTCATATGTTTCTAATTTTCTCAAAGACATAGCAGTATCAAAATAAAAGCTGCAAAGGGAACTAAGTGCTCTTTGTAACATAATGCATGTCAATAAAATATAGACAACAATTATTAATAAATCTAATTTGGGAAAACATACAATTACATTTGCATCAATCTTCTTTGATCTATCTTATAATTGAAATGCGCATAAAATATCTCATAACTGTGTCACAAAGATAGGGATGAATATTACAGATAATCAACTCTTCCATGCCAAACACACTTATGGAGCCTCAACTCAGCTCTCACAACAGGGATAAGCTGGGGATGCTTCTAGTCAAAAGCAGATGTGATCCTTCAATAACTTGCCGAATCTCGGCTTACTGCTCAACTCAAGAACATACACCATTAGTGAAAACTCTTAGAATCCCACACCTCGAGATAGATTACAAAGCACACACACCCAAATTACTCTTGCTCTAATCCCTATGAGGGTTATTGGCGTCTTCTAGTTCTGTGCATAAAAGGGACTAAACTCATTCTCCTCTCACCTAGATTATGCGATCTCATAAATGTTATCGAATCTCATTCTGGTAAATGTTGTTGTGGCTGTTATCGAATCTCATTCTCCTCTTTAAGCACTGAATTTCAACTAGCAGAATATTGTGACCCAAAACTGTAAATATGCATATAAATTGTTGTATCGTGCATGCTATTTGTTGCTATTCTGTTCTCAGTTAGGACTCTAAACTGAGAATACCGATACACTTTATTACTGTCCTGTGCTTAAGGTTTATTCAAATGTTACCATCAGAGACATTTGCCCACGCTCTTAAACGAGGGTCTGGACCAAGCCCATAAACTCGAATTTAGAGTCAGAAGACTAAGGGCAGTCATGGTGCCGAAACTGAAGTGATCTCGGGGACAGTGGCTATTACGAGATAATGACAGAATGGGAGAGTAGAGGATGCACACCAACAGTTTGACAGAATGCTTGAACGTAATGCAGTTTCCTGGACCACGCTGATTGCAGGGTATGCCTAGAGTGGCTGTAGTTTTATGTTGACCCATTTCTATTGCCGTAATTTGTTCAGAAATGAATTCGACTTGTATGAATATGTTTGGGTTCAATCTTTGTAAGGTGACTCTGCACATAAATTAGGAAAATCGATGTTGTTAATTAGGCAAAACTCTGATATTATTTAAATAATGTGATGTTCTGAACATTACAGACAGCGTACATTTGGGATGTAATATCCACGGCAATTGCAGAAGTTAATTGGCAATTCGAATTACAATGTTAATAAATGCAGTAGAGCGTTTGAAGGATTGATGGAGGACGTGTTAAATTGGGTTGAAGACTTCAACAGTACTTGGTGGTCTGTAATCGAATAAATTCGATTGGACAGCACTGAAGAATGTATCGATTTGGTAAATGAAGTTTTAATGTTCCAAATTTCATTTGCTATTAACACTATTCTAAATCTAGAATCATGGAATGCTAAAAGCGTTGGTAACACCATCCAAATTCTACCTGTGAGCCATTAGACAGCGAATTAACATTTGAAATTGCAGAAAAAGACCACAAGCTAACGAGTCTGGCAAAGTTATTAAACGAAGGCGCTGAAAGATTACAATCTAGAAAAGTCTCAACAACAGTATTGTAGTAGTCGTATGAGGTTAACTGTAATGTTAATGTCAAGGTATGAAATTCTGGCATTCAATTTTAAGAGCTGGTAAGCAGAATGGGATGGGGGCACTTATATATTTGATATTGGTTCATTTAAATTAAATGATGGGGCATTGTCTCATTGACTTCTGAGTATATGAAATCAGATACTGAAACCCATATATAAATGATTGTGGAAATGATTCAAGAAGAAGATTTTGGGTTTAAAACCAGAATTAAAAGGGCTATTGTATTGAGGTTTGGTTGAGACAAAACTTTGTGCAATTTAATGTGAAATGGAAACCATGTAGATGATGGCCAAGAGTGAGTGAAATTCCAAGCTTTTGATTGAATCCAGCATATGTGAATGTAATTGTGGTAATGGATCTGAATTATGAGAGCATTCGAAGTTGATGGGATTGATAGTTAAAATATGAATGAGGATGAAGGAAACTTCACATAAAGTGATTGATTTTTATTGAGTTTTCATGAACCATGAAATATGTGAACAGGTGTTTGAGAAGCTTCCACATGCAAATGATAAAATGTGAACTTGCCAGGAATTGAAAGGTAAGCTTCCGCATATTAATTGAGATTGCCAGTGGTAGAAATTTGCCAGACATTGAGGTACTGATTGAGCATAGGCCGAGATGTATGTTCATATGCAATTGAAGAAAGATTCTAGGTATTGCAGGCTATTTCTTTTTTCAGGGGAGTTGCAATAAGGGATAAGACTCAAACTGTTGACATGAACTCATGTCCAGAGACAATCTGCCGTATAACAAAGGAATGTAATAATACTAAAATTGTAAATTCCACCTTAAGGTCTATAAAAGAACCCATAATAAGAGATGACTGAAACACAGTACACATTGGCAAGTAACAAAACATAATTGGACCTCAGCATAATGTGTCTTCACGTATTCTTGAATAACATTCAAACCCTCAACCTTGCGGGCTTTTCCCTCCGAGTCAATCTTGAAAAGTCCTGCCCATTCACCCAATTTCTTTGCACTGGGCACAGAAATCAAGTTCACATTGTGCTCAGCACATAGAGATTGCACTAATTTTGTGTAATCAGGTTGGTTGCAATCGTTTGCAAGGACGCACAGCTGAGCTGCATGTTTCTCAATGGCTTTAGCACCTTCGTGAAGACCTCGATCAAGACCATCATGGGCCAATGATTTCTTTAACACAAGCTGCAAGGCAGTCAATATTTCCATAGGCTCACCAATTGCCGCAGTTGGCTTCTCTTCAATAATATCAGCATCTCCCCCATCCGCCATGGCTTTGCCAGCAAAATCGAAAAGGGAACCACAAACGTGTACTCGCTAAATAATGAAGGAGCAACTGGAGAGTCAAGAAGCCGAGCACATAAAAGCTGGGTATTGCAGGCTATGCCTGCGTCAGTAAGGACTAAGGAGGGTATTAATGTACATTGAGATTCCATTGTGAGGGATACGATGGAATTCTGGGAATTAATTTTATAGTCGTTTTTGGCCAGAGATTCATATTATATTTAACAAGTTCTCTCATTGTCAAATTCTTTGTGATACATAAGTTTTGGAAAAATTGAATACTATCATGTCTGTGCAGGTTATTACCTCTCGACGCAAAGATTTTGAGATCAGTCAGTAAATCACAAGCTTCCCAAATTCGCATGACAAGACGAAAGAAAAAAAAATGTCCCAAAAAAAAACTGAGAGCTCAGTGGCAGCAACCAATTTTGGTCAGGTACTTTAAATTGTTCATTTCCAGATGTCCAGTAGTTTTCATTTATAGATACTGAGTTTAGAAGGATTTTTGAAGGTTATAACCTCCCTCTCTCCGACATAATTTGGTGATGAAGAATCTGGACTTTAAAAATGAAACAACAAAATTTGAAAATGAAATCAAGATTTAAAAATGAAATTTCATACTTCTAATAACCCTAGATAGATTTAGTTTCAGTTCCACTCGTAATCAAACTTAGTAATTCTCTTCCCAAATTTATAATTTTTTTTTTTTTTGCTATCATATAATAACTGTTCTTTCTTAGGCCCAGTGTGTGAACTTGGCTCTGATACCAAGTGTAAGGACCACATCCAGACTTTATACATATCCTCTTTTTTTTAAAGCACAACAAAATGCAACTAGAAGAGAAACACATTAGGAATTCATTTCAAGAAACATATCATAACATTTACATACATTTAACTAAGACCAAAATAGTATTGCAACACATATGTACTGTTCACCAGAAGATGAGACTCCGTTTGCTTTGTTGTTGCTAGTATTCCCTTGTTGTCGGTCACCTCCGTGAATGAATGGCAATGTACTTGATCTGAATGCGATGACCCACCGGTTAACCTCCCAGCCTACTCCTTGGGTACTCTTCTTCCCCGCGGACCCCCGAGCTGCAATGGGGTTGTATAATGGAGAATTGCAATAGGTGGTAGAGGAGAGCACTCCTTGGCTCAAGAGTCCCCTCTCTAAAATCCTCTACCTCACCAAACTCACTATAGGATCGTAATCACTGCTTTGACATCATCTCATCCATCCAACAATAGGGTTCCCCCCCCAAAAGTCCCTTCTCCCATGGCTTGCCCTTTCTTTTATAAGAGTCCTCATAGATGACACTTCGCATGTCATGCATAATTATATTTTTTTTAATTCAATAGCTTGATTATTCACCTACCCATGTGTCACTCTCTCATCAAGGGTCACCCAAAATTATTTACTTAACTTTTTATTTAAAACTAATATTTTCCTCACCTCACAAGATTCCTATTTCTTCTCCTAGTTGTCTCTTTATCCCCCCCTTTTATTCCTTAAATTGTGTTCATTACTTGAAGTCAATTAATGAGTCAAGATTTTATCCCAAATCTCCTCCCTAATTTAACTCAGGTTATCTCTTAGATGTATATCCTTATGTTGGTTGTTGCCACATGGAGCTTCTCTACATTTCTCTAAATTTAATTTATTATTCTTATTTTAATTCACCTTCCTCTTTTCTTAATTAGGTTTAATTATTTTAGGATTAATCTTTATCCTTACAATTATGTTTGTCTTTCCCCTTTTACCTAATTAAACCACATAATCTACCTAGTATTTTCCAACATGGGAAGGGTAGAGTTTTTAGGGTACTTTATTTTATTTTTTTCCTATGATCCTCCTTATTCCAAGTTTTATTTTTGATTTAATTACCTTGGTTTCTAATCATCATTTACCCTTGATGTGAATTTACCTAGTTTTCATTCCTTGCTTATATTTGTTTATTATTATTTATTTTTAATGATTCCAAGGGTGCCAAGTTTTGGTTGTGCCCTTCAAGAACTTCCCTAGAAGTTCCAAGGGTGCCACACCTAATAGTTTATTTGTGATGCCAAGGGTGCCAAGTTGGTCGTGCCCTTTAAGAAATTCCCCTGAAGTTCCAAGGGTGCCACACCACTTGCCCTTCAAGCATCCAGTGACTACGAAGGGAAATTATAGTGCAATGTCATAGACCATTGTCATCTCTTGTGTTGCCTGCTATAGTGAGACTAATGGTGTCGGGGATCAAGGAATCTGCCTTGATGCGCGCCCCCCGGTAAAATCCTCATGAGCGACCCAACTTTGGGACCTGCCCTCATGGCATCGTGATCTTCAAGGCGAAGGTGTTTTAACCTTTCTAGCCCAAGTCACGGCGGGAGTGCTAGTGGGTGAGATCAGGGACATTGTCCCACCCCTCCCATGTAGTTCCATCCACTTGTACAACCCCATCACCCATATGTGAGTGATTCGGCCAAGCAACTAATTTGTGCCTGCAACCACTAACATATCATCAGAATATAGATAAACATATATAGCAGGTTTCAAAGTTGACTTAGAAATTCAAAGATAAAATAATATAATTTTTCATCAAACCAGGTGTCTTTAACTCGTCATATGCGAGTGCCTCTGGTGGTTTCTTGCCATACTCAATAATCATCAGTAACAAGGTTTCTCAGTGTTAGCCATTGTCATAATAACATTATTGCCATCACCTAGTCATTCATGTCATTGTTCATTGTGAACCAGAACTAATGCAAGTAGGTAACATAGGGGACACATCCATCATGGCTAGCAACATCATAACATTAGTGGAACCATACATATAGATCAAAGCTATTATCATTATAACATCAATAGAAAACATGTCTATCCTTTACTACTATCACCATCATGATATCAATAGAGAGTACACATAACCATTAATTATATCGCAATCATAATATTAATAGAGAACATTCATAACAATCACATTTACTAATAATAGAGTCACGTTTCTGGATCCTCAACCTGAGTTCCCCAAAGAATAAAGTATCTAAGATAATGTCATATTAGGGTCAAGAAACTAGAGTGGGCACTACAATTTCCTACTCCCCTGAACACATGCAATTTTATCGCACTTGCCACATTGACCCACGGTGGTGGTGGAGGTGGTACGGGCGAAGATAGGAGTGAAGGCAGTGAAGCTGGTGGTGGTGTGGGTGGGGGTGGTATGGGTGGAATCCTCTGCCTTATCAAATTGATCGCACTTCTCAGTGAGACCTTCGCAAACTCTTCCTCATCCCTTCGCGGAGGTGAAATCAAAGGGCCATTCTCGGGTCCCTTGCTTCCTTCATTTCTATAGGTTTTTCTACTTCGCATAGCTATGGACATCAAGGTAATTGCATAACCCTTTTTTCACACAATAAAATTTTAATCCAAGTATTCAGAGACTTTACGTACTTACCTCACGGTCCTTTGAGAAAGCGTTGCTCTGCCTCTCTATAGCTGACTGAAGTATCTACCGCGAACTCAATAATGAATCCTCCTATAATCTGATCGAGCTAGTGATCAACAGTGTGCACAATCTTATCTTCCGATACTTCCAATCTGTGTACCAACTCTGGGGTCCACACAATAGGATTGTCAAGTTTCCACCTTCCTTGGCTATCTTCTAGCTTCGCGATCCACTTGTACAGCTCACTAGGGAAAGATGTGAAGAAACTTTTGTGGATCTCTGTGTACAAGTAGCAGTCTAACCACTCTTCTTTTGATAGTCGCAGATTCCTATTCTCCTGCACCGCGAACTCATGGATTCTCCTATCTAAGCAATCTTCAATTTCCTTCTTAGTTGGATTCCAATGATATGACATCAGACATCTCTATTCATATTCCAGTCCTGGCAATGGAACCATTTGTTGGCTTGATGGGGCTTGACCCAGGTTCAGAGTTATTTAGCGAAACAAATCCCTATACTACTGACCCTTTCGGAAACAGTCCGCGGAGCGCGGGCTGACGTCTCACTCGAAGCAGTATGGGGGGATGCTAACCAAGTTTCCTCACCCTTGAGATGTCTGAGGGGTCGATTTAGTCCAACTATGAATACCTTCGCGCAGGCTACTTTGCGCACTTTCCTGACCTGCGAGGCCTTCGCGCCCTGTTGTATTCGCCTTCGCGTAGCCCTAACCAGGGGTTGTGGAGCCTTCATGCTGCTAGAGCAGCGATCTATGCTATTTCCCCAAGTTACATTGTCGATCTTACTTATATTCTTATAATAGTTAGTTATCTTTGTGTAAACATATACTTTATCTTGTATTCACTTATTTAACATATTCATATAAGTTTGCGCAACAAATAAACAGTAAACTTGCAATTCATGCCCAATATACTTCAATGCATA
This sequence comes from Pinus tabuliformis, assembly GCA_031772625.1. NCBI lineage: Eukaryota > Viridiplantae > Streptophyta > Pinopsida > Pinales > Pinaceae > Pinus > Pinus tabuliformis. The sequence continues at coordinate 688,712,001 of CM062814.1, read as the reverse complement.
AAACAAGAAATGATACACAAAAATAATTTAAAACTTCTCTTTATTAATGCTTCAATCAGTTATAGACTCAACCTACCTTGCACACTTAGCTGCGGACTACTAGGCCTCTGCGCACTCAGCTGCAGAGCCTTCTCCTACTCTACAACCCAAAGACATGACTTTACACTTTAGACTCAATGCTTCATCCTTAGATCTTCTTCTATATGATGTGATTATCTTTACACTTAGAGCATAACTATATTTATACAATCTCATGGTCCGCAGACCATGGGTAGAACTCTCAAGCAGACACTACATTTACAAAAGTAAGGGCGGACAACCCTATGACTCAATTACAACTCCGCACTTCGCACCCACAAATCACGGAGTCTTTTCATCGGACTTAGTCACAACTTGGGCTTTAAGCCCTAGAACTTGTCGGGAATCCCACGCCCAATAGTATGATATGTGATTAGCATGACCTAGGGTACAACAAGCGAGAGGGCCTGCGAATTCTTGGAAACTTCCCACAAAATCACAATATTTCAGTTGCTTGAAAAATACATGAAGGGAACAAAAATTATGCTTTAAACAAAATAATGATAGTACAATAAGTAAAGGAGTGATGAACTATTGACATTCCATCAATATTTTAACGTGTTCGCTCATTGAAATAGGTATCAATAACCTAGCAACGTGTTCATTCATCAAAATAGTATATGACAATTGATACCAAAGTTTTATTTGGGTGAAAGTTCGATGTTTATATTTACGTGCAAGCTCGAAGGGTAAGTTGATATTTTTGATTCATTAAGACTATTTTGTCACATGGTTAGCAGTTAATGGTCATTGGTACAAGAATCCATTAAAACACCCAGAAAGAGCTCTTTTGTAGAGCATTTAATAATTTGATTCAGTATGGTTATGTTAAAGTTTATGAAGCCAATATTGTTCCAAACTGAGAACCGAAAGAAGCATTGAGATCAAAACTCTAAGACAGATTTAGTTATAGTAAGTTTATTTAGAAGTACTAAGCTTGGAGCAAGGTGTGTTGTGCAGATTGAAATGATGACTAGTTAGGGCTTGGGCTGGAGCATAATTGTATTATGAGAAAAAGTTTTGAGAAGTATTATATAATGCTACATGTTTGATGAGCTATGGTTTCTTATGACGTTTTATCCTAAATGTATGGCATTTTCTATGGTTTTGGCAATAGATGTGCTAATGTTATCTTCAAAAATAGAGGTATTTTGGTAGAATTATTGTTGAGCAGGGAAATAGGTGGATCAATTGTTTTGACAATATTGATTTGTGCTTCGTATGACAGAGACACTACAACAAAACCAGCGATTAGCGTCCCTTTTTACTTCTTTTTTTGCATCTAGAGCCCATTTTTGGTGCTATTTGCATCCATTTATCAAATATGGTGCAAAACTTGACACAAAATTTGCATCAAGTTTTGCACCAAATCTTACACCAAGTTTAGCACCAGGTATTGCAATAGGTTTTGCACCACGTTTTGCACCAAATTTTATGCCAAGTTTTGTGTCATCCTTTACACCAGGTTTTGTTCCAGGTTTTGCATCAAGTTTGGCACCTAATTTTGTTTGACATACTTTTGCATCCTCATTTGCATCCACTTTTTGCACCTACACTTGCATCAACTTTTGCATCGACTTTTGCATCCTTTTTTGCATCCTTTTTTAAATCATTTTTTGCATCCATTTTTTCATCCATTTGTGCATCCCTTTTGCGCCAAGTTTTACATCGAGTTTTGTGTCTAGTTTTGCATATAATTTTGCATCTACTTTTGTTGCATCCACTTTTCCATCTTGTTTGGCATCCATATTTACATCCTCTTTTGCATCTATTATTGTACCCACTATTGCATCTAATATTTTTGTGCCACAATTAGTGCCTAGTTTGGCACCTCCTTTTGCACCCACTTTTGATTATAATTTTGCATCCTCATTTGCGTCTAGGTTTTCATCAACTACTACATCTATTTTTGCATCCCTTTTTGTATCCAATTTTGGACCAGGATTTGCATCGGGTTTTGTGTCTCGTTTTGCATCTACTTTTGCATTGACTTCTATTGCATCCACTTTTGCACACAATTTTGCATCCACTGTTGCACCCATTTTAAATTTCACTTTTTGCATCCCTTTTTACATCTTCATTTGCATCATACTTTGATTCTTTTTTTGCATCTATCATTACATCCACTTTTGTTATGCCACAATTTGCACCATGTTTTGCACTCACTGTTGTATCCACGTTTGCTTCCAATTTTGCATCCATGTTCACATCCTATTTTGCATCAAATATTGCATCTATTTTTGCATCCACTTTTGTGTCAGGTTTATGCATTGGGTTTTGCATCTCGTTTTGTATCTACTTTTGCATCTAATTACATTGTATCCATTTTTTGCATCCAATTTTGTTTTGCCTGTTGCATCAATGTTTGCTTCCACTTTTACATCCATTTTTGCATCTTATTTTGCATATTTTTTGTCTATTGTTACATCCACTTTTGTTGCACCATATCTTGCGCCTACCATTGCAACCACATTTGCTTCCACGTTTGCATCCCCTATTGCATCCACTTTTGTTTCATCCATTTTTGCATCTGCTTTTGTGTCTGTCATTGCATCTACATTTGTTTCACCACAATTTGTGCCAAGTTTTACACCTACCATTGGACCCATGTTTGCTTCCACTTTTGCCTTCATGTTTGCATCCAAGTTTGCATTGACAACTGCATCTACTTTTGCATCCACTTTTGTGTTAGGTTTTTCATGTTGTTGTGCATCTACTTATGTTGTATCCACTTTTCATCCAATTTTACTTCTATTGTTGCCCCCATTTCTATGTTCGCTTTTGCATCCCTTTTCCAGCACTCATCATATTTTTTGCATTGATGATATTGCTTATGGCATTGACAATTATGAACAATTGATGACAATGTCAATAATATTGACAATGATGAAAATGAAGATGATGGCGATGACATGAATTGTGATTATGATGATAAAGACGATAGTGGTTACAATGACAATGATGATGATGGCAATGATTATGATGATGACGATGCTAATGACGTTGGCGAATCTTCCCAATTTTAGATGTTGTCATTGTCATAATCATAAGCATTATCTTTGGTGTCATCATCATCATTTTCATCTAGGTCATCATCAAAAACAATAATGGCATGAATGATGATGATGATTACAACAATGTCGATAGAAATTACATTAATGATGATGATGGGGATGATAAAAATGACAATGACGATGATAATGGTGGTGATGATGATCATCATCGATCATCTCTCAAAAATAGAGTTGTTATTTCTCTTACGTATATCAATGTGTCCTAAACAACCCTTTTCTAGCACTGATCACATTTTTTGGGTTGATGATATTTCTTACAACATCTACAATTATGAACAATTGCAAACAATGTCCATAATGATGATGATGATGGCATGAATGGTGATTATGATGATAATGTAATGATGGCAATAACAATGACAAGGATGATGGTGATGATGATGACAATGATTATGATAATGAGAATGACCTTACAATCTTATGGATTCGTGAACAATTACTAGTTTCAATACCATCTTCTGGATACGTATTACTATCATACTTTTTAGATTTTCTGTCTCTCTTGAGGTATCTTACTATAATGGTGTTGTCAACACTATAAAGATATCTTGTTGTAATGGTGGTTCTAATGTTAGCACTAGCAAAGTTTTTGTTAAATTTTGGTTAAAAAAAACCAATTTATGCAATTATTTTGACAATCTATGTAAAAAAGTAAATAACATCCAATTATTTTGACTGTAGTCCCGTTGATTATCATGAATTCACCAGTCTGAAGACCATCTTCTACATACATATTATTATTAAACTTTTTGCATTATATCCCTCTTATATCTTGTTGTAATGGCAGTATTAGCACTAGAAAATATCTTGTTGTAATGGTGATGTTAGTATTAGCACCAAAAAAATCACTAAATTTTGGTAAAAAAAAGTTTATCATTTATTTATTTTTAATTTGGGAAATTTTTGTTTTTATATTTTTTGTTTTTAATTCTATTTTTATGCAGTAATATTTTTTTTGGTTGAATTTTGGTAGTAACTAGTTTTTGGTCTAATCATATGTATTAACCATGTTCTTTATGCTACAAGTCTAATTGTTGGGACAAAATTGCTCTTTCAAATAAGTTTCAAAAAGCATATAAATGGCACACTCCATCCATTGCAAGTCCTAACCTAATACTGCGAGGTTCATCCTTGAATTTTCTTGGCCATTTTTCCTCTATATGTTTCATTGCTTTGGAGTCCATAGGAATTCGCATGAATCCATCTTTACTCCTATTCTTTGCATGCCAATCCATCAATTGCGCAAGAGATTTACAACGAAACATCCGTTGTAGTCTAGGAATAATTGGCATGTGTCGTAAAACCTTATTTGGAACTGTAGAACCTTGTACATCCATACGATATCTTTTCTCTTTGCAAACAGGGCATTCTTCATTGTCTTTATATTCATCTCTATATAAGATGCAATCATTTTTACATGCATGAATTTGCTTATATATTTCAATCCCCAACTTGACTAACAATTGACGCGCTTCTCTACAAGTTGATGGCAACACATTATCTTCAGGGAATATTTTATCCTTTAGAGCCCTGCAAGTTTTTTTTTCAAACCTACACGTTAGAAATGTCATTTATAACGTTGTTTATATACCATAATGTAAAATCCACCTCAAATTAAATTAAATGAAGTTAGTACTTATATTCTAATTGAGGACACAAATTGACAGTGCAAAACTAGAAAAATAATTCAAATAATTACTTTAGTAAGGTAGTGAAGCTCTTGTCTGACCAACCAAATAATGACTTGATTTCCAATAATATTAATGTGCATGAAAGCTTGGATGTTCTACTTGCACCCGATTTGAACACCACTGTCTTTGCTGCTTGCTTAATTGATGCATTGATGTTGATATCATCATAATTATGTTGGCGGTAGTTTCCCTCTATATCAGCATCATCATTATTATGCATAGGATCATCACCCTCATCATTGTTTCCATCCCCAAAGAAACTTGTGAGCATTTCGTTCAATCCTTCTTCATGCATTACATTTTCATCGACATCTCTACTCTGAGTAGTGGATGGCATGTCATCAATGTATGCTAATTTCATCAATTCCTCAAATTTTTCACGTGGTAGTGCTCTCTTCAATGCTTCTCTTCTTCTCCTAGTATGGTTTAAAGGATGAATTGGATCATCTCGTTGAATTCTTAATGGTCTAGTTGGATCTTGATCATTAATAGGTGTATCATCAACATCGTTTACCTATAATTAAATGCAACCATTATTTAATGTTAGATAGCAATTACTATATAGAACATGGATCCATTTCAAAGATATACACAATAAATTACTCAACAAAACAACATTATACATATATACAATAAATTAAAAATATTATTTTTGAACACATTATTTTAAAAACAAGCCACATTAATTTCATATTCTTAGATTTTCTACCTTAGGAACATCCAAAAACAACAATTGTCTCAAATTATTCATCTATGCATGTAGTATCATCATGACCAACCTCTTGTTCATTATGTTGATTTTCTATTTCATTTACAAACTCCATTGTCATATCCTCTTCCACCCATTTCTTTTTGCGTGATTTAATTGTACGGTGTAGGCCACGTCCATATGCAGGTATTTGTATTGGTCTATCAAAATGATTAAACTCCTCATTTGTTCTGATTCCGTTGCCAACCTAAAATAATTGATACATGCATTATTTTTTCCAAGGTTAGAGATTAGACTATATGATGGACTTATATCGTCCATTAATTTATAACTGAACTTATTTATAACACCCACAAAGTATAACAATTGTATCAAAGTATTCATTCCATGTATTATCATCATGACTAACCTCTTGTTCATTGCCACCAATTTCTATTATATTTGTAGACTCAATTGTCATATCTTCTTCCACCCACTTTCTCATGCGATGTGCTTTAACAGTATGGTGTCCACCCTTGTGTGCATATTTTGGTTGTTTTACAGTAAAAGGGTTCAACTTTGTATTTGTTGAAAACACATTTTCCACCTAAAAGAATCAACGACATGCATTATTTTTTTTCAAGTTTGAATAATAAACTATATAAATTACTAGGTTTAGGAAAACAAGGATCAGGAATTAAATTTCATTTTATTATATTTCATAAATTAATGTAATATTCAAGTACCTGATGCCCTAAATCATGTTGTGCGTCTTCATTGGAAATAAATTCATTTGTTTCCATGGCCTCTCCTAGCACCTGCAATACACAACAATGATAACAATTTTTATTAAAGTCATCTATGGAATTGTTATAGTCTTATTCCTTATTCCATTGTTTCAACCATTCTATTTTTCATGTTAGGTATTTGCATTTTCAATTATGAAATTCTCCACCATTGTTGTGACACTCTTATGATAATGATTGAACCCGAGTTGAATTCTTAACTTTTCATGCAGATCTACACTTCTGATTATTAGGGTCATATGTATTGAATTTTGGATACTAGTTTTTAACATGGATATCAAGTTGCTTATCTAGTTTGAATGTACATTAGGAACATAGCGTTGTTTGAATCCTATGGAGATTTCAATATTTAGCGAACATTAGATGTTGAACATATTATACTGCCATGTCATACATGTGAAGCATATTTAATATATGTTAGATGATCTAAATTACACCTTTGCATTAATATTAAAACACAAATAATATTTTTTTCTTATTGGAAAAAAAAACACTATGGCATTTCCAACCTAAGTCAATAATGACTAAAAGAATTATTGCATAAATAAATAAATCCTAAAATGATGCCTAAGTGATCTATTCCTCCCAAAGAGATAGGAGTAAAGTATAAATGGTACAACTTTGGGCACTACAATGTAAACAACACATGTTCAAACCTTTACAGGGGTAGAGCCTTTATGCACTGTGCATGAGGGAAGGTGTTTGATATCTTATAGTTGGTTTCCCTTCATCACCAAAGTGGATTAGGTTATGAGTGGATTGGCAAAGCAACCCTTATTTGTTCCTTTTAGTTTTTGAGAAATCTCAAGTTCAACTAGTGCTAGTAAATGGTTTCAAAGATGTTTGCTAGGGTTTTTCAACAAGGTCACTAGATCCCAATGTAACATAGATACTTCATATTTGTTGAAAAGTAAAACCCCCACATAGCACTGAATAGATCATTAATGACTACCTAGAGAACTTAGACTAAATTAATCGTGGAAGTAAAAATTACAACCAAATTAATCATGAAAGTAAGAACTACAATTGAAAAAAAACACACTTGGTAATATACTAGAATTCATCCTCGCCAAATCCAAAGTTGATGAATAATATGTTAAATCTTTAATTGGTTGTTGAGTTAATAGATAGCTAAAAGTATTAACTATTTAATAAATACATAGAAAATATAAATATTAGAAAAAACGTATAATTAACTAGTTATAGAAGTATAACTAACTAATTATAAATATATATATATATATATATATATATATATATATATATATATATATATATATATATATATATATATATATATATATATATATATATAGATATAGATATATATATATATATATATATATATATATTATATGTATATATATAAATATAAAAAGAATTATAAAATTAGTTGTTAAGTTAATAGTTCTTTAAAAAATAAATATAAAAGAATTTTAAAATTGGTTGTTAAGTTAATAGTTCTTTTAAAAAAAAAATTAGAGATGATGAATATATATATAGATATATATATATATATATATATATATATATATATATATATATATATATATATATATATATATATATATATATATATATATATTTAATTATTTGATTTATTTATTTCATGTGTAATTGTTAATTGGAGATAATGAATATGTATATATATTTATTTATGTATTTATGACATATTATTGTAATTTCAAGAAATAAATATAGATGGCCAATAAATAGATTATTGTTTTTTGGCTTGCCCTAACTACACTGGAACCTGAACCTATGGCCCTCATTTCCATGTTCAATGGGCTGACCATAGACCGTTCACTCCAGAAAACCCCGATCCGCTCCAGAAAACCCCGATTTCGAATAGGAAAGAAGGCGGAAGGAGGGGAATTGGGAGGATAACCCGAAAAAGAGGCGGTGGGAATGAAAAAAAGGCCAGTGCTGGAACCTATGGATCTCACTCCCATGTTTGATGTGCTGATCATAGATCATTCGCACAAGAAAACCCCGATTCGCTCCAGAAAACCTCGTAGATCATTCGTGCCAGGAAACCTCGATTCGCTCCAGAAAACCTCGATTTCGAATAGGAAAAAAGGCGGAAGGAGGGGAATTGGGAGGATAACCAGAAAAAACGCGGTGGGAACGAAAAAGGGCTAGCGCTGGAACCTATGGATCTCCTCCATCTTCAATATGCTGACCATAGAACATTCGCTCTGGGAAAACCCTGATTTGGAATAGGAAAAAAGGTGGAAGGAGGGGACTTGGGAGGATTACCAAAAACAGAAAAGGACGCGATGGGAACGAAAAAGGGCCAGCAATACCAGATCATCGTTAGATTGAAGCTATTGAAGCTATTGGTGGCAGGAGAGAAGGAAAGTGCACGGGTCAGGGAGGCAGTGGGACAAATCTGTGTGGCTTATAAAGACGCAGCACAGAGGTTAGTTGATCCATTTGAACTTACCCTCACCAACTTTGACATTGTCCGTGCTGTTTATACACATTATGTGAACAACTGATGGAATCCCCTAAACTTTCTGTGCTTAGAGTTATTTTTCAGTATTGTTAATGAATGGATTATTATAAGCCCTAACTCTCTATTGCTAGATTAGCATTATTTTATCCTAGGGCAGAGGAATTGTAGACATTCTGTTAGCTAGCCACTTCTAACATAAGAAATTTGTGATTATCTGAGATAGTTATTGTATCCTTTAACATTGGAAAATACCTTGGAACCTTTTGCTTCCCATTAGACATAGTTACTGGTTGGTTCTTTAGGCTTTGTCTCTAGAAAATCTCTCACAGCTGGCATCATATAGTGAAGGTCAAGCACCTGGGGAATGCAGTGAGGAGAAGCTTAGTTCTAAATGATGTTTAGCAAAGTCACATCTCACTAGTTAATGGTGAAGCTCAAGAAGGTGAATTGAGTGATCCCAAAACTAGCAAAGGATTTCATGACTCTGTATATCAAAGAAAGGATCATTATGAACTTGCTTCAATGGCTGAAACTCAGGATGTTGAAGAAACTATATTTCAAAAGCAAAATGATGGCTCTCTTGATGCAGTTTGCATGAAAGTGAGAAATCCTGAATAGGTAGATATGTCCAACGAACTTCAAGGAACATATGAGAACATTCAAGCTTCAGAGGATGAAGTGCATCAAGACAGCTTTTCAGACAATGGAAATGAGTTTTATAACCTCAATGAGTTGTATGGTTCAACTCCTCAAAAGGAGGAAGATATAATTGAGCAGATCACCAAGAATGTTCAAATTCCCTTAACAGATGGTGATCAAGAACATGGATCTTACAATGTAGCTCTGGAAAAGAATGCAGTTGAAGATGAAGCATATCAAGAAAGCATTAGTATTGTTGATGGCATAACTGATGCAAGTCCAATTAAAAAAAATTGTTTGATATGGACAACCATGGAAAACATGAGGGATTCATTGCCCCTGACAAAATTGAGGGAAAAGAGGATGACGAGGAAGAACAATCTATACAGAACGGAGCTGAAGAGACACAACCCAGCTACTAATGATTTGTTGCAATAATTCTAGAACAAATTAAATGAGCGAAGCTTCCAGATAATAATGATATGTTCCCTTGTTCAGGTATAACTAATTCTATTCTTGAAACAGAAGCAGACATTTCAATCGATTTTGTAGACTGCAAGAATGTGTTCTCTCATCAAGATATGTATGATTTTGTTCCAGATAAAAGATGGATTGTCTCAGTAATGATAGTACTGATGTGTTGTTCCCTCTGATGTAATGACTGGTTAGAAATTTTGTAGGTTTTTTTACATGACTCTCGCCACAGGAAGTCTCTCGCTCTAAATCTTTATTGTTCTTAAGGGACCTTGTTATTGCTCTTAGTTACAATCTCCCATCTCTTGTATACTACATTGTACATTGTTCATCCATTCATCAATGATCACATTGACATATAGACATTGTTCCTCTGCGACATAGTAGGCTTCACTGCACATATGTGTCTCACTATCCTTTGTATATATATAGATGTGTCTTTGGCTCTACACAGTTCATATGGCTCACAATGTATAAGACTTTGTTCCTCTGCATTATGTATAAAATTAACACACAGGTTGACTAACACGTTCCTCTATAACAAAGTCAGTTTGAATGAATCTACATTGCTTCTCTGCGACATATGTTGGCACTGATGCATAGTTAATATGGAATCGATACTCCATATATATGTAATCTAACCAATAGCATCAAATGGTATCATCTTATATGACCATGGAAATAACTCCTAATGAAGACTGTAATCTTACAGAGACCAGCATAAATAAACATGTTGAATTTAAGATCCATAAGGCACTGTTCAGTATTTTTTAAGTGACAAGACACCATTGTTGAGAATTCGATGTTTATATGTAATCTAACCAATAGCATCAAATGGCATCATCTTATATGACCATGGAAAGAACTCCTAATGAAGACTGTAATCTTACAGAGACCAGCATAAATAAACTCGTTGAATTTAAGATCCACAAGGCATTGTTGAGTTTCTTTTTAAGTGACATAGAGATCAGTGGTAAGATCAAGTCTGACACCAACGACGCATTTGTGAGAGGTTCCTAGCCATGTAGTGAAGAAAAAATCCTTGCTACCTCGTGTTGTATGCCCAAATCTGATGGCTTTCATACAAATTCATAAAGAAATCAATGAGTTATTTTGCCATAGTGAAGGATATATATACACGCACACACACATGCTGACTGGGAATGTGAAGAAGGCATGCCATTAATCAATGAGGAGAATGATCCATCGAAAGAAGCTGGAAAATTGAATCCGTCCTAAGAGTATAGAGGACCCCATAAGCACTGTGTGAACCCACAAACTGAGCACTACTTCCTCGCCAAAGGCATCTGCATTTTTGGAGAATCTCTTGACCCCCCATTTTTGTCTCTTAGAGCAAGAGGATTAATGGGTTTTCTTGTTTGATAAGACTTTTCACTTCTACAATCCTTTTTTAGTCTAATTCCTTATAGTTCTAGGAGATTATCTTCATTATTTACTATGAGATTTGACCCCCCATGAACAAGGGGAGGGCTGCTTCATTTTCAAGTTGTTTTTGTCCCTTTGGAGAAGGAAACATCCATTCTTTGTTGAATCCCTAATTATACGTCCTTGTCTACTCAATCCTTCATCAAATATTTGTTTGATTCCCTTCCAGCTTTCTTAGAAACACAACTTTTTCCTTTCTCTTGTTCACATTCCTCTTCATATCTTTCATCCATAAAACTTGCTAGAAAGGGTCCCTGGTTTGTTTGTTGAGTTTTGGGAGAGATAAATACTTCTTCCTCTTCTGATTCAAGTTCTTCCTCATTTCATTCCTAGGTTGGAATATTGTCTAATAGTGGCATCTCCTCATTTTCTTTTCCATGGTTTTTTTTTAATGAATTCATATAAGTTATCTTGGATGATGACATCTTGAATTTCTCCTTCTTTAACATGCTCTAGAGTCTCATATCGGTTACCAAGTTGGGATGGATTCTTACTTTTACTTGAGGAAGAAGATTGAGCTCCTTTAGGGGAAATGGTCTTTTTGGGGGATTGGGGGGGAGGTGTGGGTGGCAGAATTTTATTCCCCCACTATTTTTCTCTTGGCCTCTAGCTGCTACATTTTGATCACTTGCTCTTCTTCTCTGGTTTTTTCCATTGATCTCCCTCTTTTCCTAGTTCTGTTGCTCCTCAAATTGTTTACACTTCCTCACAAAATGCCCATATTCATGGTAGAGTTTGTTTTCACAAGGCAATAGGTCATAATCCATCTCTTGGATGAAGGGATAATTATCTAAGGATAAAAGAACAATGGAAGGAAAACCTTTATTGAGAGCCACTTCAACGCAAATTGAGCATAGGCAAGCATTCCTTTACATTGTTTAACTTGATATATATAGTTTCCCAACACATTCCCAATAGATTTGAAGGTTCCATTGTTCCAACAATGATGAGGGAGATAAAGAAACTTAACCCAATCTGAAACAATTGAGGGAACACCATTCTATGAATTAAAGTTTGGAATCTAACGATCCAAGTATAAACCTCGAGTGCCCAAGAAGTATGGACAATTGTAGACTATTAGATCTACCTTATTTTCAAAGAGGAAGATGAAAAATCCATAGCCACAAAATGAGACAGAGAGTTGGCCTTTAATGAGAGGCTTCCAATTTTTGTCGATCCATGATCTTAGTGATTTGGGGGAGGGCCAAATGCCCTTAAACTAGCCAACCAGCCCCTATTTGCCAGTTTGAGATTCACCAAATGCGATTGAGCAATGTGCACTAATATCTTGGGAATTTCTTCAAGCTTTTTGACAAATTGATTGAGCTTAGCCCAATAATCTTGTGAATTGCCCAAAACTAACACATTGAAAGTTGCAATGTCAAGATGCCCTACCAAGCTTGAAGCCAAAAAAAAGTCATATTTGCAACAAATATTTAACAAAGCAACAAACCTTAACACTGAAAGTGCAAATAAATTCCAAAATTAAAATAATTAAAATTTAAACATCACACTTCTTTTGCTCAATCATTCATATTCAACGTTAGGATTGCATAATCCTAAAGCGCATATATATATATATATATATATATATATATATATATATATATATATATATAACATTTCCTCCTAAAAAGTCACAAGCTCAAAACCAAAAAAAAATAGAATATGTATGTCTTTATAAATTTTTAACTGTGATGTTAAAATTAGATAATGATAATAATAATATATTTAAGGTTATATGATTTTTTCACTACTATTAATTAGTAACCAATATTAATTAGTAATAAGTATAAGAAAGAAACTTTGCCCAGCAATCGGTCGTTGAGTTAGATTTTACCTTTCTTCATAATAAAGAAAGTCCGCCGAGCAATGGTGTCTTTTCATTGATCCTTGCCCTGGTTGGGTTGATCCGCGTGTGGGTGTGTTTGTGACGTCGATGGGCTCTTGCGAATCTGACGGCTGAGATTCATTTGGCGCCAAAGTCATAGGAATTTGAATTTTCAGGTGGATGCGTGAGGTGAGCCGGAAGATTTCAAAGCATTACATTGAATTGAATCTGTTGTTGAAGAAGAGGTAAAGAAGAAAAACAGGAAAGATGTCTGGTCGCGGAAAAGGAGGGAAGGGTTTGGGAAAGGGAGGAGCAAAGAGGCACCGTAAGGTGTTGAGGGATAACATTCAGGGTATCACAAAGCCTGCCATCAGACGGCTGGCTAGGAGAGGCGGAGTCAAGCGCATAAGCGGTCTCATCTATGAAGAGACGAGGGGAGTTCTCAAGATCTTTCTCGAGAATGTTATCAGGGATGCCGTCACCTACACTGAACACGCCCGGAGGAAGACAGTGACCGCCATGGATGTCGTTTACTCCTTGAAGAGGCAGGGCAGGACCCTCTACGGCTTCGGCGGTTGATTGAATCAATTCTTCAAATGGATTCATCAACTAAGTCTGTTGATTTCTTTCCTTCTTTCTTTTATGGTGTCTCTTGACACCGCCCCCTCGCGTTTCTGGAATTTGTTTCCTCGTCTGTGAAGAATGCGGAGCAATTAGGGTAAAATGAGCGAAACAATATTTTCTGTTATGTTTTGTGTAGGAATTAAGAATGCTAAGAATGCTAAGCTGTTAAATTTTAATTTGGTCATTTTCTTGCATTTGTTTTTTGATCCTATGCTTTGTTGGCCTCTTATTCAAGGAGTTTATATCATAATAAGATCCGTGGGAATCCTTCAGATGATCATTTGCTTAGTCTGAGAAATCACATTGAAGAACAAACGATATTAAAGGTCTTTAAATATAGATGTGTTACGGTATTGATGTTGCAATTCCACGGCTTATCTGATCATGTTATTCGGGCCATTTTTGGAGCTGGATACCTGTTTCGAGGGTTTATAGGCTACATATGGGCCATTGTGCCTCATTTAATAATTTTATCGGCCTCTCTTTGTACCTTTTGGGACAATTGCTAGTATATCTTACCTCATTTTATGGTTAACATTGTATAACAAAAACATGCGTTGTGTTATGTAATTAATACTAACATGTAATATTGATTTTTTTTGTCAGAATGCTATAGGTAATGATTGCCAAGACGATGATCCAAATTATGTTCAACATATATCACGAGATGATGAGGATGAGGATGAGGATGATGGTGGTGAAGGAGGAGATGATGATAGTTGCGGTGTTGGTGATGATGTGGATCAGAGTAATGAGGATGGTCAAGATGATCATGAGGATGATCTTGGTGGTGGTAGCTAGGGATGCACATGCATTGTTTTTTATGAAGAAATTATTGTGTAGAATGACATTGTTATGTTTAGATGGGTGTTGTGAATTTACCCTATATCAATGAGACATTTTGATTTTGTAATCATACGACGAGTTTGATTTATGTATGTTGTTAATTTATCGTAGAATAATGATATTAATGAAATATTTTGATTTTTTAATCATATTTGAATTTTAGTTGTTTTGATTAAAAATAATACTGATTTTATTAGTATTATGTTGCTATTTTATACATGTTTTGAAAATTGTTAATGACACATTGTTATTTTTTTGGATGGATGTTGTCAATTTCTCTTAAATTTCTTTACAAATGATTTTGAATTGTGATATCTGCTTTAATGATATTTAGAAACTATCATATATTTCACTATGAATCTATAAAGGGGGTCATATATGTAAAGAAAAATATACTCTATATAAGAAGTCAAATGCGGATGTAACCATGGATGCAAAATTGAAAGTAAAATTGGATGTTAAACTAGGAATTAATACAAAATGCAAACAATTGACATACAAAGTGTTTTAAATTAGAAGTGAAAAATTGTGCAATAGTTGACACAAAGAAGGGAACAAAACATGGCATACAAAAGGATATCAAATTGGGCAAAAACAAGGACACATAAATGGGCACCAAATTAGATGCAAAAAAAGACAACAACTAGATGTAAAATAAGATGCAAAGTTGAGTGTTAAAAAGAAGCAAAAAACGTTACAAATTAATATGCCAAATGATGATGCAAATAATGGTGTAAATTTGGGATGCAAACTTGGGCGCAAAAAAGGAAAAAAAAAGATGTAAGAAAAGACATAAAACAAGATGCAAAATGGGGTTGAAAAAAGGTGAAACCAAGGATGCCATATTGGATGTAAAAAATGATTCCTAATCAAATGCAAATTTAGGCTCAAACTTAGACACAAAATTATATGCAAATGTGGACACAAAATGAGGCAAAAAAAGATGCAAATTTGGATGGTGAAAATGATGTAAAACTAGATACCAAAAAAATGCAAAATTGGATGAAAAAGTGGGTGTAAATAATGGTGCAACATTGGACACAAGTAGACACAAAAAATGGTGCAAAAAGGGGCATAAAATAGCTTAAAATTGGATGCAAAACTTGGTGCAAAAACAAATACAAAAGTAGACGTAAAAAATGGCTCTAAATTGAATGTACCATTAGACACAAAATAATATGCAAAGGTGGACACAACACATGACTCAACATAAGATGCAAATATAAATGCAAATTTGGATGCTCAAAATGATGTAACATTAGATGCAAGAGATGGTGTAAAACATGATGCAAAATTGGATGAAACAAATGACGCAAAATATGGTGCAAAATGAGATAGGAAAAATGGAGACAAATCAAACGTAAATGTGAATGTAAAAAATGGTCCAAAAAAAGATGCAAAAATGGGCACAAAAATGGATGCAAAATTTGGTGCTAAATCAAATTCAACAGATGGTGCAAAAATAGAAGCAAAAACTAGTGTAAGCCTAGATACAAAATCTGGCGTAAGACTAGATGCAAAAACTGACACAAAATGGATGCATAAAAAGACGTTAAATTGGATTCAAAATACAATGTAAACTTGATGCAAATGATGGTGCAAAAATGGAAGCAAAGAATGACACAAAATAGGAAGCAAAAGAGAATGAAAAATAGATGCCAAAAATGACACAAAACTAGAAGCAAAACCTGTCATAAAATAAGATGCAGATATTGGTTCAAAATTTGACGCAAAAAGTGATGCATAGTTTGGTGTAAAAAATGATGCAAAATCTAGCGTGAAAAAGGATGCAAAATCAGGTGCAAAAAAGGACGCTTTAAAAATTGTACAATAGAGCCAGATTTAGCGCCAGGTTGCTCATCACAATTACAAAAAAATTGCACTAAAATCTGGCGCTAAATCTGGCGCAAATCGCTGGTTTTGTTGTAGTGAGAGGAGATTCATTTGATGATATTTAGAGAAGTATTTGTTGATGCAGCTAAGTTTTGATGAACAAACTAAGCAGAGGAATATTTGATTATCAAAGTTTGTAATTGCAGTTATTTTTGTATCAATTATTTGAGCGTAGTTAGATCTAATATGAAAATTATGAAATGTGGTCCGCCGACTAATTAGGGTGGCAAGGCGGTGTTATGGCAACTTGGAGCTTACACAGGATTTTGGAGCGTCTATCCAGTTGCAACTGGTAAATAAGGTGTTGGAGCATGTAAACCAAGTCATCGAAGCGTCCTCCCAGTTGCAGTTGGTAAACAAGGCATTGGAAGCATCCTACAAGTTGGAGCCTATAAATCAGTGGGTTGGAGCTGAAAACTTGATGTAAATATTTGAAAGAAAAATATTAAGAAGTGTTTAGTGGTTTTTGTCCCAAAGGGGTTTCCACCTAAAAATATTTGTGTCTATTATATTATTATTATGCATTGTTGAATGGTGTTGATGAATGCTTATATTTATTTGATGTTAATAACAATTAATGCTATGTAAAGTTAAAAATATATTAATTGATAAGAAATATTAATTCACCCCCATCTCAGTATTTCCAACAATTAGAATTAGAGCAGGTTCCTATAGTAGCAGTTTAATAGTTGGAAGGTAGATCTCAGAGTGCATAGATGGGAAAATAAAAAATGCAAGCCACCAAGAATTGAAAGGAATCTAAGGAAGTTTCAAGTATTGAAAAATTTTCAAATCCTATTACCATTGATGAAGAGAAACGTGTTAGTCCAATTCCTATGTTCAGTGAATTAGGTTTTGTATTTTGGAAAGGTAGAATGGAAACTTATTTGCGGGCTGACATATATGATATACGACACTCTTATCTTTGGAGACATATCTATCGATAAATCTAGAAGGTACAATACAAAATCCATGAATCTAATCGTTAATACTCTTCTAGACACTATAAAAGAAAATTTTGGTCAATGCTCAACAACCAAACATCTTTGGGAGAAACTTCAAAATATCTATGAAAGTAAAAAACATATAGGTCAAGATAAAGATGTTGATAATCATGCAGATCTTCATATCAAAGAATCTAACAGTGATGATGAAGAAGAAGCATAAGAGGACATGGAAAAGAAATTAATTAATGCCTTCAAAGAATGGTAGAACACAGAGAAGGAAAATCACATACTCAAATAATTAATTACTCTTTTTAAACTCCAAGTGAAAGAAGTAGAATGGAAAGAGAAAGACCTGGAAAGACAACTAAAGGAATCTGGTCAAAGGTATGTATCTGAAGTTAAAAGACAAAAGGAACTATATGCATCTTCAGTAGTAATTAGCAGGATTAGAAAAGAAAATGATAGGAAGAAGGAAAAAATACAAGCTATTAACATAGAAGCAGAAAAGGTCACTCTTCTAAAGCTACAAGTAGAAGAAGCAGAAGTAAGGAGAGTCTTGAAAAGAACAATTTAGGAAGATATTGCTCAAAAGCAAAAGGAATTTGATGCTACCCTAATTGAAATAGAAAATCTCAGGAAAGAGAAATTGCGGGATGACCAAAGGAAGAATAATGACATGGCTAAATTGAAGATGAAGGAAAAATAAGTAAGTAAAGCCCCATACGATGAAGGTACAAGATCCAAGTCCTTACAAAACAAGATTGATGAGAATATTGATAACAATATCCCTCAAATACCAAATCAAGATGAAGGATAAAACCATTGTTTCCCCAAGAAGTAATCAACAAAAGGATGCACCTCCTCCAAAGAAGGATGACTACAGAAAATCATCAAGACATGACATCTCATCTAGGTACACTAACATGTTTAATGGTTATTGTTTTTCATGTTCTAACTATGGGCATATGGCTAGGGAATGCAATATGTATAGTAGGGAAAATCATCAAAGACGTTATCAAAACCCTAGAAGCAAGTTTACAATATCACAAGACAAGTTTCGCGATGACTTTGATAGAAGAAAGTGAATGTTGTTTTTTCCATTATTCATGCCCAACATTGAATGTTATAAATGCCATAAATATGGGCATATAGCTCATGACTGCAAGTACAAGATGGAAATTTATCCAGATTGGGGGGGGGTGGGTGGGGGCCTAAGATGTAAAAAATTGAATGGATCTTGGGGGGCGAGGCCCCCAAGATCTGAAAAATTGAAATGCCAAAAGAAAATAGGATAAAACACATTAAAAATAACCACCAAGAATTTTTTTATTAAAATAGAGAATAACTGTAAAAGATTGTGGTGGAAAATATGTCATTTTACAAAATATGACTTGTTACTTATAGTGTTTTTTTTGTTATAATACCACAGGTAAATTCCATGGGTGAGTAGATACCATGGGTGATTGAATACCATGGGTGGATCTCACTTACAATACCATGTGTAAATACCATGGGTGGATGCCACTTACAATACCATGAGTAAATTCAAGGGGTGGATAAATACCTTTGGTGGATGCTACTTAAAATACCATGGGTATATTCCATGAGTGGATAAGTACCATGGGTGGATGCCAATTTCCATTCGGATCATTCCTCCCTCCTTAAGAAGCAATGGTGCTCATTGCATGAAGTTCCTTCCTAAGAAGCCTTTGTTGAATATGAAGAGCTACTAAAGAGAAGGGTTTTGTGTGGTTAACCCACAATCTTGATGAACAAAAATCTGAGCATAGAGATACCCTGTAATGCTTGTGACCAACTATTATACTGATAGTGTGCATCCTAGCAAAAGGACTTTAATGAAGTGTGGGTTTTTTGATGACCCATAACCATGACAAATGAATATCTAAGGATAGAGATACCATGTAATGCTTGTGCCCAACTGTGATACTTGTTACTACTCAAACTAGTAGGGGTCCTAAAGGGATCACAAAGAGGAATATATCAAAAATAGGATGAGGGGTGATCATAGAAGCCTATTCACAAGAGAGGCTCAATATGGTGGCTTGCTTGCCTTGGAAGGATTGATGGAAGGCTCTCAAGGAAGGGCTTAAGGAGAATTTCAAGGGATAGGTTTTGAGTATGTTTATTTAATAAGGAGATCCCTAGGCCCTAAAATTCTTGTGGAAACTTGGGTTCCAAGTGATCTTTGAAGAATTAACCTTGATAATGTATGGGACCAAAGAGGACCAAGTGGACCCAAGGTTAGGTCAGGGGGATAGGATTTAGCAACTTGTTGTAGCAACTACAACCACCCTCCAAAATTTTGGTTTGCATGCAAATTTCGAAGCCTACAGTGGATCATATGATTGATCGTTCCTTGGTCACTTATTGGCAAGCTGATGATCTCAAGCTCCCCTCCTTGATCCTAAGAGTTGTTCACATTCACATCCTATGTAGTAGGTGTCATCTTTGGACATGGCGATTATCATTTGTCATGAAAAGGGAGGTTTGTTCTACTTCAAGGGGAAATCTTTGTGTGTATGCGTTTTTCTCATTACATAGACATGTTTCACACTCACTTCATGCACCCTTGTCACAAAGGTTGTTGTGTCAAACATAATAATTTTTATATGTTATGGATGGTCTATGTTGTATCACTAAGTGTTCAAGTGTATGATCACAGTCAAAATTTTATCATTGTTACATCAGTTTCACTGATACCACACTTAGTCAGTTTCCCGATGCAACCTAGCCTCATCCATCTTTTTGGAACCACACACTTCTCTTCTGCAACCCTCAAGATTTTTCCCTTGCATGCTATAACTATGCAATGCACAAAGACCCCAACCTCCCTTGGCATGCAAAACTGTGCAGTGGTTTACTCTAGTGTCCTTCCCTTAGCTGGAATATTGTCTCCAGAAAATGTGCAATATTATCCCTCAACTGCCCAGTCTGCCTTGCATATAGAAACTGTGCAAAGTTGTCCTCCCAGGACCCCATCTTGCAGTAGTTTCTTGCATCCTGAAACTGCGTTGTGTTGCCCAGTTGTCCATTCTGCCTTGCATACATAAATTACACAAGGGTGTCCTCCCAGGACCCTATCCCATAGTAGTGTCTTGCATCCCAAATTTGCGCAGTGTTGTCCCATTTATCCAGTATTCCTTGCATTCAGAAACTACGCAGATGTCCTACCAAGACATCATCCCAACAACAGTCACTGCCCACTGAAACTACACAAATGTATCTCACAATGACCACAAGGAAAGATGCCATTCTAGATGACTCTCAAGGAGTTGAGGAGAAATACCAAGGAAACGAGTTATGATAAAAGATCGTGACCGCATGAAAACATCGTCAAATACATAACCATCTAGAGGATAAGTATGGAAATAAAAGCTCATCCTTTTGAAATACATATTTTAGTGTAGCTTGAAGTACTTTTGATCATCGTCATATCATTCTGTCTTCAATGACATGCATGGTTGCAAGCACTAAAAGTCATTCCATGTGTTTCCTCTATGCGTCTTTCTCCCTGTCGCTTGTTGGACCAGTGGTCGTCTTTTGGCATATGGATTGCTTTGTCATGCTTGCAATATTGTTCTAGTGATTTTGAAGGTTTGTCTTTGTGTGCATGAGTTTTCTTCACTCTATGAACATCGGTCGCACTCACACACAAAGTTGTAAGCACAGTCATGCAAGTGTCATCACGGTCGTCCAAAGGTCTACCTCAAGTGTCGCACTTATCTCTCTTAGCTTTAAGATAGTCTCACTGAGCACATGTTTTGTCTTTTTGGTCTATGTTGTCTTATCATTGAGGTATGCTAAGTGTGTGATCACAATATCAAGTTTTCATTGGTTCAGTTGCCTCCCACACAGCCATTTTCCTAAAAATCTCTCCTACCAGACAACCTCCTTTAACCAGACCCCAACTGAACTACACTGTGTAGTCTTAGCCCTCAGTGGTTGATGAGCCTCGATATTGCAACAAGAATGTTGCAACTCCCAAGACTACCAGCCTTAATTATCAACCCTGGGTTCATACAAACTTAAGAGGTATCAGCACTATATGTGTAGCATACAATGTGTCCTTCCTTTGTTGTCATGATGTAATGGAGTGCATGTACTGAAACCAAATCCTAAACTAATTGCAGAAAACAAAATGCTTGAAATGGAATCCTTAAACTATTGCAAGAAATAAAGTACCAGGAAAGAAACATATTCTAATTGCATAAAGATCATGAACTAAATGTAAAAGAAACCCAACTTAAACCTATTTATAACATGTGATGATTTAAACTAACTGAGCATGGAGTCTAATCTAGGGAGTATTAACTGCTATGTGCATGTGTCAATATAAAAGAACTATTTTTTTTAATCTTTTGTTTTATAAATGCAAATTCTAATTCTCACTTGTTCTTTGGCAAGGGAGACAAGTATAGAGGAAGAGGGTTAAAATGGTCTTGATTGCATGTAGGTCAAGTAGAGGCCCAATCCCAACTTCAATAATGATTTTTCTCAATTCGAGCTCAAAACATGCTGCTACAAGGTTTCCTACAGGATGTACTAGTTCTCCTACAGGATCCCCTAGCTCTCCTATAGGATTCCTGTTTTACTACAAGATGTTACAGATTTACTATACAAAATTATAATTCATCGAATGGCCGAGAAAAGCAAATCCAAATTGGATGGGACAAACTTTTTTATTGACTAGGATGTCTTAGATCTCCATTCCAATTGGAATCACTCAAAAAGACCTTTGTTAACCCATGCTAAAAAATAGCAGAAAATTACAAGTCAAAAATCTAGAAATTCGAGAACTAGTGAGCTAGTAAATCTATAAAATGCCTAACCTAATCAAGTGCAAATGCAATGGGGTAATTTTTTTATAAGCTAGAATATTTTTTTTCATCTAATGCAAGTATAACCAACTTGGTTGAAGCTCGTTAGCATGCTCTAAAAAATAGCAAAAATTTGTTTTCTTTGCCACAAAGGAATTCTAGAAATCTAGATTTGGAGATAAGAAAGCTAATCCAAGTAGCTCAATGATTACTATGAACTTCCAAAGCTTTTCCAAGGATGAAATGATTCTTTTGATTCTGCAAAAGAAATTACATCAACTATTTAACCCAATCCTACAACCAGAAATCATTTATACTAAATGCAGAAATAAAAACAAGAGATGCATGTGAATAAGAAGTGAAAAGAAGGAAAGAAAATGATACAAAAGGGCTTTGAGGCTTCTGGGATGGCCAAGACCAAGGAAAATCAGAGACCTATGGAGGAGAACAAGATTTAGAAGCTGAACATGACACCAATCTTCATTATTTTTATCAATACAATTATATCCCTGCAAGAAAATACAATAGAGCTGCAAAAATACAAGTTCTCTCCATAATAACACTAATGAAAATATCCCCCTAGAGGAAAATTAGACTTGGTACTTATACAAAATGATTAGGAATCATTCCCCATGAATGGAGGAAGCTTTTCCCACCAAAATCCCTTGATTAGTGGATTTGATTCCCAATACTAGGAATCTACATTAAATGGCAGGGAACAAATTCCTAGATTTTCTCAATCATTGGAGTTCCACAATCTATGCCATAATTCCATAATATCTTGTTGATTTATTATTTAATATTGATGCTTATGTAGTAGGGAGCATGTCCATAAATTATCTCCTCCAAATCTTCATAATCTACCCAATATTCTTGTAATATTCCACACAAATAAATAATATTAGGCACAAATATGCAATTATTCATAAACATTCCTAATTAATATATTAAAGTTAAAATACATTATCTAATGCAAAAAGAGCGGTTTAAATTGTTGAAGGATGGTCATAGGCCTTAATTTATGTTTAATTTAGAGGCATGGGCCTTAATCTATATCTAATTTAGAGGTCCATCACACCCCCCTACTGAAAGGGTTGCTCATCCTCTGAGCAACTTAGTGACCTTATTGTGCCTCATTCATGACCCTAGTGGCCTCTCTCTTGTGCACCCCTCAGTCCTTTCTCTTAAGAATCTTGGCTGTAATTTCTACAAGGACAAGCCCAAAAATCTATTTGTGCATAGAAAAATCATTGTTTCTTGAGACCATTAGCTTGCTTTCTTCCCCTTATTCAATATGGGTTCTTGAATACTTTTCAACTTGGCAAGGTCTTCCACCTCCTTATCAATCTTCTGCTACCTTGTTCCATCATTTGGACACCTCTAAAACATTCAAAATGCCTTTACATGAGAACTAGGACATCCTGTAGTAATTCCTGTCAAAACTACATGAAACCCGTTTTGAGCTTAAATGATAGTCTGAGGTTAGGGCAGGCCCTTAACTTCACTTCCATGCCTTTCTCTCATTTTTATAACATCTTTTATGTCTTGGAAAAAAGCTAGAAAGAGATTAGAGACCTCTTGGAAAGTCTCTTTTCATCACTGCAATTTGAGTTCTGTTTTGATTGTGGATGCCTCATTTCCTTTTGTTTCCTTCTTCTTCTCTCTTGTGGCCTAGATGGTTGCCTAATGGCCGTGGAGTTCTCCGTTTTGATTAGGTCTCTCTTAGGCATTGTCATTTTGGGTTTTAACACAATTTTTTCTTTCTTCCTTCTTGTAGTAGCATTTTTCCTTCCTATAGTAGTCATTCATTCTTACTTCAGAGTCTTCTAACTATATGGGAAAGATGAGAAATGATGTAGGTTTGTGAAAATGGAGAGGATTCTCTATTTTCTTTTTCAAGAAATTTTCAGGGTGAGATAGAGTTTGTTCTTGAAATTATGAAATGGGACGAATGAATGATGGATAGATAGTGAATATGAAGTGGATGGAGGGTTTGGAGTGTTGTGGTGACTTGGCCTTTGCAAAAATTTCTTCTTTTAACTGCTATCCTCATTCCTTAAAATGATCACCCTTCATTATTTGACTTTTCAACATTGCATGAGTGAAGGAGTGGTTTGCAATTAACTATTTGAAGGCGGCTGAGACTGCTGACATATCCCTAGCTTATAAAACCTCAACTCTCATGTATTACACCAAATTTCTAACTATGATATGCTCAAGAGAAGAGGTAAAGAACATTGCATACCTGTACTTACCTGATGGTTGTTGAAGAGACATGCATGCTGTTGCTGAGTTGACGTTGTTGTGCTTCTCATGAATCAGGTACATCTTCTTGACTACCTTTTTCTTTTTTGTTGATCTTATTTTGCTGACGAGTTGTCTTCTTATTGATGTGCAGGTGATGGCTTCCTCTGTTGCTACTGATCTCTGGAGGAGTTTCATTGTTCCTATAGTTATGCTTGTTCCCTTTCAATCATGGTGCTGAAGGTTAGGCCTGGAGCTTGCTGTTCCTTCCAAATAGGTTGTTGTAGCTGCCCTTTTTTTTTAATGTTTGTGTCATTTCTCCATTGGAGGGTAAATAGGTATTGGAATGAGTGGAACGTGTGGCCATAGAGTGACATGGTCATGATGGGTGTTGGCTAAGATGTGGTGAATTCAATGTCCTTTTTTCCTATCCCAAAACATGCCTGCATCATAATTTTTCCATCGGACTGCCTTTCCTGTAGATTTTTAGAACCTTCTGTAGTACTACAGAAAACTCCTATAGTAATTCAAGACAACCTTTTGTAGCATACTTGTTTTGTGCATATCTCCCAAACGATAGAATGGATTGACCTGAAACTTTTTGAGCATGTTGCCATCACCATTATGCACCTCCCCATAAAAACAATTTGATCAATGGATGCATGGATCTTGTGAAAAAATAAAAATGGCTGAAGGTGATGGAGGTCGATTTCTTGGAAACCGTGCATTGGAATTTTATAAAATTTCTTGGGCGTGTTACGATCATCCATATGAATCTCCCAATGAAACAGATTTTAAATGGATGCATGGTTTTCTAGTTATGGCAAAAATAAATTTATTCTCTATGTATTTTTGTTTCCTGTAGTAAAACAGAGCCTTCCTGTAGTATTTTGGGACAACAAGGAAAATGAGTGGTAGAAGATGGAGAATGATGAGTGGATGGTGGAAATAGAAGAGGGTGATGGACTAGCATGGCATTGGCCTTGTTGGAGCATTTGATCAAATGAGGAGAAAGTCAAAATTTGACTTCTTTTGACTAGATTTGACCTATTTTTTATTTATTTGGTGGTGAGCACCTACATTCATCAAAGAGATACATGGAGCAAGGATTTTTTTATTTTTTTCCATTTTTTCTTCTAGGCCTACTTGCCACCTCAAGGAGGTTTTCAACTAATAGGTCTATCTAAGTACCTCAAAGGAGGTTTTCACCTAGGATCTTTTCTTTTTCTCTTTTTTCTTTTTTTCAAACCCATTGACCGCCTCATGGAGGTTTTCAGTCAATGAGCCAATCTAAGGCGCCTCCAATGAGGTTTTCACTTGAGATTTTATTTTTTTTCTCTTGTTTTTCATTTTTTTTTTCTACCCTACCCTACTTGAAAAACAAAATCACTTTCAAGTATAAGAATACTTCCAATGGAGCCATGTGCACATCAAGATGACAGACAAAATGATGTGGAGGATTGAAATGTATGCTTTGACATGTACCTGGATTTGAGTGATCAAATGCTTTGACTTTGATGATATCAAGCGCAATTGAAGAAGAGAGTGTTTCTCCATCTTGTTGATTTTCTAGAACGAAACCTCAATATAACTTTGATGTCCTTGGTTTTCTTGCTTACCTGGATCATTCTTCATGTCTTCTTCTACCATGACCTTGAAATATTCCTCTTTTTGCTAATTTTTCTCTTGAATACATGGAGGATTTGATGGTAACCATGAGGGAGCTCTCTCGATCTCTGATTTTGATGTCTTCTCTTCATCAAGTGCAACCCATGATTCTGTGTTCTTCTCACTTGAATCTTCTTCTTCTGGATGTGGTCTTTCAATGATATCAATATAATGTCTTTTTTGCAATACTCTTCCTGAGCTATGGTGAATACAATTGATCTCAAGAGGAGATGTTTGGAAGTATTGTACCTCAGTATTGTAAGTGGGTTGAGCTACTTCAATGTGTGGATTTGGAAATGGAGTTACAGGTAGTTGAGCAGGAGTGGTTATTTGAGATATATGTGGTTGGGGTTGTAGTTGTGGTGGATGTGAATGGTAGGGATAACATGGAGTTGGGTATGGAGGATATTGAGGATATTTTGGATGGATCCCATAGGTTCCTTACCAACCTTGTTGCCAAAATTGGTTTTGGGGTTGAGATGGCCAATGATGCCAAGGAAAGGGTGTGTTCTAATTACTTAGAGATGGATGTGCATAAGCTTGAAATTGTGAATTAGGTTCTTGCATCATACTAGGTTGAATAGAATGACATGGTCCTCTTGGAGCTACATAACATAGCTGCATTGGAAATTGACTTGCTACATTGTCCTCTTGGTAAACTTCCTTCAACCTTGGTAATGATGGACAATGTTTAACATCATGTGATTCTGCATGGACAACACAAATGTCACATCTTCTTTTTTTCCATCTTGCATTCTTAAAATTTCTACTTGTTTGGTTAGATTGCTAAGAATTTATGTTTTAAAATCATCAAAAAAATTTCCAAGTTTACCTTGACTTGCTGATCTTGATGTTGATTTACCTACTCTTGTTTTTCCTCTTGATATGTGCTTGCATGTTTCACAAATTTCTTCAAATGATAATTGGTATACATCACCTCTACTCATGAGATCAAGGAGATTAATCCATTCATCCATAATTATTCTAATTAAGAGGGTTTTTAGTGTGTCGGATCCTAAATGATGTAGTTTTTCCCTCTTAACATTATACTAAACCTCTCTATTAGATACTCAAGGCTCTCATATTCTCTTTGATTCATTCTAAATATTTCTTCCTTAAGATTATGATCATTATATTTTTTTAGAAATATCTTTTGCATGTCATTCCATGATCTTATTGAATTAGTCCCTAAACTCATGAACCATTTAATAGCTCCATCCTTCAATGTTGCTAGAAATGATCTCAATTTTTGAGTTTTTAATAAGTAACCATAAGATCTACAAACAATTTCACATTCAAAGAGAAAGGTTTCCAGATCCTCTAACCTTAGACCATGAAATTTTGGAAGAAAATATGGAGGAATGTTCTTCATGTGTACACTACCATCATCATCTTGAATGAGAAATCCAAGAGGATCTTCCTCATTTTCATCATCTCCATCCATTTCTTCTACATTCTTTTCCATCTCTTCTTCTTTTACCTGCAAAAGTGAATGGTGATGTGTCTCTTACTACATCATGTGATCAAATGGGGTGTGGGTTGGTGTTGGATATTTTTTTGTTTTTATGATTGAATGAAGACTATAATGCAATGCAGTTTTCTACTTTTGAATTTAAATATGTGATGGGACCAGCCCGTAGTTCCACGCAATAATGTTAATCAATAGCACAGTAATGCACTAATCAATAAGTAAATAATTAGACAGTGATTTTATGGCTTAACAATGTTGATTAGTGGTTAATTGCTGGATGGTTCTGGACTTCGTTTGGGTGGCATTTATGATTGGCATTAATCTCGCTGTGCTGGCGGTCCTTGCCTTGGTTATCGTTCTCCCGCTCCTCGGTCTACACCAAAACCCTGTTTACCATGTCATTTGTTCATTTTCACATTTGTAACTCTGTCGCTCTGAGGGTTTGGGTCTGTAAGTGAATTTTTTGGCTGTGGATGGTTGGAAATGAGCCACAGGCTCTGCCTGCGCCGACTATGGGCTCTGCTACCTGTGAGTATGGCACCTGCATTTGTCTTGGTGACTTATGGGCTCAGTTCCTTGAGCTCAAGTGATGGTTCTGCTCGCTGACGTAAGGGAATGACTATAGTATGTTCTATTTGGTTGCTTGATTTGTATTTGCTCCACTGTTATTGTTTTATTGAGGACATTCTGTTGGTTAGATTTGATTAATAGTGTGCATGCTACAGGTCACATCTACGGTGGCCTCCTCCTGCTCACAATTTCGCTCCAGGTAACTTATTCCTCCATGATTTATTTTCTTCCTCGTCTTTCTCCAGTTCTAACAACTTTTGCTCCTCCGTCTCAAGTTATCACCGTAGAATGTGGCTCACTAGTTTTGCTTTCTTCTCGCGTGGCTAAACCTCCAGGTAATTTTTTTTCTCACTGTGTAAACAGTTCTCTAAAATTTACTCGCTTTCCTCTATTGACAGTTGGGTTGATAGTGTTGCCTAGTTTCGATTTTGCAAGCTGGGGTTTTGCTCTTTTGGCGTGTTGGGTGTGAACACCGTGGTTCTTTCCCGGTAGGCTCTGCCACTGTCTCGACTTGTTTTTATGGTTAGTCTCTGTTGATTAGGTGGGATTGAGTCCCAGTACTTGTTTTCTCTTATGCCTCTGTCGTCGCTATGCAACCAGGGTTGTTTGGCACAAACCCTTGTTTGATTCCGCAAAGTTTGTAATGATAAAATGATTTTAAAAGACTATTTGAAGGCTATCTGAAACCCTCGTCTAGGGTTTTACTGGTTCGTTTGGCTCTTTAATTGTTCATTGGGTTATACCTGGACTCTGTCAAATGTATACAAACATTTCATTTTTGGAATGAAAAGAATTACAGTGGAATTTGATTGTATTTGTTACCTCTGTCCTGAATGTGGTTACCCGGTGTTTGTTTTCTCGTTCTGGACTGAACTTGCTCGAAACGTGCCTGGTTATTTCAGTCGTGGACTCCGTTTGTTGTCTGCCAGCCTTAGTGCTAGGAATTCTCATGCAATTTCCCTTGTCTACCTTCTGTTATTTAGAAGAGAAAATAAAATGAAAGAAATATGCATGCACTATATCTACTTATTATGGATTATTCAAATGACTAGAATAACATAAATAAACATGTCAATGAATATTACAGATGGATGGATTTGAAATGAAAGAAAATTTTTCTTTGTCTTCTATTACTATATTCGTATGTTGAACCCCTCAGAATGATTTACATTTTCTATTTGTACTTGTTTGTCCACAGTTATCTGAACTGTGCATAGTTACTTTTCAGTTTTTATTCTATTAGTTACATAATTGTTAATGCATTCGGTTCTGCTTGCACTGCAAGATTTTACATTTGACATGATTGTATTTTTTCCTAAAATGAAAGAAACAATTATAAAACAATTATTTACTAAAAGACAGACAGTTGTGATAGTGACCCTAACTAACTAGACTGTTCCCTAACTAATACTGAAATTAAAAAGAAACAAGTTCCTACATTCTGCTTTGACTAATTAAACATAAAGAAACCAAACGTTGATAAAATTTCCACCTTGGCAGATACCAACACCCGGTCATGGTGTCCTTAGCTGGATGCTTCTGCATCAGGCTCCCGAGGTAAAAAGAAATCATGACTCCGGTCCATGAGCTTCTCGACTGAATAACCCGCCTGCTCTATCTGCCTGGCATCAAGCCACGAACTGTCCTCAATAGGACAGTTCTTCCACTTGACCAGATATTGCAGATACTCTTTCCCCAAGTTTTCTTGGCCACCTGAGTGTTGAGGATCCTCTTGATCTCGAGGGGCTGAGCATAAGGCATTTGTCTCATCCAAGTCTCACTTTCGTCTTGGGTGTCCCGTGTAGGCCGTGTGGTACTGTCTTCCTCTGAACCAGCAGTGTATGGAAACAGGTCTGCCACATTAAAGATGGGCGAAATGCCTATTCTTGGTGGCAGCTGTATTTCATAGGCATTCGCTGAAAATTTCTGGAGAACTTTGCAGGGACCTATCTTCTTGTACTTCAGCTTGTTGTATGCACCTCTAGGAAAACGTTCCTTGCGCAGATGCGCGAGGACTTCATCCCCCACATTAAACTAAACTTCTATCCATTTCAAATTTTCTTGCTACTTATATTTTTTACTATTGTCTTGCAACTTAATTTTCACCTGCTCGTGCAAATCTTTCATCACATTAGCGAAATCTTCCCCATTGTCTCTCCTGATGTCCTAGATCTCGCAACTCATGCACTCTGTGAGGATGCATGCCATACAAGATCTGAAAAGGACTATAACCCGTGCTGTGATTGGGCGAGTCGTTATAAGCGAACTCTACCTGGGTAAGTACTCGATCCCACATCTGCGAATTTTCACCAATCAAACTCTGTAGCAGGTTCCCCAAACTTCTGTTTACCACATCTATTTTCCCGTCAGTATGTGGGTGATAAGCAGAGCTAAAACTTAACTTCGTGTCCATCTTCTTCCACAGGGTGTGCCAAAAGTGCCATGTAAACTTCACGTCACTATGAAAGAGAATGGACTTAAGTAGATCGTGTAGCCTAACGATCTCTGTGAAGAACAAGTGGGCCACGTGAGCAGCATCGTTGGTCTTCCTGCAAGGGATGAAATGTGCCATCTTCGAAAACCGGTCCACTACTACCATCACCAAATCATAACCCTGTTGTATCCTTGGTAGACCCAAGACGAAGTCCAAGATGACTGAGTCCCATGGTCTACTTGGAATGGGCAATGGCGTGTAAAGTCTCATATTTTGACTGTGTCCTTTTGCTAACTGACACACTTTACATCTATTCATAAATCTCTGCACATCCCTTCGCATTTTTGGCCAATAATAAAAATGACTGAGCTACTCCAATGTCTTGTCTATGCCGAAATGTCTAGCTAGACCTCCACTGTGCTTCTCCCGAATGATATTCTCTCTCATTGAGCAGTTAGGAATGCATAACTGTCCTCTTTTAAACAACAGCTTCTCCTGCTTCTGACATGCTTCGTAAGCCTCCTTAAAATCCATGTCTGTCTGATACAAATTTTTCAAGTGCTCAAAACCCAGCACTTGTATAGTACTCTCCTGCAAGAGTAAGGCTCTCCTACTCAACGCATCTTCCACCTTGTTGGCCTACCCGCTGATGTGTTTCAACACAAAGGTGAAGCTCTGCAAATATTCAACCCACTTAGCATGTTTGTGGTTCAGCTTGTGCTGTTGCATCACATACTGCAGTGCAGAATTATCCGAGAATAAAACAAACTCATTCCCCAACAAATAGTGTCTCCAATGCTTCAGTGCTTGGACGACAGCATAAAATTCCTTGTCGTAGGATGAATAGATCTTCCTGCTTTCATTTAACTTCTCGCTGAAAAACACAACAGGTTTATCTTCTTGGCTAAGTACAGCTCCAATGGTCGTACCACTTGCATCACAGGGAACCTGAAAAAGCTTTTTAAAATCTGGAAATCTCAGGATCGGTCTCTCTATGATCTTCTTCTTCAGTAGCTGAAAACTCCTCTCTGTTGCCTCGGTCCAACGAAAAGGCTGACTTGCCTTCTTAATAGTATCCAACATAGGTGTGTAGATTTCACTAAAATTTCTTATAAATTTTTGGTAAAAACTCACCAGCCCATGAAAACTACGTACCTCAAACAGAATTTTCAGGGATGGCTAGTTTACTATCGTTGTAATCTTCTCTAGGTCCATCTTCAACTCGTTTTCTGCAATCACAAAACCTGGATAAACCAATTCCTTTTGCAGAAAAGTACACTTTTTCAGATTTATCAGCAGCTTATTCTGCTGCAACTTTTCCAAAACTTTTCGAACATGTCGAAAGTGTTCCTCCCTCGTCTTGCTGAAAATTAATATGTCATCCAGGTATACTATTACAAACTTCCCAATTTATTCTTTCAACATTTCATTCATTAATCGCATAAAGATATTGGGTGCATTTCTCAGTTCGAATGGCATTACCAGTGACTCATACAGTCCCTCATTGGTCTTGAAGGTTGTCTTCCACTCATCCCCTTCTCGGATTCGAATCTGATGATACCCACTCTTTAAATCAATCTTGGAAAAATATGTTGCCCCGCTCAGACAGTCCATCATGTCATCCATCCATGGCAGTGGAAACTTGTCCTGGATGGTAATCTTGTTGATGGCCCTCAAATTTGTGCACATTCACCATTCTCCTCCTTTCTTGGGAGCGAGAACTGTTGGAACTGTGCAAGGGCTCAAAATCTCCCTTATCAACCCTTTATCTAGCAATTCCTACACCTATTTTCTGATCTCCTCGTTGTCTTTGGGGCTCATCCGATATGCTGCCTTATTCGGCAAACTTGCTCCAGGTATAAAGTCAATATGATGACTTATACTTCTTTTAGGGGGCAGTTTATCTGCCAAGTCATCTACCACTATATCGCTAAACTCCTACAACATCTGTTGAATTTCTGTAAGCAAATCTGACACCTCTATGTGTAGCAGCACCGTCTTTTCTCTTCTTACAACAGCATAGCTTACTTCATTGTCTTTAATATGTTTCAAAAATTGTTTTCCGCCCATTAACAACACTCTCGTCTCACTTGTTCCCGCTATCTCTTCCTCCTTGATGGGCACAAGCGTATGCTTGATCCCATCTTTGAAAAACTTATAATAGTTTGTCTTCCCATCATGTACGACCTTCCTGTCATATTGCCATGGCCTGCCTAGCAGTATGTGACATACATCCATCGGCATTATGTCACAAATGACCTTATCCTTATATCTGCCGATATGGAACTCCACTTCGCATTGCTCATCTACCAACAACTGATGGCCTTTTTGCAGCCATGATACCTTGTAAGGAGTGGGGTGTTTCAACCGCTTCAACCCCAAATTCTCCACCATATCTGTGGCTACTAGGTTGTCTGTTCTCCCACTATCGATAATCATCTTACAACACTTACCGTGTGACTTACAAACTGTCCGGAACAAAGCTTTCCTTTGAGTTTGTTTGGCTGTTTCTTTGGCTGGTTTCAGCAACACCTTGTTCAAAACTAAGGCTTCCCCTGTTTCCGGCACATTTTCTACTTCTTGGGGAGGTGCCTCTGCTTCTTTTGGCTATGTGACATATGCACCCCTTTGTCCAGCTTGTTCTGCCTTAAGACTCTCAAAAGATCTTTGCCCCCACTTGTGGCACCTGTAGCACTAATAACTACCTCCTCTGCCTTAGCCATTTCCCCTACCTCATTGATATGGCTACCACCTCTCGTGTTGCCACCTTTTTTTGTTGTCCCAGAAGCTTTGGAACTGCTGCCTTCTTCATTACTACTGGCAGTTCGTCCTTTGCCATAAGATTGTCCTCTTCCTCTTCCAGTTCCCCGTCCTCTCCTAGCATTTTGTTTTCTGGCGATCTTCTCCTCTGCTTTCATAGCACTTTGATATGCTTCTTCGATGTTTTTCAGGGAAAGAATGTTGATTTCATCTAATATTTCTAACCTTAAACCATTCACATACCTAGCTATTTTCTATGGGGTGTCCTCTGTATAATCAACTCTCAAATTTACTTGGTAGAATTCTTCAGTGTACTCTCTTACTGTCATCCCTTTTTTCTTCAGATTCTGCACTTGCCGATGTAGTGCAATCTGGTAATCCTTAGGCAGAAATTTGCCTTTCAACTTGGCCACCATCCATGACCATTTCTTGATTGGAAACTTGTTCAACCTCCTTCTCTCTATTTGGACACTGTCCCACCATAGGGCTACGTGTCCCTTCAGCTTCGTTGTAGTGAACTTAACTCTCTGATCTTCACTGACCTCTTCACACTCAAAGTATTTATCTAGCTCGCTAATCCAGTCCAACAGAACCTTTGTGGACAAGCTACCGTCATAATTTGGGATTTCTGGTTTAGGCTTGTAGCTTGCCAATAGGACCGACCTCAACAGTCTCATTTCCGACCCTTCTTCATCTGATCCATCTGTTGTCACTATGGCTTCCTCTTCACTGCCATCTCCTACCTATGGATCCCTTCTCCTTCCTGCTTCAACTGCCTCCAAATGGGCAGTAAGGATCCTGATCTCCTCTCTCAATCCTTCATCTACTGCTCTCTAAGCACCTCTTCCACGTCCTCGTCTTCCAACTTCCATTTCTCAGGAAAACACTAAATCCTGCTCTGATACCACTATGATGGGACCAGCCCGTAGTTCCACGCAATAATGTTAATCAATAGCATAGTAATGCACTAATATTCGTTTTTATTTTTATTTTTTATTTTTTTTGTTTTTATCTTTACTATTTATTTATTTGATTTTTTCTAACTAAATATCCCTTTAATATATTTTCATAACCCTTAATATATTTATAATATAAGGGTTGGTCCGTTAGTTAACTACTTTCCTTTTAGTTTTAATTATTAAATAAAAATAAAAATAACAATTATAATTATTTTATATATATATATATATATATATATATATATATATATATATATATATATATAATTTTACACCTAAT
This sequence comes from Pinus tabuliformis, assembly GCA_031772625.1. NCBI lineage: Eukaryota > Viridiplantae > Streptophyta > Pinopsida > Pinales > Pinaceae > Pinus > Pinus tabuliformis. Next base: position 688,677,282 of record CM062814.1, on the reverse strand, counting down.
ATAACTAAATTTGACCGTCGTCCTATGTCAATTTTTTGGCCCAGCTAATCGTTGGTGGCTCTGCTCTAACTATTTAACATGCGAAGCTGGATCTGTTTTTTCAACTTGTCCTGGCGATGAACCACACTGGTTGGTTCGAAACGCGTCGACAAATGGTTTCTCATGTGATTTTCGCCGAAACATCTATCATAAACTTGTTATGGATCACAGAAACCTCAACTCTACAATGCACTAATCAATAAGTAAATAATTAGACAGTGATTTTATGGCTTAACAATGTTGATTAGTGGTTAATTGCTAGATGGTTTTGGACTTCGTTTGGGTGGCATTTATGATTGACATTAAGTCTCGCTGTGCTGGAGATCCTTGCCTTGGTTATCATTCTCCCGCTCCTCGGTTTACGGCAAAACCCTATTTACCATGTCATTTTTTCATCTTCACATTTGTAACTTCGTCGCTCTAAGGGTTTGTGTCTGTAAGTGAATTTTTTGGTTGTGGATGGCTGGAAATGAGCCACAGGATTTTCCTGCACCAACTATGGGCTCTGTTACTTGTGACTATGGCACCTATGTTTGTCTTGGTGACTTATGGGCTCGGTTGCTTGAGCTCAGGTGATGGTTCTGCTCGCCGACGTAAGGGAATGACTACAGTATGTTCTATTCGGTTGCTTGATTTGTATTTGCTCCACTATTATTGTTTTGTTGAGGACATTCTGTTGGTTAGATTTGAATTAATAGTGTGCATGCTACAGGTCACATCTACGATGGCCTCCTCCTGCTCGCAATTTCACTCCAGGTAACTTATTCCTCGATGATTTATTTTCTTCCTCGTCTTTCTTTGGTTCTAACAACTTTTTCTCCTCCGTCTTTGGTTATCACCGTAGAATGTGGCTCACTGGTTTTGCTTTCTTTTCGCGCGGCTAAACCTTCAGGTAATTTTTTTTCTCACTGTGTAAACAGTTCTCTAAACTTTGCTCACTTTCCTCTGTTGACAGTTGGGATGACAGTGTTGCCTAGTTTCGATTTTGCAAGCTAGGGTTTTGCTCTTTTGGCGTGCTGGGTGTGAACACCGCAGTTCTTTCCTGGTCGGCTCTGCCACTATCTCGACTTGTTTTTATGGGGAGTCTCTATTGATTAGGTGGGATTGAGTCCCAGTACTTGTTTTCTCTTATGCCTCTATCGTTGCTATGCAACCAGGGTTGTTTGGCACAAACCCTTGTTTAATTCTGCAAAGTTTGTAATGATAAAATGGTTTTAAAAGACTATTTGAAGGTTGTTTAAAACCCTCGTCTAGGGTTTTACTAGTTCGTTTGGCTCTTTAATTGTTCATTGGGTTATACCTGGACTCTGTCAAATGTATACAAAAATTTCATTCTTGGAATGAAAAGAATTACAGTGAAATTCGATTGTATTTCTTACCTTTGCCCTGAATGTGGTTACCCAATGTTTGTTTTCTCGTTCTGGACTGAACTTGCTCGAAACGTGCCTGGTTCTTTCAGTCGTGGACTCCGTTTGTTGTTTGCTAGCCTTAGTGCTGGGAATTCTCGTGCAATTTCCCTTGTCTGCCTTCTGTTATTTAGAAGAGAAAATAAAATGAAAGAAATATGCATGCACTGTATCTGCTTATTATGGATTATTCAAATGACTAGAAAAACATAGATAAACATGTCAATGACTGTTACAGATGGATGGATTCGAAATGAAAGAAAAATTTTCTCTGTCTTCTATTACTGTATTCGTATGCTAAACCCCTCAGAATGATTTACATTTTGTATTTGTACTTGTTTGTCCATAGTTATTTGGATTGTGCATAGTTACTTTTCAGTTTTTATTCTATTAGTTACATAACTGTTAATGCATTCAGTTCTGCTTGCACTGCAATATTTTACATTTGACATGATTGTCTTTTTTCCTAAAATGAAAGAAACAGTTATAAAACAATTATTTACTAAAAGACAAATAGTTGTGACAGTGACCCTAACTAACTAGATTGTTCCCTAACTAATACTGAAATTAAAAAGAAACAAGTTCCTACATTCTACTTTAACTAATTAAACACAAAGAAACCAAACGCTGATAAACTTTCCACCTTGGCGGAGACCAACACCTGGTCATGGTGATCTTAGCTGGATGCTCTTGCATCAATATGCCTAATGAATTTTTTTTTTTTTTGCACAAAGTAAAAATAAATGAATCAACTAGAGAAGAAAACAATGCATACTTTGACACCTCCCCGAAAACAGTGCCAAAAAGTGATGAGTCTCGGTATCTAAGGCTACCGACTTTAATTATCAACCTGGGGTTCGTAAAAACTTAAGAGGTTTCGGCAGTATATGTGCAGCATACAATGTGTCATTAATTTTCTGTCATGATGTAATGGAGTGCATGTACTGAAACCAAATCCTAAACTAATTTCAGAAAATGAAATGCTCGAAATGGAAACCTTAACCTATTGCAAGAAATAAAGTACAAGGAAAGAAACATATTCTAATTGCATAAAGATCATGAACTAAATGTAAAAGAAGCCTAACATAACCCTATTTATCACATGTGATGATTTAAACTAACTGAGCATGGAGTCTAATGTAGGGAGTATTAACTTCTATGTGCATGTGTGAATATAAAAGAACTCTTTTTTTTAATGTTTTTGTTTTATAAATGCAAATTCTAATCCTCACTTGTTCTTTGGCAGGGGAGACAGGTATGGAGGAAGAGGGCTAAAATGGTCTTGATGGCATGGAGGTCAAATAGAGGCCTAATCCCAGCTTCAATGATGATTTTTCTCAATTCGGGCTCAAAACAGGCCGCTACAAGATTTCCTACAGGATGTACTAGTTCTCTTATAGGATCCCTTAGTTCTCCTATAGGAACCACTGTTTTACTACATATGTTATATATTTATTATACAAATTTATAATTCGTCGAATGACCAAGAAAATCAAATAAAAATTGGATGGGACAAATTTTTTTGTTGACTAGGATGTCTTAGGTCTCCATTCCAAGTTGAATCACTCAAAAATACCTCTATTAACCCATGCTAAAAAATAGCAGAAAATTACAAGTCGAAAATCTAGAAATTTGAGAACTAGTGAGCTAGTAAATCTATAAAATGCCTAACTTAATCAAGTGCAAATGAAACAGGGTAATTTTTGTTATGAAATGGAATGTTTTTTTTTATCCAATGCAATTAGAACCAACGTTGTTGAAGCTCGTTCGCATGATCTAAAAATAGCAGAAATGTATTGTTCTTCACCACAAAGGAGTTCCAGAAATCTAGATTTGGGAATAAGAAAGCTAATCCAAGTAGCTCAATGATTACTATGACCTTCCAAAGATTTTCCAAGGATGAAATTATTCTTGTGATCCTGCAAAAGAACTTACATCAATCGTTTAACCCAATCCTACAACAAGAAATCATTAATACTAAATGCAGAAATAGAAATAAATAAAAACAAGAGATGCATGTGAATAAGAAGTGAAAAGAAGGAAATAAAATTATACAAAAGGGATTTGAGACTCCTGGGATGGCCAAGCCCAAGGAAACTAGAGACCTATGGAGGAGAACAAGATTTAGACGTTGAACATGACACCAATCTTCATTATGTTCATCAATACAATTACATCCCTGCAAGAAAATACAATGGAGCTGCAAAAATACAAGTTCTCTCCACAATAACACTAATGAAAATCTCCCCCTAGAGGCAAATTCGACTTGGTACTTATAAAAAATGATTAGGAATCATTCCCCATGAATGGAGGAAGCTTTCCACACCAAAATCCCTTGATTAGTGGATCTGATTCCCAATACTAGGAATCTGCATTAAATCGCAGGGAACACATTCCTAGATTTTCAATCATTGGAGTTCCACAATCTATGCCATAATTCCATAATATCTTGTTGATTTATTATTTAATATTGAACCTCCTGTAGTAGGGAGCAAGTCCCTAAATTATCTCCTCCTCCAAATCTTCATAATCTGCCCAATATTCTCATAATATTCCACAATAATAAATTATATTAGGCACAAATATGCAATTATTCATAAACCTTCCTAATAAATATATTAAAGTTAAAAATACATTATCTAATGCAAAAAGAGAGGTTTAATGTGTTGAAGGATGATCATAGGCCTTAATTTATGTTTAATTTAGAGGTATGGGCCTTAATTTATGTCTAATTTAGAGGCCTATCAGTGACCCTGCTCTGTTGCCTAGTGTAGGTTTTAACCCTGTACAAAAATTACCTACATACAAATTCTAAAACACGGAAAATAAATAATTCGAGAGCATAACACATAAAACACATATACACAGAGATTTTCCCCTGGATCCCAAAACTGGGACTACCAGCTTAATTTTTCATTATGTTCCTTTCAATGTTACAATACATATTTATACATGCCGAAGCATCCAATACCATGGACCGAAAAACCATCGTGTCCAAAACCATGGACCGAAAACCATCGCGTCTAAAACCATGTGCGAAAAATCATGCACAAAACCATAGGTAGGTCCACCCAACCTAATATAGAGTCCAAAAACAAAATTTTCTGGGGCGCTACCCCGAACCCCATAAAGTGGGGCTACTTGCACCCCTCAAAACCCCTGTGACCCCCCCGGCTACGCAATCGGCGACGAAGGGGGGGCTTTGCCCCCCTTCTAACCCCCCAATTAACTACGTGGGCTAGTCATGGAAAGAATATAACACAACCCAACACCTAGAACTGTGTAATGCTTGAGGTTGTCCTCCAGATCAGCTACACTATGCAATCCCGAAAGTGAGCATCTTGACTGCCTTCCAGAACTGCGCAGAAATTGCCTCCATGCCCAAACTGAACTGTGCATTTCTTAAGCACAATTATTTAGCCTACCTCTGGTCTATCGGAAACCTGTATTGCACTGAAACCTAGGTCTGCACTACTCTCCAAAACTGTGCAGACATGCCCAGTTGATTTCCCTGCTTATTGCCCCACACTGCCTTCAAAAACTGTGCAGTCATGATCAGCAAGGCCTTTGCTGCCTAACTCTACACCATCTCCAGAAATTGTGCAGTCCTATCTTGCAGGTCCTCTGCTGGCTTGCTCTGCACTACTCCAAGAAACTACGCAAAATTCCCAGCTAGGCCTCTAAGTGGCATGTCCCATTTTTCCCTTGAAAATGCACAGCAAATCCCTCTGCAGCCCTTCTCTATCCTTCCTTTGGAAACTATGAAAAACTGCCCAGCAGTGCCTCTACAACCTTGCTCTCTCCCTCTGGAAACTCTGCAGAAACTGTAGCCCTCAAGGTCCTGTTAGCCTTGTGGGAAAACGGTCCAAAAATGGATCCAAGTATGCCCTTTAAAGTCTCCATAAGCTAGCATAATCATGCCAAAGGATCCAAATTTTCTCTTAAAATCTTCAAAATCTTCACTAAGATCATCCAAGGAGCAAAACCATCACATGCTGAGAGACCTTGGAAGGGAAAAAATGCACTATCCGGAGGCTAAAACACTTCAAAAACCATGAAAAACCATTGTTGCAGGCTTAAGACCTAAGAATGCATAGCTGCCATTAGATCTGGCCAATCAACGGTCCAGATCTAAGCGGCTAAATCGTAAATCAGCGATTGCAGGAAGTGGAAATTGTCGTTGGACACCGCCAATCAGTGATCGCCGATGATCAGATCAGCGGGTCGCAATCGGCGGAGGCGAGTCAGCGTTATCGGCACAGACCAAGGGGAAGTTGCAACTACGATCGGCGATTAAACATGGATTGTCGATCGTGCGCGCAGATCGACAACCCATGTTACATTGTTGGATCACTATCGGCGAAAACCAAGGGGTGCAACCTTTACACACATATGGATGCGACTTGAGATTGTGATGAATTTTGAAGTCCGCCGAAGGAAATATTTTATGTTTTCCAACGTTTTCATGAATTATCAAATACAAAGGGAAGCGAGGGAACCAGCCGGCTACGATATGCGACAATAACCCCCAGGGCGGACCCGATAAAGGAATTAATCATTTTTCAGGACTGTTGAAGTCCGAAAGGACAGAGAAGGCGAGATTTAGCAGTGATGGCTATGTTTTCTTTTTAAAACAGAAATATATGTTGTTTTCAACAAAGGTCCACCACAGGGGCAGCGTTGTTTTGCTATAACAAAAGCATTCATTGTTAAATCATTGGAAGGGCCACAGCACGCTGCAACCCGAATCAAACAAGATCAAGGAGCACCAACAGCACAAAGAGTGCAACAGCTGCACCAACAAAAGTTATGGAGCATCTCTGGCACAGAAAAACTCCCAGACAGCGCAACAACTACCCAAAATATCTGAATGCTCAGGATCATTGTAAACAAGCTATAAATAGTTGTTAGTGAGATGTAATATAGGTTCAACTTTTGGAGATTATTCCTCTTCTGTTACTTCAAGCTTCTCATCTGCATTCTTTAGTAACACAAGCTTCTTTTGTTGTTATATGTTCAATGTCCATTTCTCTTCTGTTCTATGCTTGCATTTGAACAATTTGTTCAGGTTTTCTTTCTATTTAAGGCCAGATAACTATCATCTTATCTCTGCTTTGATATATTATATTTGCAAGCTTCTTTGCTGCCTGTAGCTAGCCATTTATATGTGTTATTATATATGCATCTGCCAGTATAGTCAGTAAGTTCATTTGCTACCTGTAGCTAGCCATTCATATATGTTCATGTATGCAATCTGTTGGTACTGTCAGTATTCTCCATCTGTCCATTAAATCTACAAACTATTGAGCATTTGTGGACTAAAGCCTTGTGTTATTGGGGATGTTCATGCATGTCTTGAGTGAGAATAGAGCTAAAATGGTTGTCTAACTTGATCCAAACCATCATTTATTCCAATAGTTCAGAGAACAATATTAAATATTACATGTTACCAGGCATCTCCAATTTACAACCTAGGAGAGTTTCCTAGAGTGCTAACATAATTGGCACCGTTGCCGGGGAGAGGAAACTGAAGCTCAGCTTCCCTGGGAAACGACATAGATCCAACTTTGATGATAGACAAACTCTGCACACGTTTTTGGTTGTAATCATCTATCTAGCGACTCTACTGGAGGCTGAACCTCTTGGCAACTCCACTTCATAGTTCTGGCTCAGTTTGTGAGGCATACTCAGAGAAATCCTCAGAAGCTACATGTTGACCTAGTACCTGATCCTAAAAAAGTCATCAAAGAGAGAAAGGTATTGAAAAAAGGAGCATCAGGTTCAGGTAAACCTAAACAATCTCCTATATCTCTATAAGAAAGGCTTGTAGGAGAAGAAATACATATTGAGAGTATAGCATCTAATACTAGTAGTGAAGAAAAACTCTCAAAGATTCATAAAGCTCCTTATTCTTTAGGTTCTCGTTTTTCTTTAAGCCCAAAGGAAACCTCACCTCCTATCCATCATACTCCTTTATTCCTGTCAGTCACTCCTCAGCCCTCTATCATTCATACTGCCAGTACTCTTTTAGCTACCACAGCTATGGCAGGTCCACAAGCACCTACCAAAATGGAGAGAATCATAGCTGCTAGGTATGGACCTCTAATACTGCCCACTCCTTTGAATGCTATGCCTACTAGAGAGTATCAGAAGTATATGCCTAAGTTCACTGGGACTGAAGGTGTTTCAGCTGAAGAACATCTTGAGTCATTCTATAGCTATGCTGATAACCTAGACATTAGTGAAGATGATGTCTGGATGAGAGTCTTTGTCTAAAGCCTAGATGGAGAGGCTAGAAAATGGTTCAGGGAACTGACCCCAGTATCTATAGTAGATATTGAGGCCTTAGATGATGCATTCCTAAACCATTAGGGGGATAAGAAGGATCTCCTTTACTACCACACTGAGTTTGGGAACTTACAGAGGGAAAATGGTGAGTTGTTGTCTGATTTCAATAAGAGATTTAACCGCATGTACAACAAGATACCAGCTGAAGTAAAACCCACCACTACCTCTGCTAGACTCATCTATGCCAATGCCTTTGATTCTGACTTCTGTTTACTATTGAGGGAGAGGCGATGTGCTTCTTTGGCTGATATGCAAGATGCAGCCCTGGAAGTAGAATCAAACATCATGGCTACAAAAAAGCTCAAAAGTAATGCTGGTAGAAGAAGACAGAGGGGCGAGCCTTCATCATCTTCAGATCCCAAGATTGATAAAATGGCCAAGATGATAGAGTCATTAGCCTTTGAAGTTTCCAAATTAAAGGTTGAGCAGAATTAGGAAAGGAAGGGTTCCTAATACCTTTGCTACTCCAAATCCAAATCCATATAGAAGACCTAATGAGCAGTTGTAGATTTTGTAAAGAAGCAAAGAGGCCAATGAAGACCAAAGGGTGAAGGTCTCTTTTCAGAATGCAGTCATGGAAGAAGAGCAGTTGGAAGAAGATGATGAGATCCATTGTATGGAAGACAAAGGTAGCGCCACTTTTTTAACCAAAGCTGCCTATGAGAAGTCATTATTCAATGGCCAGATCAACCAAGAATGGGATGGTGAAGTTGTTCTACAAATTGAAGATCAGAACCAATATAATCTAAAGTCAAAGATGAATAATATCAAGGAAACTCCTGCTCATAAAGCTATTGTCCCTGCAGAACAGCAAGATAATAAGTAGAAGCAACCAGCAGTTTATCCTATTATCCTCAAGGCTCCAGCCATAGAGGTAAGAGACCTTAACAAGTCCCCTTCTTATTTCAGTTTTCAATCAGAAATCCAGAAGCCAACAATACCTATGCCTTTGATTGAATTAGTGAAGAATGAGTCCCTCAAAGCATCCATCCTTGAGGATCTTGAGCCTAAAGCGATCCAAGCCTCCACTAACGATGTAAATCTGTAAGATGACCAACCAATTTTCATTCTCAACCCAATGATTGAAAAGTGTGAAGACAGCTCCCCATCATTCTATGTCTCTCTGCCTATTCATGATAAAATCCTTCATAATTTCCTTCTAGACACTAGAGCCAACCATAATCCAATGCCCAAGGTTGTCACGGATAAGCTCAGTCTTGACATTACCAAGCCTTATCAGTTGGCCTCTACACAGCTTAAAAAACCAGTTTTCTAGATCACAGAGGAAGAAGGCCCATAGATTTGGGACATGTTCTTTGATGGGGCTTGCTCTAAGGAAGCTGCAGGAACAGGTGAAGTCCTTGTGTCCCCACATAAGAATACATTAATTCATCCTTCATATTAACTTTTCAGGTCACAAATGACACAACAGAGTATGAAGCAGACCTTATCATTCAACAGGTGTACAAAACCTTCCAAGAAAAACATCCAAGGCTGAAAGCATACAGAGATGAGGTGAAATATAGACCATCTCTGCCTGATAATACCAAATGCTAGAAATTTTTTGAAGTAAAGGATCAAATCAATAGGCTTTTGCAAGTCTTTGATGAATTTGCTGATATGCACATTGACCAAAACAAAGAAACCTTTCATAGAAAGGTAAAAAGGGTCAATTTTCAGTTTAATGGTTGTTTTCTCAAAAGGAATGCTTTAAAGGAAGGAGGATATGTTTTTGATGGCCCAGTCAATGGGCTGTTCTTCGAACTTTATTTCAGTTAAGGCTTTTAAGCCTTGGTATTGTAAATATGTTGTTTTCAAGTTTTATTTCATGCTAAATAGACTCCATGCCCAATGCAACACTAGGAGGAAGATTTGATCTTATTTTTATAGGAAAGGCATTGTTCTGCAGTTCTTGAAACCTCACAGGGAGGCTTTCATCCCCAGAAGGAGCCAGTGTTAGCCTTGTGGGAAAACGGTCCAAAAATGGATCCAAGTATGCCCTTTAAAGTCTCCATAAGCCAGCATAATCATGCCAAAGGATCCAAATTTTCTCTTAAAATCTTCAAAATATTCACTAAGATCATCCAAGGAGCAAAACCATCACATGCCGAGAGCCCTTGGAAGGGAAAAAATGCACTATCGGGAGGCTAAAACACTTCAAAAACCATGAAAAACCATTGTTGCAGGATTAAGACCCAAGAATGCACAGCTGCCGTTAGATCTGGCCGATCAACGACCCAGATCTAAGTGGCTAAATCACAAATCGGCGGTTGCAGGCAGTGGAAATCGGTGTTGGACACCGCCGATCAGCGATCGCCGATGATCGGATCGGTGGGTTGCAATCAGCGGAGGCGAGTCGGCATTATTAGCACGGACTAGGGGGAAGTTGCGACTATGATTGGCGATTAAACATGGACCGTCGATCACGCACGCAGATTGATGGCCCATGTTGTTAGAGCCTAGATTTGTCTCAGGCTAAAAAGACAAGGTTCTAGGTCCACATCAAACCACGCTTAGCCTCGTAGCTAGACCTACGAGGACATGAGAGGGCTCTCTCCGTCTCAATCTTGGCAAAAGGTAATCAATGAGGCTCGAGATGACTAAGTTTGCAACTGATCTTAGGCTAGGTATTAAGTGCAGGGATTTGATTTGGTTTTTTGAGGGTTTTGTTGTAAAAATGGGAAAGGCAAATTTGGGCTCGAGGATGAGGCACAGTTTCTGTAGAGGTCTAATTGGGGCAAGGAAGGCAATCACTTTGATGCTTTAAAGTAGGTGATATGGGTAGATCTGATAGGTGAGGAGCTAAGGAGAGCAAGAGAGAGTCAAGGATTCTCCTTAAACTGAAGAAAACATGAAAATTTAAACAAATTCAAAGGCAGAGCATAGCAGTTATGGATTCTACCTTAATCACTCATTTGTTTAAATTCAAAAGAAGAAGCTTGAAGATGATACACAAAACACTAGATAAACTTATAATTACTCAGAGAAGCACACCATCAAAACATAAAGCCACATGGATCCCAAACAGTGCTGCAAAACCCTGGTCTTTCCTTAGCCAAAAATGCAGAGATAGAATGTACAATGATATGCCAAAGCAATCCCAAGTGTCCAACCCTGAAAATGACTTAGAAATTACATAATATAGACAAGCCAACCTCTTCCCTTGCCTCTAGGGGTCGAGCTCATCCTTCTAGGAGCTGTTTCAACCAATTCTAAACAAAGCACTAAAATCTAGGCAGTCAAAACAACTTGCCTCTATAAGGTAGGAAACTGATTCATTCATTAAATTTTCACTCTTTGGTGAATGAATCTTCTAGAACAAGTAACTAAGTGTCAAAATTACATCATGTTCACTCAATTACATCAAGATAAGTCAAAAATTACATCACAAAGCAAAACTAGTCAAACTGGCCGAATTTCTGAGCTGGAAGGTGAAAAATTGGGCCAAAAACCTCTGTGCGTCGCGCCAATTTCTGTATGCGTCGTGCTACTTTGCTACTGATTTTGAGGCACTTTCTGAAGTCCAAATTGAGCCCAAGTGTACTTGTTGGAAAGCCCTACCTGTCTACTTTCCAACCCAAGTGGAATTTCTGAATTTGGTGCCCATTTGCCCCTCCAAAACCTCAATCTCCCAAGACTGCTTCCTGTGTGTGAAATTAGGGGCAGAGAGGTCATTTTTAGGGTGTTTTTGCCCTCCTGAGGACTCAAAACTTGCCCAAACTTCTTGGCCATGCACCAGCAGGCATGATTTTTCATGCTAAATCCAAAAATTCAAACCATTTGTGATTTAGAACTCCCAATCCTAAGCATTGCGCCAGTGGCGCAGCACACAGGGAGAAAAAACCTGTGTTGTGCCCAAAAATTTGTCATCCTTTGATGATGGTAGTGAAACTGAGTGTTGTTGTGATATATGCCACCAAGGGGAACAATTTAAAAAGGGAGTGTTAGGAAGGGGAATAATATGATGGGAATAGGGGTTATGGGAGAAATTTTGTTCAAGGATATGTAGGAGGGTTTGGGGATTTTATAGTTAACAAATGTGTGGAGGGATAGGGAATATGGGTTTAGTAATGTTTTAGGGTAGGGAAAATAGGGAAAAATGAGATAGGGGGGAAGGGAACAATGGAAAGGAGGGAAAATTGGGAGGTGAAAGAGGAACCTTGGCATCAACACAACAAGTCTTCAACCCTAGAGCAATAGCTTTGGTGATTTCAAGTGGTAGGGTTTAGGCTTCTTTTTTTTTTATTGCAATTATAAACGGCCATAACCATCATCCTATCCACAAAATTGGATGAACAAGCCAAGAGATAGACCCTACCTGGCAATTGGAAAGAATTCCAAAAGATTTGATGCAATTAGGAACAATTTCGGGCCTCTGTGGGTGTGCGCCGCGCAGCAAACCCAGTGCGCCACGCTTGGTATATGCGTCGCGCCCGTGTTAATTTAACACTGTGGGGTAGCGCTGTGTGCGCTGCGCTCTGTATGTGCGCCGCACTTTGTATGTGCGCCGCGCCCCTCTGTGTGTGCGCCGCGCTTTGGAAAACGCCTCCAATCTCACTCCAAACACGCACTAGCTTCTCACAATGACTTTTCAATGCTTCTCTATAACCTTGAGTTGCACAATGACTTTGTTTGCTTGTGAAAATCTTTTATAAAGACATTGGGAGTCATGGGTTAAATTTTTGCTTCTTCAAAAACCCACTTCATAATGTTTTTGACTATGGCACTTTGTCTTTTAATGAAACTCTGTCTTTTGGCTGTCTCATTGATTTTCTGAGTTTTGAGCTGATGAACTTGGTTGTTTTTAACAGGGATGCTGGCGTTGATGTTTGGCAAAGGAAAACCAAAGCCTGCTTTGAAAACTCCATGGCAAAAAAATACATGATTATTACAAAAAATGAATTCGACAATTTCTTACTCAAAATAGAGTTTTGAACAAGAAATGTCCTCAAATGTGTTTGATGATGAGCTTTTGAACTAGGAACCTCTTCGAAAACCATCCTCATGGCCTGTGGGCATTATTCGACATGTTTGAAGACCAACCACTAGACCTGGACTCTTAAAATAACTCTTTTTGACCAAAATAGCATAATGACTATGAATGACTGAAATGAACTTTGATGAACATAGAGAAATTTTGACTAGCCCGGGCAGGTACAAGCATGAGGGAAACAAGAACACCAAACCCTTCCGTCAGACAATGGCATGCCCCTAGCGAAATGCAAGTGATCGAAAGCGATGGGACACCTAAACATGAAATGCAAAAAGAGTTTTGATCTCTGACGGAGGGATGACCAGACCGACTCTAACACACATTACATCGCCGGATCGCTATCGATGGAAAACAAGGGGCACAACCTTTACACACATATGGATGCGACTTGCGATTGCGATGAAGCCCGGACCCGAAAGGGTCCGGGAAGTGAAATATATATATATATATAGATATATATATTGAAGTCCGTCGAAGGCAATCTTTTATGTTTTCTAGCATTTTTCACGAATTACCAAATAAAAAGGGAAGCGAGGGAACCAGCCGGCTGCGATATGTGACAGTAACCCCCAGGGCAGACCCGATAAAGGAATTAATCATTTTTCAGGACTGTTGAAGTCCGAAAGGACAGAGAAGGTAGGATTTAGCAGTGATGGTTGTGTTTTCTTTTTAAAATAGAAATATACATTGTTTTCAACAAAGGTCCACCACAGGGGCAGCGTTGTTCTGCTATAACAGAAGCATGCATTGTTAAATCATTGGAAGGGCCACAGCATGCTGCAACCTGAATCAAACAAGATCAGGGAGCATCAACAACACAGACAGCACAACAGCCACACCAACAAACGTTATGGAGCATCTCTGGCATAGAAAAACTCCCAGATAGCGCAGCAACTACCAAAAATATCTGAATGTGGTTATTCCTCTGTCAGAAGAGGAAAACCTTCGAGCCATGCTTGCCCATAGAGGGAATCAAATAGTTAAGGGACAGATCAAACAAATTAAGACATCGAACCTCTTAGAGCTCAGGAGCATTGTAAACAGGCTATAAATCGTTGTTTGTAAGATGTAATATAGGTTCAACTTTTGGAGATTATTCCTCTTCTGTTACTTCAAGCTTCTCATCTACATTCTTTAGTAACACAAGCTTCTTTTGCTGTTATATGTTCAATGTCCATTTCTCTTATGTTCTATGCTTGCACTTGAACAATTTGTTCAGGTTTTCTTTGTGTTTAAGGCCAGATAACTGTCATCATATCTCTGCTTTGATATATTAGATTTGCAAGCTTCTTTGCTGCCTGTAACTAGCCATTTATATATGTTATTATATATGCATCTGCCAGTATAGTCAGTATGTTCATTTGATGCCTGTAGCTATCCATTCATATATGTTCATGTATGCAATCTATTGGTACTGTCAGTGTTCTCCATCTATCCATTAAATCTACAAACTATTGAGCATTTGTGGTCTAAAGCCTTGTGTTATTGGGGGTGTTCATGCATGTCTTGAGTGAGAAAAGAGATGAAATGGTTATCTAACTTGATCCAAACCATCATTTATTCCAATAGTTTAGAGAACAATATTGAAGATTACATGTTACCAGGCATCTCCAATTTACAACCTAGGAGAGTTTCCTGGAGTGCTAACAAGTCCCATCTTGTTGTTGACACTGGTGACTGTCACTGCACAATTCTACCTCCCTATGGTCACTACACATTTTTTCCCGATAGTGCAGACCGAACTCCGGAATTCCACATCCCAATCTGAGTTGTGCTCTATGCAATTTTAGTGTCCTATCCTCCCTCCCGGTCACCTGGACCTGAACACAGAAAACAATGCATCATGCTAGACTAGGAGATTTTCAAATTTGATGTCATCCTATCATGAGTGAATTGCAGGAATAGGTACATTGATGGAACATGGTGAGACAACGAGTGAGATGAAGAAGGAGCACATGCTAGAAGACTTTCTTATAGCTGGACGGACGTACAAAGCACATCGAGTAGCAAGTGAAAGGAGTACATGCATGGAACCATCTTGCAAAGACCAAGACCATTGAAGACCCCACAACATCAAGCTATGCGAAGGTGAAGACGAAGCACATCCAAAGACACATCCACCACTTAGCAGCGCAACAACTTGACATGGACACCACAGTTAGCCAGTACATGTCAATAGTGTCATGTTGAGTTGTGTTATGAGTTGTCTCAGCCACCTCACTACTATAATTTGTATATGTTGTAATCAAATGTAATGTAAAGTGAAATTCCAAGTGTCATTCATGGAATGAAAAAAGTCATATATAATGTAAAGAGTTATATGTAATGAAGTTGAAGAGTCATGAGGATAGTCCAAGAGTCAAAGGGGAATGTCAAGGTTCAACCCACCCTTTGCTATATATGGAACCTCATAACTCATAGAACAAGCTTTTGGGAGCCAATATTTTGGCTAGGCATTTCTTAGAGAGGGCTTGGAAAGTATTGTGACGAGCCTTGACTTCTCCACAATGTAGAATGAGTACATATCTTTGGAGGAGCAGACGATGTTGACAATAATGTTCCACTATTGGGGCTAGTGGTTGTCAATGGTGTATGTATGGATGGAACTTTCACTTTATACATATAGAGAGAGCCATCCCATCTTCATGATATGTTGTTCTTATAGTTCAACTATTCTAGTTACTTTAGCAATGTATGTTGTTTAACTTACGCAGTGTATGAACTATTTTGTATACGATTGTATGAATCTCATTGAAGTCATGTTGTTGGTTTAACCCATCATATTGGATTGTGGACTATTCTGCTTTCGAGCTTGTGATGTCATTCAGCTCATGTGTTCTTTTCAAACTACGTACTATTACAGGCTTCTAAAGGATACACTTCATTTTCCCCTCCGTGTGTTAGAACCCCCATGCATATCACTTGACTCGCTGCAAGCTCACACACTTGCATTCGAAAAACATATCACACTTACCTATGCGCGCTATTGCATTCAAGGCATAATGTTAGTACCCACTACTGGGACTCCTACTCCAAATGGTGACATGTTGGTGGGTCCAACATCATCAATGCAACCAATGATATTCTTGACCTAACTAGGGAGAATAAAGGGATCAAAGAATGAATTTTAAATGAAAAGCAATGCAAGGATCCCAATGGGGCTACTAGCCTAAGGGAAACCAAGGGAAAGAATTGGTCTTCGAGCTAGGGCTTGTGATATCTCAAGATCCCACTGTCAAAATATCATGAAATTTGGAGGGTTTCTTGAGGACACACTAGCGCAGTTTTGGACCAAAATTGAAGTATTTGGATGGCTAGATTGTGAGATAATTGATGCCCTATGTGACCTATGTAAACTAGGCTTAGAAAAGAGGGGAAGGTGAAATAAATTAGCTTTAAAGTGATCACCAGAGGAGGAACAATGCTTTGTCCTTTGGGAGAGATGGATTCAAGGAATATTTAGAGTTTGGATTGATTTCCACTTGTCAAGCATGGCTAAAAGACAACTTCGTTGGGCATTAGGGCTTATTGGAAGTAGCTTCAAGGTCATTTATACTTCATTCAACTATATTTGGTGACTTATCAAGACAAGGATGTCTCTAGGAACATTCATTCATTCAAACATGGCTCAATCATGATACAACACTATTAGAGATTCAATTTCCACAATTTCGTTCCAAGAAAAGCAACAAATTAACCATAGAATAGTGAAAATTCCAATATCACGAATGCAACAACATAAATAATCAAAATAGCATTAAAATGGTACTTATGTGTAAGAAGAAGATATCCAATCACCAAGATATGCCAATCATAGAATCTCCAAAACAAAGAAGAATAACCAAACATCGAAATTCATCCAAAAGGTCTCATCCTCAAAGGATAGCAAAAATCTTACAAGAAGATATGGTCCAATCCAAATGACGATCTCTAGATGAACTCTCCTCACATGTATTTATACACTTCTAAGGAGTTTTATTTATCTAATTAGGCCTACATTAGCCCCTAGAATAAAATAATGTGCAAAATAACTAACTTTTGGTGACAAGCCCACCAAACCAGCCCATAAACAAAATAATAAGCCTCTTAAGAGATCAAATCATTAATAATAAATGTTGTTGGGCCTTCTAAGAAGCCTGATGAAGTTCATAACTTCCACAATGATGAATAGGACTCCCAAAATTAGTGGACAAGGGGTTGGCCCCTTGTTCCCCAAATAATAGACTTGTGGTGCTCCCAATGGGTGTGGGGGCACACAAGTAACCTCATGGGTCTCCAAATAAATCGAAGATGCTTGTAGACCATCTGTAAGGGCTCAGGTGATGGTGTAGGTGATGCAAAATCAGTACACAAGTCCTGGGTCATCTACCAAGTGCTTGGTACAACGGTGGGGCTAGTTAGGCATAGTGAACTAGGTGCATCTTCCTCGTCCAAGAGGTGAATCTTGAGCAATTTTTGAATATCTTCGGGGATTCATGGAGTGTTTTCTATTGTTGTGGATGTCCATGCATCTCTACACACACCCTACATGTGCCAATGTAGCCCTCTAGAGGTTTAGGACCTCGTATAAGGAGACCAAACCCAAAATGGAGACCATTTGCAATCTTGCATAAGATGCAATGAACTCCCACACCTTCCAACATATCAAGTCATTAAAGTAATCAAGTAAAAGAGTTTAAAAATCATGGAAAATAAGTGGGCACTTCATAATAGCATGCTCTTCCATAGTGGGCTTTGGCATGTGTCAATGTCTCCAAGCTCCAAAAGGGGTTAACCAATCATCCTATTAGGTGGTTTCTACTTCTAAAGGGGGGGATATGTTTATGGTACATCCATCAAATGGTGGTGGCATGTGATATAACGATGAAGTGGAGTAGGGAGAAAAGGGGAATAACCTGGGTCACATCCCATGGCACAAGGGTAGCTAATAAAAGGGAATCCCATACTTGGGTAAATAATGTAGAGGAGGAAAAAATTGTGGTACATGGGTTACCCCGACCTTGATTTTTCTACCCTTCTTCAAATGGATTTTTCCTTTTGCAATTTTATTTGGCTAACTTCTCGGGGTTCAAAGGGATGAGACCATGATGTGCAAAGTATAACAATGGATACCCCCCCTTGAGGTGGGGAAATCCATCACCCACCAAGGGTTGGGACAATCACAGGTTCTTGCATGATAAAGGAGACTCACCAAGGGTCTACAGGAACCAGGGTGATCACCATGAAAGGGGAAGAGCTCATGCAATGGCTTTTTCCCACATGCTAAATGTGTTTGTCCCGACCATCTTTTCATTTTGTGGTATAATTTCCTATTGAATGTGGATAATTATGCATTTTCTTTTCTTTTTAGATGCATCAACCTCTGGGGAAACATTCCAGGCCCAACCCAAGATGTGGGGAAAGGGGAGGGGGTGGCTAACCCTATGTGGACCCAATGGAGGATTGTGGACCTAGGTGGGATGAGTGATGAAAGGGATGATAATGAGTGGAAGGGGGATTATATGCATGAATCACGGAGCAAGACCACACATCCAAAATCGGGGTTTCCCATTAAATAACATCCCATAAGCCCAAAGGTTAGTATAAGAGATCCACGAGAGTAGGGTTCAAGGTTAACACTTGATTAACCCCAAAATTTCCTATTTTTGACAACCTTCTTATATTCCATTCTCCCCTTTTTGGCCTTCATAACTCTAAATTGGGTATCAATTTGCAAGGTTTATGGCATAGCAGGTACATAATCATCTTCTATTTCATAAATATCATTTATCTTTATTGTTTAACTCAATATTTATCTGAGCTACTGAATTACAGAGATTATGCAGCTAATGTATGATTTTGCACCTAAGTCCAAGGTTTGATGGGTTGCGAAGCTTCAACCGAAGAACAAAGCATATGGGTAAGTGGAAATTAGCTGGTACAATGATTTTTTCCTACCTTCATAACTTGGATTGATAAGGAAAGCACCGTAGCAGCTCAGTCAAAGCAAAATTCAACCACCGAGGAAAGCGAATCAAGCAAGAAAGGAATTAGTGAATGTAGATATTCATCCCCATGATTTTCTTCGTTGATAACAAATCATAAGGAAATCACGTTATTTTATCTTTTAATGTTAATTTTATTCATTGTTGATTAGCATAAGGACATAATACTCTGAAACAATTATGCATAGGAGTTTTATAAATTTGCCTCTCAGCATGACAGACATGGATTTCGGTATTGTTTTTAAACTCTGCTTTTGCAATTAAATATGTTATTTTATTCCTCTGTTGTGTGAATTAATTCTTGGTTAATCATCTTGTGAAGTCATTGTGTTGACACCTACTTCTCACAGGAGGCCCCTCTCGAGATAGTAATGTTTTCTTTTATTTGCAATTAGTATTTTATTTTGTGTTTCCTGTAGGATTTTGTTAGTTCATTTAATCACTCAAGTTTTGATTTTTGAATGTAAGTTTAAGATTGTTTTGCAATAGGTTTATTTAATCATTCTATTGTTGAGTGAAGCAAGATTTCCTGTGCACATGGACAGAGTATAAGTTGACATAGATCAGTAGCATAGCTTTACATTGCAGTTGTATAAATCAGATTTTCATTTGCAGAGTTAATCTTTCTTTTTGTCAAGAGTAGATCTATTTACATTGTTAAATTTCATTTTAAAACAAGTGTGTGTGTGATTTCATTTTAAAGCAAGTGTTTGTGTGATTTCATTTTAAAGCAAGCATGTGTGTGATTTTATTTCAAGCAAAGTGTGTGATTTTATTTTTAACAAGTGTGAAGCAAGTGTGATCTTTCCTTTAAGCAAGAGAAATAGAATTGATTCCATTTTTATGAGTAATTTATTTACATGCATCGTTGTAAAGAAACAAGTGCATTTCGATATCTCAAATTAACTTAGGAATTGTTTAAGTAATAAGGACTCCTAGCACAAATAGTGCACATACATTTCATCATTTTACTAGCCCTGGTTGATAATTAATGTAAGTGATTTAATACCAATTAAATTACAAAAAAAATTGGCGTCGTTTCCAAGGAAGTGTATATAGGAGTCTTTTTCTTTTTCCTTTCATTAAAAAAATAAAAAATAAAATAAAAATGATATGCATAGGGAAAGAGATTCTTGAGGTAGATTTGTAAGTAGAGGTAGTAGTTCGATTTCAAAATCACCACTCACCCCACCACGACCTCATAGTGCCACACCATCCACCCAAACTCATATTCCATCAATTGCAGGTAGACATAGACTTCCTGAGGTACTTAGATCTGAAATCCAACCTAAAGATTCACCAACTTCTTCAACTGAAGTTGTAATAGAAGAAGAAGATCCTACATCCCCAACTAAAGGATTAGTTTTTCTATCTTCATCTGGAGAACAAATTGGAGAACAAGAGCTAGAAATCCTAGTGAAGAGGAAGAAGAAGAAACATGTTTTAACATTCCATTAATAGAAGAACCAGAGGACCTAGAGGAGGAACTAGAAAATCCAATTTTGGAACCTTACATTAGTTCTGAGGAATCTATAATGGCAGGAGAAGGGGAAGGAGAAGTACATAATGTGAATGGTGAACAACCTAGGATTGGATGTGGAAGAGGAGGAAATAAAGGAGGTGGAAGAGGTGGAGGAAGAGGAAGAGGAGGCAGTAGAGGAGATCCAAAACCTTTTACATTTCCCATCCTCAATGAAGATACCACAACCAAAATGAAAAATATCTCATCCTCCATCCTTCCTAATTTTCATGGATTAAGAAATGAGAATCATGAAGCATTTATCTTTGAGTTTGAAGTCTTGTGTAGATATTATGACTACTTGCTTGATACTCAAAGGTTGAAATTATTTCCAACCACTCTTAAGGATGCAACATTAAAATGGTTTATGGGCTTAGGAGTACATTCTATAAGAACATGGGAAGAAATGAAAACTACATTCTTAGAAAAATATAAGGATTATTGTATGCCTCATAATATTAAAGATGAAGTCTTTGAAATGATACAAAAAGAAGATGAAAATATTGAAGATTTCGTTTAAATATTTGCTTATGATGTAAACAGGGATAAAATGCATAATCTAGATGAAGAAACTTTGAAAGCTCTCTTACTAAAATCTATCAGAGATGAGTGGATAGATCTTCTCAATTTGATGGGTCATTAGGGGAATTTTGAGGTCTAAAATGGGTCTCCTAAGGAAATGTTGATGGTTTTGGACCCGCTAACATGTCAGGGGATATCCCCGATAAAAAGTCCCAACTAGACCTCAGACCATTTGGTGTCTGAGTCCCAACAGTGGGTCGTATGGTATCGCCTTAACCACGGTTGTGCACAGAGGCAAGTAAGATGTCCATGTTGGTAGAGAGGTTGTGACATATGCAGCAAGTCAAGGAAGGTGCATGAGCGGTTCTAACACACAGAGGGTGAGGTGAGTGCACCACTTGGAAATCTGTGAAAGCACGGAGTTAAGAAGGAAACACAGGAGCAAAGATGCATCACAAAATGGAAGGCAAGTGAGCTAGAAATCCAAAGTGATAGTTAAACCAACAACACATTTCAGTAAAATTCATACATACTTATATATGAAATCCATACATGCATGCATAAGAAAACATATACATATATCATTTATAGTAAACAAGATAGCTGAAATACAATACGACATATGCATGAAACGTGATGGCTCTGTTATATTAAGAAGTGAAATTTCCAATCATACAATACAACCATGATCAACCACTAGTTCCGAAAGTGGAACGTTATAGTCACTTTCGCCTACTCCAAATCAATATACTACCTCTCCATAGTGGAGAAGCCAAGGCTTGTTACAATAATCTCCAAGATTTCTCTAAGATACTCCTATCAGAAGCTTGGTTGACCAAAAGCCTCTACAATGAGTTATGAGGGACTATATATAGCAAAGGGTGGAGTGACCCTTGACATTCCCCTTTGTGATTGTTCATCTACCCTCATGACTCTTCAACTACTCTATGACTATTACATTCAACTATCGACACTTGAACTTCCACTTGACAAGATGTTACATAAAATCTGCACATGTACCCATGTGAGACAAAATAGGCTTGAGAAAACCATGCAAGACATCACTAACACTCAGACAGTTGTGGTAAGACCAACTCTTCGACATCCTTGTGATGATCGACGGTGGCGGCTTAATACCAAGCTTGGTCATCCATGATGGTGTTCGTGCATTCAATGGTGACATCCTACTGAAAAAGAACTCCTGCCTCTGTTGCATCCGAGTACACTGATATGGCTCCCCTGTACAACTCATCCGATAACATGCGCATCATTTTCTTGAGTGCAGCTGGACCAACAACATACTGATGCATAGTGTTTGTGCTAATCTCCAAGTGTGCATTGGTCACCATGCGCATCAACTTGTCGAAATACATGTTTAGCTCCAGTTAGACTTTCTTCTTGTCTTCGCCTCGATGAGTGTGCCTAATGGGTGGGATCACATGCGTGTGCACAATGACATCCATGCTCTTGAATACCCTTGCATGCGATCGATAGCACTACTCACCATGTCTTATCCATGCCAGCTACTGGATGGTTCCATAACCTGTATGGGCGTGGTTTCATCAGTCTGTGCATGTTGCACCTCTTGTTGTGCCTGTTCCTACTGCAACTCCTTCTATTGTCAGTGCGGCTCCTGTTCTTCCTTTAGTTTCCACTTCAGCACCTATAACTCCTTCTCTATTTCTCTATTTCTCTCTCTACCTTCACGCAATCCTCTTTTTGCACTGTCGCCTCATAGCCTCAATCTCCAAAGATTCTTTCACCACAAGTGGATCTGCTTGAGCTTACAACTTTGTTCCGCCTATGTGCTGTCAACAACCTTCCTCTTGCATTTGTTGCATGTAGGTGTGCTACCTTCTATTGTTGCTGATGGTGCTTCTCACTGCGAAGCCGCTGCTATTTCATCTTGATATCCTTGTCCATGAACAACTTGATGTCTTCATAGATAGGAAATTTCATAGACACTTGATCGACTACATCCCCAGTTGTGCTCTGAACGGTGTCATCGACTCTGCCCTCCTGGAAGATATTGTACCTGTGCTACTAAGAGGCAAAAGAACACCTGTGATAATTAGAGACATAGCAACACTCATGGCAAGCAATCTATCAGATGAAAACCAAAACAAACTGGAGGATTGACATGCAACATACCAGTGTGACTATTTGTGAAGATTGTGCAATTTTCACCGAGAGGCTAGGAGACTAACTACCAAAACTTCGCAAGGCACAGTTCGGGTTTTCAAGAGGCTGGCTGACTGTTGGAACTGCACACTGCACAGTTCAGCCTTGCCTATTGAGGACTGAAACCGCGCAATGCACAATTTTAGTCAGCAGTGACATGCAAACCAGCAAACTACATTGCGCAATTTCTGGGGCTAGTGAAGCACTGCCTCCCATAATTGCGCAATGCAAGCCTAGAGGTCAATGTTGGGCGAGACTTGCACATTTTCTAGAGGGAAGGGAGAGCCTTCACTTGCAGAAATGTGCAATGCTAGCCGAGTAAGGCAAGATCCGAGCCAAGGTAGCGCAGACCCACTGACGGGTGACTAAAAACATGAGAAGTATGATTGCATGGTGATACTGAGTGTAAACAAGAGTGAATGATCATGCATGCAAACAGCAAGTGCAAGATTCAGAAAATGGGAAAACATGCATGTGTGTGAAACAGGTCGCCGCAACGATGACCATTGGTGCAAAAACAATGTCATGCATGCGACAACAGTGAGATGCGAATGAAAACTGAAACAATGCTTCTACAAGCTAACATACATCAAAATGACAACAAGCGCTCATTGAAATCAAGCAAACAACACTCACACAAAGAGAAACACAAAAAGCGACAGAAACGCAGCGCAAGACATGAAAAGTAGACTTACCCTGAAACAGCTAAGCTGAAAGTGCTGAAGACTCTTGGATGCGATGTGTGATGTTAGAGTTGCAAGATTGATGTGAGGAATGAGCTTTGAAGCGTCCGGTTGATGAGTTGATAAGATCGAGGTTATGACACGCATGCCACAAATCTAGGAAGAAGCGACACTTGGCGAGAGGTTTCTAAAATGAGCTTTGCATGTAACTTCCAACTGTTAAGAATAGATCCATAGATCTAGGGATGCCTTTTTCATGTTGCCTTTTGCTATTTCAGGAAGAGAAACCCATGCATGAAAATTAGTTTTGCTCGGTCCCAGAGGGAACCAGTCAACAAGAAGGCACATGAAACAACCTGCTTGACTGAGAGAGGGATTTGCCCAATTTCTGAGAGGAACTAGGTTGGATGTCCCAAAGGGATTGTGCAATTTTTGGGAGGAGCAGGTGACTACTGCCCAGAATTGCACAATTTCTGGGAGGAGTTGGGTTGGTTGTCCTAGAGGGATTACACAATTGCTAGGAGGAGTAGGTGACTGCTGCCCAGAATTGTGCAATTTCTAGGTTGAGTTGCAGTGCTAGCCAAATTGCGCAGTTTTTCCAAGGAAGCTTTTGTGACTGCTTTGCACAATTTTTGAGCTCAGTAGTTTGCCCAAGTGATTTTCACAATTTATGGGCTGAGCTGCAGTGCTGGGCTAGATTGCGCAATTTTCCCAAGGAAGAATGTCTAATTGCATTGTGCAATTTCTGAGCCCATCAGGCTGCCCAATAGATTTTCACAATTTCTAGAAGGAAGGTTTGTTCCCCTCCAGAATTGCGCAATTTTCTGAGGGAGTTGCTCAGCCAGCAAATAGCCCAAGTCCGAAGTGGCAGCTTGTGAGGGGAGTGAAGCAAACTAACATGCACAGGCTGACAAGTTGTTGAAAGACCAATGAAGCCTATGTACTTGACAGTGTAAGGCATGCTGCTAGGATGGTTCTTAGGGAGGCTCCAAAACGAGGCTAAGGAAAAATTTTGGAGGGTGGTTGTAGCCGTTACAACAAGAAATTATAGAATAATAGTGGAAATAATAAAATAAGATTAAATTACATCATCAATTTTTAGAAGGAAAAAAAAGAAAAAAAATTATTTTTTCAACTCGCATTTTCAACTTATCTCAAATTTCGAGCAGAAACACTCGTTGGATGCAAAATTTGATTCCTCATCCAAGGAGTACCCATGTTGCATACTTTCAATGTACTCTACTACATGAAAAGTGAGAAATACAGGAAAAATTTGATTGCAATCACGTTTTTCCATGTATAGAATCTCATGGGGGAGCATACATCTTCAACACCATATCGAGCAATAGGATATCCAAACACACAAGGGAGCACATCTAGATATTGGGATCTCATCAGGGAGCTCAATCTCAACTTGGAATCACATAGGGTTATCTCAACCCATCCTATTGCCTACTGATCTTCCCATCGATGACCCTGAATAGTCATGTGGTATGACACTTACATCATAATCAACTTGGGTTGTACACCCCAAGTACACTCTCAACTTGTTGGCCAAATGAGGAGCGGTGTTACCGACAAGCCGAACTACTTGTGGGTATGATGCTAAATGGGGTATACTTTGTAAATACCAAGTAATGTAGCAGCATTCTACGGCCCTATGAAGATAGGGGAGCAACATTCTCCAACCCTATGGATAACAGATAGGGGTAACACCCTGTTTTCCACAGTTCCCTCAACCCTAGGATCCCTCCACGTCAATTCCTCACCCTGGGAGCTCAGACAAGGAGGAAGAGTTGGCTTAGTGTCCTCGATAAGAGCTTCTCTCATCATACTCAAATCTGGTATAATCTTGTCTCAATACCAGATTTTTCCTGTTCATACATGAAATCAAATCAAATATAATGTCAAAACATAAATAATCATATAAATCACAAAAGGATACCATAATCATCCTCTCTCTCAAGGAGGTACCAACCATAAACCTGAGCTTGTTTCGAACAATTGCATTGTCTCAATATATGAGAGTATATCGGTCCCAACTATAAGTATGGGATTTTCTGCCAATCAGATCTCACTCTATGTCATCACAATGTGTCCATGTCATATCTAGATCATGCTTAGATATCTCTCTAAGGATCTTCTTCATCCTGCCTCACAGCTAGCCATTCCAGAAACATCATGTTCAACCTCAGTTATGCTATGGACCTCTTATCCAATATATCATGGCATATCTCATACCAAAGAAAAATCCAAATGTTCTTAACAACAATAATCTCAAATATCAGCAATGCATCCATGCAATCACATATCATAGGAGAAATATGTTGGGTGTGGAGCCTGATTATCTTCTATATTCAAAGGTATCGCCGCATAGGACTCCAGCTCGAAATGGGGGAGGCAATGCCACCCGTAAAATGTTCGCTGCAGGGGGGGTCCAGGGGGGGTCTGGGGGGGGGGGGGGGCGGCTGTGACCTTTGGGAGCCCCCCCCTGGCGGGGGGTTTCGGGGGCAGCACCCCCGAAGCTAAAAACAACTGTAAAATTGCCTTGTAAAAGTATAGTAATTTCTAGTCAATCTGGGCCGTTCATTAGGCGGATGATCTGACGGTAGAACTTATGTTTAGTTTATGGTTTTTTGCCCTAGAAGGCAACCCCCTCTCTTTATATGAGGGTATTGTATTTGAGGCTGTGACATAGATGTGCATTCGGTGAGCGAGAAATAGAGAGGTGAGACTGTGAGATAAAACAGAGGATATTACAGCGGATTTGCTGTAGGTTGTGTCTCTTCATTTTGCTAGATAATAGAAAGGAAGGACTGGCTGTTTGGGGTGGACGTAGCCCAAACTGGGTGAACCACGTATATCCGTGTCTCTCTTGTTTTGTGCGTTTTCTTTGTTTATATTTCTGCAATATTTTATGTGTTCCATTGCTCCGTAATATATAATTTTCTAACAACTGGTATCAGAGCCGAAGGTCTATTTGGCTGATAAACTCGCAGGAAAGAAGGGTTCCTGGTTCGAGTGGGAGCAATGGCGGAAGATGGTAAGTTTAGGGTCGAGAAATTTAACGGCCAAAACTTCTCGCTATGGAAGATGCAGATGGAAGATTATCTGTATCAGAAAGATCTATACCTACCATTGGGCGGAAAAACAAAGATGCCAACGGGTATGAAAGATGAAGAATGGAACCTTCTCGATAGAAAGGCACTCGGAACAATACGGTTGTGCCTTGCTGCGTCAGTCGCCTTCAACATTTCGAAGGAAACCACGACAGAGGGTTTGATGCAGACGTTGTCGAAACTATATGAAAAACCCTCGGCCTCAAACAAGGTATTTCTTATGAAACGGTTATTTAATATGAATATGTCGGAAGGTGGATCTGTTGCAAACCATTTAAATGATTTTAATACAGTTACAAGTCAGTTAAGTTCTGTAGGGGTAAACTTTGATGATGAAGTTAGAGCTCTGTTATTCTTGTGCTCATTACCAGAAAGTTGGAATGGTTTGGTAATGGCCATTAGTAACTCCATTTCTGGATCTAGTACTTTAAAGTTTGATGATGTTGTCGGTGCTATCCTTAGCGAGGAAATGCGACGGAAAAGATCCGGTGAGACATCGGGAAATGCTTTGAGTGCAGAGTCTAGAGGAAGAAAAATGGAAAGAGGAAAGAGCTCAGGATATCGCAGTAAATCAAGGAAAGGCAAATCCAAGTCCAGATCAGGGATAGTGTGCTGGAAATGTGGAAAGAAAGGACACCTAAAGAAAGACTGTAGATCTCGGAAGGGAAAAGAAGGAGATGCACAGCAAGAAAACAATCATGAAGCAAATGTGACAGGTGAGGTGTTACAAGATGCTTTGATTCTTTCTTTCGAAAATAATACTGATTCCTGGGTGGTAGATTCAGGGGCTTCATTCCATGCCACACCTGATAAGAAATACTTTCATGACTATGTTCAAGGAGATTTTGAACAAGTTTGTCTGGGTGATGATAAACCCTGTAAAATCGTTGGAATGGGTAAGGTTCTTGTAAAACAGCAGAATGGAAACCAATGGCTATTAAAGGAGGTAAGGCATGTTCCAGATCTAAAGAAAAATCTGATTTCAACAGGGCAGTTAGGCGGTGAAGGTTGTGTGACAACTTTCACAGATAAAGCTTGGAAGGTCACTAAAGGAGCCCTGGTAATAGCAAAAGGCGAAAAGGTTGGTACATTGTATTTATGCAATGGTATTTCTAACTCTGTTAATGCTTTAACTTCCAGAGGAGCAGATGCAACATTATGGCATCATAGGCTCGGACACATGAGTGAAAAGGGGATGAAGATTCTTCACTCAAGGAATTTGTTGCCGGGTTTGAAGAATGTTGATTTGGACTTCTGTGAGAACTGCATTTATGGAAAACAGAAGAGAGTCAGATTTCTCAGAGTTGGGAAAGAAAAGAAGAACGAAAAATTAGAGCTTGTGCATACAGACGTATGGGGACCTGCTCAGGTATCATCTCTCGGTGGCTCTCATTATTATGTTACTTTTATTGATGATGCAACTAGAAAAACTTGGATTTATTGTATTAAGAATAAATCTGATGTATTTGATACTTTCAAGAAATGGAAAGCTTTGGTTGAGATTGAGATAGGAAAGAAATTGAAGTGTCTTAGATCAGACAATGGAGGTGAATATTGCAGCAAAGAGTTTGATAGGTACTGTTCAGAGCATGGAATTTGCAGAGAGAAGATAGTTCCAAGAACACCACAAGAAAATGGTGTGTCAGAAAGGATGAACAAAACAATCATGGAGCGTGCAAGGTGCATGAGATTGCATGCAGGATTGCCTTTACAGTTTTGGGCAGATGCTGTAGATACTGTTGTTTATCTAATAAACAGAGGGCCTTCAAGTTCCTTGGATGGCGGTGTTCCAGAGGAAGCATGGACAGGTAAAAAGGTAAACTACTCTATTTTAAAGCCTTTTGGTTGTGAGGCCTTTGTTCATATTGATAAAGAAAATAGAACAAAGCTTGAGGCAAAGTCAAAGAAATGTACCTTTATTGGATATGGTGTTAATGATTTTGGTTATCGCTTATATGATTACGAAAATCACAAAATCATTAGGAGCAGAGATGTAATATTCAATGAAAAGGTCTTGTATAAGAATCAGTTGCAGGAAAAGAAACAGGAAAAGGAAAACAAGGAATACACAGTTCTTGATGAAATCACTGAAAAAGTAAAGGTGCCTGAAAATAATAATAATCAACAACCACAACAACAGCAACAAGCACCCCAAACACCTGAAAGTGGTGTTAGAAGATCTACCAGGATAGGTAGACCCCCTGAACGATACTCTCCTTCATTATATTATTTATTGTTGACTGATTCCCGTGAACCCGAATGTTATGAAGAAGCAATGCAGGTTGAAAGCAGGAAGAAGTGGGAGGTAGCCATGGAAGAAGAGATGGACTCCTTAATGCATAACCAGACTTGGGATTTAGTCAGGTTGCCTGTAGGAAAAACTACATTGAAGAATAAATGGGTTTACAGGCTGAAGGAAGAAGATGGAGGAAAACAGAGGTATAAAGCTAGACTTGTGGTGAAGGGGTTTGCACAGAAGAAAGGTATTGATTTTGATGAAATATTTTCTCCTGTTGTTAAAATGACTTCAATTAGAACTATTTTAAGTCTTGTAGCAGCTGAAGATTTGCATCTTGAGCAGTTAGATGTAAAGACAGCCTTTCTCCATGGGGATTTGGAGGAAGAGATATATATGCAGCAGCCAGAAGGATATGAGGTGAAAGGGAAGGAGAAACTAGTGTGCAGGTTGAAGAAGAGCTTGTATGGCTTAAAACAGGCTCCAAGGCAGTGGTATCTAAAATTTGACAAGTTTATGTCTGAACAAGGTTATACTAGATGTCACTCTGATCATTGTGTTTATTTGAAAAAGCAAAATGATGGCAGCTATATTATATTGTTACTGTATGTAGATGACATGCTTGTTGCAGGATCTAACATGCAGGAAATAAATGTGCTAAAAAGAAAATTGGCAAATTCATTTGCAATGAAGGATTTGGGAGCTGCGAAACAAATCCTTGGTATGAGAATAACTAGAGACGGGAAAAATCGTAAATTAACATTGTCTCAGAATGAGTACATACAAAAGGTGTTGAAAAGATTTAACATGCACAATGCAAAACCAGTTAGTACACCTTTTCCTATCCATTTCAAACTTAGTAAGGAAATGTGCCCAAAGACCCAAGAAGACATGGATTATATGTCTAAAGTTCCATATGCATCAGCAGTTGGAAGCTTAATGTATGCAATGGTCTGCACAAGGCCTGATATTGCACATGCAGTGGGAGTTGTAAGCAGGTACATGAACAATCCAGGAAAGGAACATTGGATGGCAGTGAAATGGATTCTCAGATATTTGAAAGGTACCACAAATCAAGCATTATGCTTTGGTGGTTCAAACATCTCCCTACAAGGATATGTTGATGCAGATATGGCAGGTGACAGAGATAATAGGAGGAGCACTACAAGATATGTATTTACTGTTGGAGGAACAACTGTCAGTTGGGTTTCAAAAATCGAAAGTGTTGTTGCACTTTCAACAACAGAAGCAGAGTATGTTGCTGCTACAGAGGCTAGTAAAGAAATGATTTGGTTACAAAGGTTTATGGGTGAATTGGGTAAGGAGCATGATATGGGCACGTTATACAGTGATAGCCAAAGTGCCATTCATCTTGCAAAGAACTCAGCATTTCATTCCAGGACTAAACACATACAGCTCAAGTACCATTTCATGGAAGATGGAGAGTTGAAGCTGGAAAAGATACACACTAGCCAGAATCCTGCATATATGCTAACAAAAGTTGTAACCAGGGAGAAACTGAGAATATGCTCAGTTTCAGTTGGTCTTCAAGGATGACGATGAAGATGAGAAACAGCCAGGTCCAAAGAGGAGTCATTGTCCAGAAAATGGAGCAGAGGTGGAGTTGCTACAATCAGTCTCCAAGTGGGAGATTGTTGGGTGTGGAGCCTGATTATCTTCTATATTCAAAGGTATCGCCACATAGGACTCCAGCTCGAAATGGGGGCGGCAACACCGCCCGTAAAATGTTCGCTACAGGGGGGGTCCAGGGGGGGCTGGCTGCGACCTTTGGGAGCCCCCCCTGGCGGGGGGTTTCGGGGCCAGCGCCCCCGAAGCTAAAAACAGCTGTAAAATTGCCTTGTAAAAGTATAGTAATTTCTAGTCAATCTAGGCCGTTCATTAGGCGGATGATCTGACGGTAGAACTTATGTTTAGTTTAGGGTTTTTTGCCCTAGAAGGCAACCCCCTCTCTTTGTATGAGGGTATTGTATTTGAGGCTGTGACATAGATGTGCATTCGGTGAGCGAGAAATAGAGAGGTGAGACTGTGAGAGAAAACAGAGGATATTACAGCGGATTTGCTGTAGGTTGTGTCTCTTCATTTTGCTGGATAATAGAAAGGAAGGACTGGCTGTTCGGGGTGGACGTAGCCCAAACTGGGTGAACCACGTATATCTGTGTCTCTCTTGTTTTGTGCGTTTTCTGTGTTTATATTTCTGCAATATTTTATGTGTTCCATTGCTCCGTAATATATAATTTTCTAACAAAATATCTCTTCCTAAAAAATATAACGCCTCGTGTAGATATTTCAAAGCATGTTTGGTGGAAACTCCATGTGAATGAAGTAGCTCAATCATGAATTTATTTAGGTTCTATGCACATCATACATATACATATGGATGTTCAAAATGGTACATCAATTCTTCAAAAAACTGTCAGATGCCCTGTCAATTTCAACAATTGAACTTCAAATTAGAGTATCCAAGGATTTTCATTTTCATTATTCAAAAACATTTTTCCAATAGCTTTGCAATATGTAATTTCTTTCCCAAGTTCCATAAATCGATTCATCATGCCATGATATATCATTTCGAGCTTGAGAAGCTATCTCCCTCTAATTTAAATCATCGTAGGCTCATCACCTGTCAAGAGTAGATCATCATGATATAAAACCAAAACCATAATCAAAATCAAAACCATAACTTGGAACTCATCATCCTGACTTCATCAGATAACTTCCAAATATAGACATATTAGGATCAGGGAGCTTGCTTCATGCAATGCTCTAAGCATAATGTCTTGCTAAGCCATCATAATCAACCTTACATAAATCAATGTTGTACCATCACATCAGCAAAGTCATCTTATCAAAGCTTAGAAGTCAGATCACAACCATTATCAAAGTCATTATTATTATAGTATCAATACTTTCAACCAGGAGACAAGTGGAGCTCATATCAAATCATGACTTCATCATGCCAACAAGTTGTAATCAGTCATGCAATATCAATCCAAACTTCATCGGGTCATAATCATAACATAAGTCATTTTTGTCACTAGGAGCAGATGGATACACCAAGGATGAGTCATGCAGGTTCCATGTTCACACTGAATCACAACTATATACTTCAACCATTGTGCTAGGAATGCGGATGCCAATACAAAATCATTTTTCCAAATACCCACATAGCATAGACATCAAGGAAAATCAACATAGTCAAATCAAATCATTAGTCATCAGGTCAAGTCCAAATTCACTTTCATAGAGAGATCTATATTCAAAGCATCTCTCAATCATCAATTCAAAATTATTGTCAAGCATCATGACAAAACATTGTTCATATATATCAGTAAGCCAAATCATGCCAACCTCTTGTAGCACAAACATAGTGACATATCTATATGTGTGTCACAGTCAACCTTTTCCTACTTGCAGGTATTGTTGTTATCTGCCACACATCTGTAGGACTGGAATCTCCCACGTGAGAATCTGATTTCATGCACAATTATCAACAATTTAACCTAATAATTTCATAAATAGGATTAAAATGGCAGAATTTGTCAGAGACACCTTGATTCAGAGTTCAGAGATCTTCATAAATCTTCAGATGATGGTCAACTATAGTCATACACCTAGACACTCCCTTCAGGTTAACATGGGAGCATATTTAACTCCCTGGACACTCTCTGGGCCTTAGCATGCATGCGTCCAAGGACGAGATTTCCCAGTTATGTGACTACGTCTGAAGCAGAAACCATAATTTCTATATGGGCTTCAGCTCTAAGACCTGTTGTAGTTCAATAATGTCATATGCACATAAGTCATACTTCAGTAACAAAGAATGCAAATAGTAATATGAGTATGAGACTTGAAAATAGATTCTCCCTTTGACTGGGGATCTACTTCATTCATCTTCATTCATGTCATCAACTTGTCTCTGCTAGAGCCATGCAACAACATATATGTTAGATCATAAACATATATCTATCATGGCTATTAGCATCATGACATTAGTTTTTCTTCAAAGATTAGACTCAAAGCAGCAGATATATGCAACATCATATCTCAGATATTATGAACACAATAATACTTTTAGTGAAGTCACTTCATCAAGTTAGGGCATCCAGTTTAACCATATTCCATCAAGACAAGACCATGGGTAGTAAGATATCTAGAATATCAATCTCATAATTATACCTCTAACATCAAGGTTTTCATGCTTATCATAATCAATAAGATCAAGTAAGGTCATTCTATAAAACTTTATCAAAACAATGAGAGTGACAATCTCTCTTTCCATATGATTTTATCATGCTTATCACAAACATTATCAACATACTCATGTATAGGAGTCAGTGAGCTATCATTCTATATGAAATCCATCATGACAAGTATCAAGAGTATCATTTACTAGATTCAAGGGGATATCCTTCTTTATAATATGTCCAATGGATGGACGTTAGCCAAACATAGTGTGTATCAATGAATCAACATTAGATAGCCTCATGTAATTCAAGAAGATCCAAATTTCAACACCAAGTGCATCATTTCATCATAGGAAACATAGGTCCAAGTCACTTTCATATGCATGCATAAGCCATAAAAGAAAGAGGCATTATCATCATACCTTAGGGATTACTGATCCATCCAATGATACAACTAAAATACAACATACCATGCATACCTTGTGGTATTCAAATACCAGAACACCTTTTCATAGGCAGTTTGTAGTTCTTGTCACCTTTTCATCAAGTACCTCTTTTCCTCTTTCTAGATCTAGCCATACTTCTTGCATCTAAAATGATCCTCAAGAGGGATCCACTTATCACATCTCATCAAGGAGGTGAGAAACATCCATATGCTCAAATACATATGAAAGAAGTATAATCAATAAACATAATAATCAGATCTATAAATCTAGACACAAGTAAGAGGCATCATAAGTTAAGAAATACTTATCTTTAATGAGAGGTTATCCTCTCCCTCAAACCAATATTCAAGAGCCATAAATGTCCATGGTCCATATACCAATGTTGTCTTCAGTTTTCCAACTAGGTCTATTAGGTATTATCCCATCTAGGGCTTCATCAATTCTCCCACAAGTGCTTGAGTATCTTGACCATACTAGGTTTCATATCTCATATCGTTTCCATAAACCAGCGTTTTCTCTTCAACCCTAACCTCATAGGGTCCATCAAACCCTAGAATTATTTTAGGTCTCCACCATCCTCTTATTTCTTCCATCAAAGGTGTCATCACCAAGGTGATCTCCATGGCATTTTTTCATCCCACCTCTGATACCATGTTAATTTTTCATAGGGCTACATTGTTCTTTGCTTTGATAACTGTATTTATTCATTAATACATTAATTTCACCCCATATAATCATAGCATTATTCATATCTACACAATTATTCATCATCATATGCAATTATATAGAAAGAACAACATCATCATCATCATCAATTAAATGGAATATAAAGGAACAACAGAAGAAAAGCATGCCCAAACATAGGGACACTAGGATTGGTCCGAGACTAGGGAAAAACCCACTATGGGGAAAACCCTTGTAAATCTTCTTCTTCTTAGATCGTCATCAAATGATTAAGTAAAAGATAGTACAATGATCCATAAATTTATCTATGCAACAAAACAACTATGATATCCATGAAACAAATCTAATCATGCTTATAATCAAAATCCTTATTCTGGTGGTTGTAATGTGTTGTCACAAACTAAAGTTAACTGTTGGATACTATTGTCATTGATCTGAACATTGTTGTCACTGAGAAGAATATTCGAAACACTGAAATATCTTCTATGAGTCCCAGACGTAGGGAGGAGGAGCTGTGCAAGCGTCTATAGAAGATCTATATGCTCTCTACATAACTAAATGACTGCGTTCAGAACAGATTTGGACGCTCCCAGGTGAACTATATGAGGGCATCGGGGGTAAAACATACCCATATCTACTTCAAACCCAGGACGCTCTCATAAGGCTACTATGCGAGTGTCTATGGCAACCCAGATGCTCTCAAGACCACTATGTGCGAGCGTCTGGGGACTAACACAATCCGATCTATCTCTGAAGCCTTGGACGCTCCCATAACCCACTGTGCCAATGTCCAAGGCTCCCTAGACACTCCCATAACAGACAATGTTAGTGTCCAGGGACTAAAATGTCTAGTTTTGTGCCAACGTTCGAGATCTAGAGAACCCTAGATCAGTGCGAGCTTCAACCTTGAGATTTCATACCCTTGTACGAACTTTCCTTTGACAGACCTATGTGAACCAAGACAATAAGAGAAGAGAAGGTGTCTTGTTCATTGTGTTCAAATGAGCTTGAGGTCTCTTCTATTTATAGGCTTTCATGAGGGTCCACTTGGGATTGAAGCTGACCTAAGCAGTTATACATGTGGTTAGGACCGTCCCATTCCATAGTACATGTATGAATAAAATAATTCAAAACTCAACTTTCGCTTAACCAAATTGGGTCATCTTTAGGTCAATTTTAGTCCTATCAAAAAGAGGAATCTAATTCAATCATAATCTTGTCCGTTTGAGATGCCCGAGTGGAATTTGACCGAAGTTGCAAAAATTAACAATAACACTTCACATGTTTGGACCTTAAGAGAGAGTACAATTGATTTCAATTTGAATATCTCTTCATCCTTTTCCTTTAGTTGGCATGACATGGTCTTTGTTTCCTTCTCTTCTTCATCAACTTTTCCTTTGAGGAGGACCATTTTTTCCTTCAAATTATTGTCTTCAACTTCTTGAATTTGTTTCTTTGCTTCTTCTAGTTGAGATTTTAAGAAGGAGACTTCTTACATTTACAAATTTCTACTTTAAATTTGCTCAAGTCCTCAGATATTTGATCGAGATGACTTGTCAAAATGTCTTCCTTTTTCTTTGCTTCTAATTTAGTTTTCATGGAGATTACTTCTTCATTATTCATTTTCTCAATTTGATGCAATTCTTCTTTAAGCTTGTTGAGTTCCTCATCTCATTTTTGTACTTGAAGCTTGAAAAGGAAAACTTCATCCTTTGTCTTGTCAAGGTCATGATCAACATTTTGTACCTGCTTATTGAGTTTCTCACTTTCCTTATTCAATCTGATAATCTTTTTTAGAGTAACTACAAGTTTTTCCTTGAGATCTTCTTCGAGGTATTCTTCATTTTTCTCATCTTCTAAGTCTTTCTTATTCTTGGTGTCTTCAATTTTGTTTTCAACTATCCTTTCTAGTTCTAGATTAACTTTATGCTCTTTGCCATCATCCTCTCGATATGAGATCATGACTAACAATCCTTTTGAGTGAAGATCTTGAAGATTTTCCCAAGGCTCCTTTGATGATAAACATTTATCCATTTTTCCCTTTATAGGATTTGGAAGGCCACTCAAGATTTCCTTTATTGCTATTGCATTATGTTCATTGGAATATTCTTCTTCCATTTTGATTTTGGTAATATTGATTCCCAAACTTCAAAACCTTGAGCCATTAAAAAATTATTCATTCTCACCTTCCATTTTTCAAATTTTGTTCCATTAAATATGGGGGCTTTGCACGTCTAAATTTCTTTTGATTTATTGACCGAGGATGAGACATCTTTAGAGGGTTTGTAGGTCTTCTTCCTTCATTTTTACATTTTTGTTCTAAGGATCTACCTTATAGCTATTAGGATGAGATTGAAGGTACTGGATCTGATACCAATTATTAGAAATAATAAGAGGGTGGGGGAATGAATCAATAATTCCTTTTAAAATTGTTATTTTACCAATTAATATCGCTTAGATAAAACACAAAATGAACAATAATGAAATAAACAATTTTATTAACAAAAAGGGGTGAGCATTCCAATCCTGTATTACAATAATTCAATTTCCAATTTGTATAATCATACTTATGATTCCTTCAGGGCTGCAACCCTAGATGAAGACTCCAATCTTCAATTCCACCAGGCTCCGACTTGTACTTCACCAAGCACCAACTTGGTCTTCATGAGGAATCTAATTCTCTAGAGCTCCAACCCTCTCAACTGGTTCAAGATTCAACCCAGTCTTTTTGAGGACTTCAATCCTTTAAGGAACCAACCCTATGCTTATGTTCTTCAAGATAGGATCAATAGTTCTTCAAGGATTCTAATGTCTTTTGTAACAAGCCCTAAAAATATCTCCAAGATCACCTTCAATAATGCCCTCAAATAATCTCCAAAACACTTAGTTCATTAATGAAACCTTTTGTAACCATAGTAGGTGTCTCCAATATTCTTCATGATACCCAAACAAATTTCTTCAAGGTTACTCCATGAGGGCTTCAATCATGCATCAAGATCTCAAAGAATAACTAAAAGATCAACTTATTACAAGTCTTCAAGATGTATTTGATAAGTTTCTCCAAGAGGGTCCAATCAACACTCCTCAAAGTATGACCCAAATATAATATTCAAAATTATCTCTAAGAATTTACAAGTCTTCACAAGTCAACAAGTGTTCAAGTCTTCAAGGGTTCTTCTTTAGGATATCCAATTGGTTGCTCAATAAAATTTGCTCCAAACAAGTCTTCAAGTTCTTCATATGACTGTCCAATTTAGGTTTATACTAAGTCCTCAAAAACTACTTTAAGCCTACTCCAATTAATCCCTTATCAATCTCAAACCTAATTTGAAACAATGTAGTAAAGTCCACAAGTCCAAACTGAGGCCTTGAGGCCGAATTTTAGAGATTTCGGTTTTCACAAGGATGCCCTAGTTTAGTTCCACAAGTCTGAGATAAGACTTCACCTAATCTGAGTCTACAAATCTGAGCTTTTTTCAAATTCGAGGTCCAATTTCTAATTCTGAGCCAAATCTGAGCTCTGTTTTCCACTCCTATGTCTGGTATGAGCCTTGTTTTTTACTCCTATGCTTGGTCTGAGTTATATGCTCCACATCTGGGCTTGTTTTAAAGGTTTTTCCACCA
Source organism: Pinus tabuliformis (assembly GCA_031772625.1). Classification (NCBI taxonomy): domain Eukaryota; kingdom Viridiplantae; phylum Streptophyta; class Pinopsida; order Pinales; family Pinaceae; genus Pinus; species Pinus tabuliformis. Next base: position 688,639,293 of record CM062814.1, on the reverse strand, counting down.
CCTAACCAAAGTTATGTGCCAAATCTGAGATTTAAACTGATTTGGACCCGAGGTTTGACTCAAATATGTGGTTTATTCCAATATCTGAGGTATTTTATTCAACAATTAAATTTGGGTTGAGTTCTATACATGACTAGGGCACCAAAATCAAGAATAGATCCAAAAAATATATCAAACAATGATGACTTATTTTCAAATCCATTTCCTATTTAGATATCCTTCTATCTTCTTCCTTCTGTACTTCCTGTTTTCATCTCAAACCAATTTGACATCTAACTGAAATTCTCATTGCTCATATATATACTTATTTTCTTGGATTATGAAAATACACATCTTTTTGGTTTCCTGCAAGCCGACTTGTGTAGGGTTCAAGTAGTCTTGCAAAGATTGCAAATTTTGACATATTTTCAACTTCCAAAATTGGTTTCTCTTCAATGACAAAGAATTATATGGCATATGAATGCTCAATAGAAAACTCTTAACTTCCCCTACACGCTGGTGTAATCTTCTCTTCAAGATATGACCTCTAATAATGGAAATTTTAAATTTCTTTTCACTATATACATGTTTTTCATAACAACCCATAATTAAGGATCTATGTTATGGAATTAGGGCATCAAGTGACTTAAGGTTTCTTCATCATATAGGCATGCCTTGGACAATGTTATAGTTTCTTATATATGTTTTATGACATTGTCTTGCAAGGGCATATTGAAACCATGTTAGGGTTTCTATATTAGGGCTTCTTCATTTAATGGAATTAGGGCATCATCAATAATTAGAACCTCATTCATTAAGGGATTCATGTAGGGCTTCATGCATACATTTCTTAGGTCAATTTCAAGGATTTACCTACATCATGATTTAACACACTGGGGCTTAATTCAACACAACAAGGGATAGGGCTAGGAATTTCCAATTTCAATGACACATAGGACTATCTTCAACAATGTTGACAAAGATTCATATTTTATAGGGTTTCTTTAAATCTATGGTTTGAAATTAGGGTTAGGATTACAAGACTCCTTCAACAACTAGGGTGCACTTAGGGTTAGAGTTATAAGATTTCTTCAATAACTAGGATTAGGGTTTTCTCGGGGGATGCTTTAACAATGTACCTAGAGTTTGTCAGTGCATTGACATCAATGAAAACTTTACCTCCAGTCATAAACACTTTAGTTTTGGATGTTTCTGTATAAAATATTCATCCTCCCATTTGGACTCTTCAGTAGGAAAGTTCTTGCACTTAATGAGATACTCTGAAATTAATCGATTTCATAGCTGCCATATTCTTGTTTCCATGATTTCTTTAGGATCCAAGATGGCTTTTCCTTCCTCGTCAAGTCCTGAAAATATAGTGTGAACGAGGAGCTCTTCACCTATAACCTTCTTTAAGCCTAAAACATGGAAAACTGGGTGTACTCATGAAGATACATGTAGCTCCAATTTACATGCCATAGTACCAATATTTTGCAACACCTTTTAAGGACCGTATTACTTGGGTGATAATTTATTATCCTTCTTAGCTTGCTTGAGGGACATTTGTTTGTATGGTTGTAGTCAAAAAAATACCCAATCACCCACATCAAAACTTCTTTCGTTGTGATGCTGATATGCTTGTCGTTTCATTCGATTCAATGCCAAAAGTTAGGTTATCCTTTAAGAGTTGGAGAACTTGTTTTTGATGCTTGATGTCATCTTTTACTTCTTTAACCTTAGAATTGTCTCTTAGATATGATGTGATGGATGGTGTATTATATCCATAAAGTGCCATAAATGTGGTCATTTTTGTTGCGGTATGGAAATAAGTGTTATACCACAATTCTGCTAGAGGCAACCACATGACCCATTGTGTTTCCTTATCAGATACAAAGCAATGAAGATATCCTTCCAAAAAAAAAATCACTATCTTAGTTTTCCCATTGGATTGAGGATGAAAAGGTGAGCTATGGGCTAATTTAGTTTCAAGACAAGAAAATAATTCTATCAAAAAATTTCTCGTGAAAATGGGATCTCTGTCACTTACAATAATATTTGGATTTCCATGAATCTTTTGAGTTGTTTCCATAAATGCAATAACGATTGTACTAACTTTGAATGGATGGGATATGCACAAAAGTGTACAAACCTGGTAAGTCTATCAACTACCACCATGATGACACTCTTTCCTTGAGACTTGGGTAGACTTGTAATAAAATCCATTAATACCTCCTATTGACACTAACTTTGAATGGCTAATGGTTGTAAAATACCTAGGGTCTTAATGGTCTCAACTTTATTTTGTTGGCAAACAAAACATTCTACCACAAACTTCTGAATATCATATTTAAGGCCATCAAAAAAATTCCTTCTTGACCCTGTGGTAAGTTTTTAAAAATCTTGAGTGCCCTTCTATAGGAGAGGTGTGCAATTCCAAAAGAACCTTTTGCTTGAGCTAGGAGTTCTTACATAGATATAAGTGATATTTGTACCACAGTGAATCATTTTTCCAAATAAATATATCAAATGAACTGCGATATTTCTGCATACCTTGAATGGGTTTCTACACCTCTTCATCATTCTTCCATTCATCCATTTCTTCAATTATTCAATCAGGTTGGATAATAGAAATGACATAGAGTGATTCTCCACATCCTCATCCCTTCTTAAGAGTGCATCTACAACAACATTTTCTTCCCTTTTTTGTTAATGATTTCAAAGTCATAACCAAACATCTTTATGACCCATTTTTTCCACTCTTATGAAGATACCATTTGCTCCAATAAGTATTTTAGACTATCACGGTCTTTTTTTTACCTTGAAGTGTCTTACCATTAGGTAAGAACACAATTGCTTCACGGCATGTAGTATTGCCAACATTTCCTTCTCATAAATAGGTTTTTGAAAATACTTTCCCTTGATTGGATGACTTTCTAAAGCAATTGGTCTTCCTTCTTGTATTAAAACGAGACCAATTCCATTTCCTGACCAGAGCTTGGCACATTTCCTCTTTAATATGTTCAAAGGCCTTAGTTTCTTCTGGAGTCCAAAAAGAGGCATCTTTCTTCAGTGGTGTTGTTACAAGTGCTGCTAGTTTCCCATAATTGAACAAACTTGCAATAATACCCTGTCAACCTGAGAAATCCTTGAATATGCCTTAAGGTTTTGGAAAATCTCCACTCCTTGATGGCTTTAATTTTGTTAGGGTATATCTTAACACCCTCATGAGATACAATATGACCCTCCACTTCCTATACATCAAAGAAACATTTGGAGAGTTCTGCATACAATTGTTTCTCCTTTAATAGTTTGAGCACCTTGTCAACATGTTGAACATGATACTTCCAAGACTTGTTGTAGATTAGTATGTCATTAAAAGCTACTAACACAAATTTTCTAAGGGTTTGAAAGTGGAATTCATCAAACCTTGAAATGTGGAAGGTGCATTAGTAAGGCCAAAACACATGACCAAAAATTCATAATTACCTTCATGAGTTATGGATGCTAATTTCATAATGTCTTTTGTCTTCATTCTAATTTGATGATATCCTGAAAAAAGATCCATCTTGGTGAAGTAAATTTCTCCATGTTGTTCATCCAACAATTCATCAATGACAAGAATGAGAAATTTATATTTAATAGTGAGCTTGTTGAGCTCTCGATAATCTGGACACATATGCCATGATCCATCCTTCTTGTGTTGGAAACAATGTTAATACTGAGAAGGGGGAATCAATATTCAGGCTAATTTCAACTTTTTTATGCCAATTTATTTTTCACTCATTCAGTTGGCATCTACTAAATAAGAGAAACCATTAACAATCCATAAGAACAACCATATGAATCAACGCAAGCATACACATAATGAGCAACATAGATATGACACAGAGGTTTTACGTGGAAACCCTTTCGGGAAAAAACCACCAAATCTTGTTGTTGTTATTGATGTAAAATGAGAGCACCTACTTTATTACATCAATTTGTTTGTGAGCCACCACTCACAAGAAGAACCAAATCCCTTTGATTGTTTTCTAGCACCCACTAGCAGGAAGCACCAACTCCTTCCTTTTGTAGACACCTATCTAGCTTAACAAAATCACCATGTGAAGCACAAAATTCACGGATTTGTTGCAGGAACCATCCTCCAAGACTTCTGAAGCACCCATTATATATGGAAGCACGAACTTCCTGTATGCAAGCTCCAACCCACACTCAAATAGGAACTAGTGTTCACTATAATTGGCAATAATACTGCCTGATATCAAATTTGTTCTTTGTCCTCTGCTCACTCTCTTGTAGCCTACTTTTCTGCTCAACAACAGTCACTCTTCATAGCCCACTATCCACACTACAACATCAACTATTCTTGGCCTTTTTCTCTCAACAACATGCCTTCAGCACTTGGCCCCTTCTATCCATAGCCTCTCTTGGCCTCTCACACAACATAGGATCACTCATCCTTCTTCATCTGCATAATAACCTTCGACATATTCTCATACAACAATACAACCTCTCACGGGGTCTATTTTTTCTACTTAGGCACGCTCAGCCCTTCCCTGTAGAACAAGCTCACTTGTCCTCACACAACAACGCACACACTCACACAGAGCTCTCCTCACAACTCACTCAACAATGTCACATTTCCCCCACATTTCTCAACTGTGCTCCTCTATTTTGTTCCTTTGTTGCACACTAGTCAATGTTGCCTCTGCTACCCATCACTTTTCCATTCACGCTACCTGAGTGTGTAATCTTGCATGGCTCTCCATTCTGATGTTGCGTCTGACTTGGCCACCAATGCCTTATTAACCACTGAGAATGGGCATCTGAGTGATCTCCATACTAATAATTAATTCTCATTCCACCTGCATACTCCAACAAGGCTCTCTATGCTTATTCATGACTCACAGAGCTAGATTGTACCTCAAGATGGCTTCTTTGCGCATCATGGTCCTAACTGCCTTGACCCAACAATCTTTGTAGTCACCATTAGTCCTAAGACACAAATACCTCTACGTAATTGTGGTCCTTGGTACCGACTCATCCATTTTCCATATACCTTTGTGCTGCCATTTTAGAGCTTTAACACCATAGTTCAATTTCGGAGCCATTTTATTTCATAAATTTTATTAAAAGAGACGTTAAGAAATCACAATATTCCAATTGGCTTTTAGCCCCTTCTAATTAGCCTCTCTTGTTCTTCCACCGTGGAACTGGGAGATGTGATTGGCGGATTCATATACCACTATAGTGTTATATCAGGTCCCCTACATATCATAACTTTGATTGAAAAGCCCTTATGAAATCGTAAAATCCCGATTGGAATTTAGCTCCTTCTGCTTAGCCGTTTATTGCATTTCCTCCATGGGACCAAGTGTCATGACCGAAAACATAACATTTAGGTGCTAAGGCCTTTAGGCTCCTACTGGGGGCCTATCTCCCTATGTTATAGCTCTCTCCCTAGGTTCTTTTAGGCTTCCACAACCAATCGCCACCTACATCAGAAGCTCCCTCCATCATAACCTTTTCAAACTTCTTTTATAACTGAGTTACAATGTATCCTTCCTTCGAAATAATCCATAGAAATTAGGTGCTAGGCCTCGCTTTACACCCTTGGTTCTATTTGTTTCCTCATCTAGCCGCCAACACATCGGAGCCCCTTTGATCACAACTTCCCTCAAAATTACAATTACAGAGGAATTTCAAAATTTTGACCTCCAAAATACTTCCCATGTGGCATCACATGGTGTTAGTCCCCTAATTTGCACCCTTTTTGACCATTTTTCCCTTCCCAAATCATAACCATTTACCCCTGTTTTACCCATATTATATGCCCTCATCTTGCACTAGTGTAAGAATGATGACACATTTTGCATTAACTTTATATTTTACATTTTCTAACTTAACTTAGCATTTATTAATTATTTATTACGTGATTTCTTGCTTATAATTACTTTCGTAACTTATCGATACCTCCTATGTTATTTAATAGTTAAATGCTCACCTTGACCACTGATCTTAGTGCAGATCGGATCTTGCACCAGTGCCAGCGCCGCGAATCTTGGTAGCAAATCTGGATCTCTTTGATTGCCACCTAATTTTGCACTGCCTTAACCATGACAGCAGAACATATCTAAAGGTAGTCGAGTCCTAGTTATGACAGCAAGGAAATCTAGAGTAGCTGAGATCGGATTTAGGAGGAACAAACAACTGGAGATAGCCACGGCCTATTATGTTAAAATGCCTAATTTTGAAGGCCGAAAGCTTATTTTGCAATCGGTTATGTAATTTGTTGTAACGATATAAATTCTGCAATCAGTTATGTAATGAGTTAAACGATCCTTTTGGCCTTCGGCTAAGGATCTATATAAGGAGAAATGTAAATAGGATGAAATAGTTAATGATTGATAGAGTTGTATAGAACAGAGATAGAACTAGGAAGGCGGTAACAGGCCTGCATTTTGTTATCGCCCAAATCTGGGTTGGATATGTAATCACACATGTATTTTCCTTTATGATTTAATAAGAAAGGGAGCTCCGCCTTACGTTTCATGAATCTTATTTTTTATGTTTAATAGCTGATGAATTGATACAGTACTGAGTAGCGTTTCCATTTGAAAGGGAAACGTGTTGGTTGGCTAGGGCCCAGCCAACCCAACACGTTCTCCCTCTTTTCTGTTCTTGTAATTTATGTTTTAAACTACCAAGTGTGATTTAATTTACAACATCTGAATTTCTGTTTGAGTGAAAGCAGATCTGCAACGTGAAGTAGTTAAATTTTCTTTCCCTGCATCTGATTTTGAATTGGTTTTCCCCACCTGGTTCGAGTAGGAGAAATTACCTGCACCAATGCACGTTGGTGTGCTATTCACTTTCTGCACGTTTGGTTTGGTTTTCCCACCTAGTTCGAGCAGGAGAAATTACCTGCACCAGTGCATGTTGGTGTGCTATTCACTTTCTGCACGTTTGGTTTGGGTTCCCTGCCCGGTTCGTGCAGGAGAAATTACTTGCACCAGTGCACGTTGGTGTGCTATTCACTTTCTGCACGTTTTGTTTGGTTTTCCCCACTTGGTCTGAGCAGAAGAACTGTTCCTGCACCAGTGCTAGATGGTGTGATGCAACAAGCCTTTTTAGTTTACTTCTAACAACTTTCTTGCTTTCACTAATATTTCATAACAGGACGAATTAAAAAGATTGTTTCTCTATTTCTACACTTTGATAAACTCAGAAACATTCATCTTTTTGGTATGCAATTTGGCTTCATAACACTTGCAGTAATTAAGCACTGATTTCAAGAATTAAAAGTTAAAGTGTAAGAAGCTTTGATCGGGTACAAGAACCAGTTTCTTGTTACTAGATCTGAGTGCTCTAGACTTGAGAAAGTTCAAGCCCTTGCACGAAGAAAAGAACTTTTAGTACAAACATCATTTTACACCCTCTGCATAAATCATTGTTCCTGCACTAGTGCAAGATCGATTCTTGCGAGAAGGAAATATTTACATAAGCAGGTTTGAAGGGCCCATCTATTGAAGACTGCTAAGGTGTCTTCGCTAAAGAAAACACACTCTCAGTAGTTAATCAATAGTCAGCTAGAGTAATTTCCCCTTTTATTTCTGAATCTCTTTTGCAAGTACATTTCTTCTTGTTCCAACCTTAGATTATTTTGATGGTTCAAGTTGCCTTTTTCTCTATAGTTTGATTCTGCAATATTTTCTTTAAATAAAGTAGGAATTGATATTAGAAACATTCATACCATCTCTGGCATTGCCTATGCTTCATCTCTAAGTTTACGAATCCCCCGGGTTGACAATTTAAGTGTTGAGGAGTTTACTTAAGTGTAATTCCTGCACCCAACATTTTGGTGCCGTTGCCGGGGAGGCGATTTGATTTGGTAAGAATTTTCTGATTGTACAATAGAGGTAATTTTTTTCTTTCAGTATTGTTTGGGAAAGATTTTTCTTTTGAAGGAATTTTACTGGTGTTAGTTGATTTCTGACAACATTTTTATTAGAAATTACTTGTTGTTTTTCTCTCTTTTTCTGAAATGAATGCCTAGGAAAGGTAAGGGTTCAAAACCCACTAAGGGCCAAAAGAATTCTGAAAACAATTTTCATATTGGATCTCCTTCTGTGAGCAGGAAGCCCAATCCAATTCAAACCCATCACGTAGGAACAATCCACCTGGATTCTGGTGACAACAACTCAGGTGTGGTTCAGCCTGTCGAGAGTAAGAAAGAGACAATGGCAGATCATGAAGATTATGTGGAAGGGTCTGGTGAAAACTAGGTAAGTGGAGAACAATCCACTTTTGTGTTTCCAATTGTGGATCCTGATACTGTGGCACAGATGAAGAATATTCCACCATCAGCTCTCCCCCATTTCCATGGTAAAGTTCATGAAGACCCTGACTCTTTTCTATTTGAGTTTGATATTATGTGTAGAATTTATGATTATTCAACTGACGCTCAGAAGTTAAGATTATTTCCTACTACTCTCAAGGACTCAGCCCTACGCTGGTTCATGGGGCTAAGAGGAAACTCTATAACCTCTTGGGAATATATGAAGAGAGTGTTTTTGTCTAAATATCAAGAATATTGCAAAACTCGGGACATGCAGGATGAAATTTTTACGATCATACAGGATGATGATGAAACTCTTGAAGATTACTTAGAAAGATTTTTGTATATTCTACAAAGGTCGAAACTTAAGCTTGATTCCAGCACTATTAGAACCTTGTTCTTAAGAGGACTTACTGATAATGCTAGAAATAATCTAAATCTGCTAGGACAAGGTGATATCTCTCAGCAAAATTTTGATCAAATTTGTGAATTATGCAGGAAATTTTCAAGAAATCAGTATAGATCTGGTAGAGGAACTCGAAATAGAAATAGAAAAACTGAATCTACCGATGCTATGATTATTGGACTAGAAAATAAAATGGAAAACATGAAAATCGATATAATGAATGTTGTTTCTAAATAGTTGGACTCTTTAAAATTTCAGCAAAAAGTTATAAAGGAACAAGAGTCACTATGTATTTTCTGTCCTAAATGTAGAGATAAGCATCCGCCTAAAGAGTGTCCTCTTAATTTAAAAGAAACTAATAAGTGTGCTATTTGTGCAGAAGACCATATCACATAAAAATGTCCCTCTATACCAAGACTTAAAGTTGTATTTACAAGGGGACAACCTGAAGCTGAATACTTGAATTCTATGGGAGCAAGAAGAAATTGGCCTCGGGTAGGTGCAAGTATGGCTCCTAAATTTTCTCCACACTATTTTGGTTATAATTCACATGCATATTCTTATCCTAACACTAATCAGCAGTGGCAGTATGGAAATCAATATCAGCATGGGTAACCTTCTCAATGATGGCAGCAAGGTTGGAGAGGGCCAACTCATTCCCCATATTCCTACCAGCCACCTATGCAGTTGTATCCTCATACAAAAAATTCAATGCCGCAACTTCCAAGTCAATCTAATCCACCATTGCCTTTACCTCCACCCTTTCGACCTCCTCAATTGCCTTCTCAACCTATGCCCAATCCTAACAATAACAAAGTAGTGCAAATGATTTATGTAATGAACCCACCTTTACCATTTGAGTACCAGTCTATTCCAGTTGGGGTTCATGATATCCAGTTAAGATCGGGAAGGACTGTAACATCAGAAAATCAGAACTGACCCACAGTGATTGTTGAAGAGAAAGGAGAAGAGGAAACTCCTAACCATTCTCCGAAAGCAGTCACCAAGCAGCCCTTACCCTCTGGATCCTTGCCACCTTCTTCCAACCAGCCTCCCTTCCTAGAGAGGCTAGTGATGGAAAGAAGTGAGCCTATTTCTGAGACTAGCTTGGCATCAGAGCTTCGGAATCTTTTCATTAAGATACCTTTGCTTCAAGCCATCAAAGAGATCCCTATTTGCACTAAGATTATTAAGGAACTCTGTCTCAAGAAACCTAGGAGGAAGAAATTGGAACCCCAAACCATTCAATTTGTTGGTAGGGCGGCAGAGTTGATGACAGGATGTGTATCTATGGAAAAATATACTGATCCTGGAAACCCTATTGTCTCAGTTCAGATTGGTAATGTCCTTGTCTCTAATGTTCTTATAGACCTGGGGGCAGCCATTAATGTCATGACTAAGCAAACCATGGATCAACTTCGGTTAACCCATCTTCGCCCTACTCCCACTGTGCTTGAATTAGCAGATAGATCTAAAATTAAGCCAGAAGGAGTATTGGATGATGTGATCATCTCATTAGATTCTTGGGAATATCCTGCTGATTTCATTGTGCTTCAGCCAAAGAACGTAGTAGGAGGATATCCCTTGATCTTGGGTCGACCATGGCTTGCTACCGCTGATGCATATATTGGATGTCGTTCTGGTCATATGTATATTTCACATGGAGACTCTAGGAAGAAAGTTACCTTATATCCCCCTGCCAGATCCATTCAGGACCTTCAAGATACTTTGTGGTTGGATCAAAGTAGTGATGACAAGACTCAACCCATCTCCCTTATCCATCATTACACTAGGTCTTCACAAGAAGATGAGATTCAAGACTTCCTGAATAATCTAGACACTATGCCTAATTTTGAGCCATTGAGCCAAATTTTCAGCCTATATTTTCAAGATGATCATGATCCCCATTCTTCTGTACTGTTGCATTTGACCACTCCCTTGAGTACTCCCGAGCCTAATACTACTCTTGTTGAGATTAGCCCTGGTAAATCCTTGTATATTAGTTTAGATTTGGACTCATCTCAGCGAGAGTAACTTGTGAATTTGTTGCGAAACCATCTTAGTGCCTTTGCATGGGGTTATGAAGATATGAAGGGTATCCCTCTTGAAACTTGCACACATCATATCTATATTCAGGAAGGAGCCTGACCTGTCCGACAACCCCAAAGGCGAATGAATCCAGCTCTAAGAGATATTGTGAAAGAAGAAGTACAGAAACTCTTGGATGTCGGTTTTATCTATCCTATTTCTGACAGTTAGTGGGTCTCTCCATTAGTGCTAGTACCTAAGAAAGATGGAAGATGGCGTATTTGTATTGATTATTGAGAATTAAACAAAGCCACTCTCAAAGATTATTTCCCTCTCCCATTCATTGACCAGGTGCTTGATACCCTTGCAAGAAATAAATACTTTTCTTTTTTGGATGGCTTCAGTGGCTATAACTAGATACAGATTGCACCCGAAGATCAGGATAAGACTACTTTTACATGTCCATGGGTACATTTGCTTATAGAGTGCTTCCCTTTGGCTTATGTAATGCCCCAGCTACCTTTCAAAGGGCAGTCTTGGCTATTTTTGCTGATCTGGAATTTGTGGAAATTTATATGGATGACTTTTTTGTGTTTGGTGATTCTTTTCAGGAAGCTCTTAAAAACTTGGAAAAAATACTTCTTCGTTGTGAGGAAGCTCATCTCGCTTTGAGAGACAAGAAATGTATATTTATGTGCAAAGCAGGAGTGGTACTTGGCCATTTGATTTCTATTAAAGGTATCTAGGTTGATCCAACAAAGATTGAAGTCATTATGCATCTTCCTGCACCGAAAACTCAAAGGGAAGTAAGAGGTTTTTTAGTACATGCTAGTTATTATAGAAGATTCATTGAAAATTTTTCTAAGATAGTTACTCCTCTTTTCCGACTTCTAGCTAAGGATAGTGAATTTTCTTGGACTATAGCTTGCCAACTGTCTTTTGAAACATTGAAGGAAAAGTTAGTACAGGCACCAGTTCAGAGAGGTCCTAACTGGTCTTTGCCTTTTCATATTTCCTCTGATGCTTCAAATTTGGCTATTGGCGCAGCTTTAGGACAAGAGGAAAATAAGCAATCCTATGTTATTTATTATATTAGTAAGAATTTGTCTTCTGTTGAATTAAATTATACAGTGACAGAGAAAGAGTTTTTAGCTGTAATTTTTGTGATTAATAAGTTCAGGCACTATATTACAGGATATGAAGTATTTTTACATACTGATCATTCCGTGATTAAATATTTTATGAACAAACCATTAACTAGTGGTAGAGTGACTAGGTGGTTACTATTCTTACTTGAATTTAATATTACTATTGTTGATAGACCAGGAAAATCTAATGTTATAGAAGATTTTCTTTCTAGATTAGATAATCCTAGTGAAACAACTCCTGTTAATGATGATTTTCCGGATGAACATCTTTTTGCTATGTCAACAGATTCTCCATGGTTTGCTGACATTTCTAATTATTTGGTTACTAGGAAAACACCACCCCACTTGTCTACTCATGAAAAGTAGAATATTATTCAGAAAAGTGTTGCATACTCCTGGATTCAAGGAGATCTCTTTTACACAGGCCCAGATCTGATTATCCGTAGGTGTGTAAGAGAGGAGGAAGTGTTTGACATTTTGAAATCTGCTCATGATGAACCTTGTGGAGGCCACTTCGCTGATAAGTAGACTGCATATAAAGTATTGTGTGCTGGTTACTTTTGGCCTTCCTTGTTTAAGGATGCTAGACAGTATGTCAAGCGTTGTGATAGCTGTCAGCGAATGGGCCAGCCTAATCAAACCAATGAAATGCCTTTATGTCCTCAAGTTATGATTGAGCCATTTGAAAAATGGGCTATTGATTTTATAGGACCAATAAATCCAACATCATTAAGTAAAAAGCATATTTTGGTTTGTACAGATTTTGTTACAAAATGGGTAGAAGCTAAAGCTGTTTCTTTTGCGACAAAAAAAGTTGTTGTTGATTTTCTTTTTACTGAAATCTTTACTAGATTTGGTGTGCCTAGAGAAATTGTTTTTGACAATGGTCCATAGTTTATTTCTAATCTGGTACAGGGTGTAATGGAGCAATACAAGATCCAGCACAGGAAGTCCACTCCGTATCACCCATAAGAAAATGGCCAGGTGGAATCTACAAACAAAGTGATCAAGTCCATTCTTACAAAGACAGTCAATATGCATCGAAAAGACTAGGCTGAAAGATTACCATAAGCTTTGTGGGCATACAGAGCCACTTGGAGAAATAGCATGGGACATACACCATATGAGATGGTATATGTCAAACAGGTTCTATTACCAATTGAATTCCATATCAAAACTTTCAGGACTGCAGTTCAATTAGGACTAGATCTCTCTGAGGCACAACAACAGCATCTTCTCCAATTAAATGAGCTAGACGAGTTTTGAAGGGATTTTGTTCAGTAGAACATACTAATTCAGCAGCAACGTAAGAAATAGCATGACAAGTTTATTCAGAAAAAGTAGTTTCAATCAGGTGACTGGGTGCTCCTTTATGATTCTAGATTTAAAATTTTTAAAGGGAAATTCCATACCTGTTGGATGGGACCTTATGAAGCGATCCGAGTATTCGAGAACGGAGCAGTCGAAGTTAAAATTATTGATGGACAAGATTCAGTATTCTTGGTAAATGGGCATGGGCTAAAGAAGTAATTTCAGCCACTTACCAAGAAAGATTTACACAACAAGTCCAACAACAATTTGGGACGGTAGTGGAGAATGGTAATACCAACCTTTTGGAAACATGAATTCTTATTCTTTTAAAAAATAAAAATAAAAAGAAAAAATATATAAAAATAGAAAAAAAGTAAAGAAAAAATATTTTCCGGTAATTATGAAAATTAGTTTGTTAACATGATTACAGAAGGATCAACCTGAAAACCAACTTGCTAGCAAGAAGATCAAAAATTTCTAATAAAAAGAAAATGTTGCTTGATCTTTAGATGTGCTAAGCTACCACCAAGTAGAAGCAGGTTCAGCAGAACCAACCTTTATATAGTTGGGGTAATTAGCATGGATATTTTTTATTCAAGTAACGCTTAATTTTCGCTGCAGTTATTTTTCTTGCACCAGTGTAGGCAGACTTTCCAGAAAATTTTCTGCCTTTCTTCATATTCCACTTTCGTAATACTCCCTCAATTTTCTTCTTTGATCCCAGAATATTGACCTTCCCACATTCTTCTAAATTTACCCTATCCGCTTCGAAGAAATCCCACTTTAACCCTGAATTTTTTTCCCTATCCCACTTCTATTTATTCCCTCTTTTGGTACTTTCCTGGAATCCCTGTAACAAAATTCCTTCCCATTCTAAAAATTCCCCTTTCCCACTTCTTTATTCCCTCATGAATTTATTGCAGGATCTTGCATACAAAGAGAAAAAGGATGTGCTCTAAAACATCAGAAAGGGCGAAGCAAATTTCAGCATAAAGTTGAGGAAATCATGTGAAAATCCAGCCTATATTTTAATTCTCTGTCTTAATATTATGCTTGCACTAGTGCAAGCATGTTGTCCTATGTGATAAGATAAGCAGAAAAGTACCAGCAGAATGATATGATTTAAGCGGTGCAAGATCAGTATGAGCATGCACCTCGTCAGCAGCATAGTACAAGTTATCATATGGCATAAGAAAGTGGTCATTATGGAAAGTTATATGAAGTCTTTTCATTTCATCGACAAGTATTTATGCTATTATACTACCTAGGAGGAAATTAATTAAAAGTACAAAGTTTTTTAAGTAGAAATCATGATCTTTTTTAATGAATGCTAAGTTTCTTTTTTTTAATTATGAAGAAATGTAAAAATGTGTTAATCGTTGCTTGCATGTAATCTACCCTGCTCCGCCATGATCTTAAACGTCTTTCACTCATAATTCCCCCGCTCCTCCATTTATCCTAGACGTCCCTTCACCATAATCATTATTGCACTTAAACATTAAACCATCGTCGTGCATACCAATTAGGCTTGACCAGATATGATGAGTATCTACGGCGAATGAATCAGAGATATGATGGATGAACGATTAGATTTTTTATTTATGAAGGCCGATTTCCCCGGTATTGCATGCAAAGTCTCAGAGCTCGACTGTTCATAGCCGCTAGCAGCAATGCCACCTGTCCGGAATGAACCCCTGTCTCTCAGAAAAATTGAGCAAACTATCGAATATCGCAACAGTCTTGCACTGTTGCGAGAGTCGGGATTTCTACAGTTCCTGCAGAAGTTCGACGGGTATGACAGAGAAGTCGCCCTACAATTTGCAAGAAGTTTTAAGAACGACCGAGTGAGAATTGGGCCGCTCAAATTTAAAGTCACAGAGGAATTCATAGCAGCAGCAACAGGCTTGGAGAACACAGGAGAACAATGGTTCAAGAATCAGAAGCTGGAAAGCAAACACTGGCAGCATTTTGTCGTTGATAAAAAGATAGAGGTGAATTGGAAATTAGGAGTTCCGTGCAAAGCCCTGCTGGGACAGTGGCAGGACCTCCTCTTTATTTTGCAGAAGTTCGTGACCTACGAAGGGAGATACACCCACACCCTGGTGTATCATTTTAGAATGCTGCAACATTTTGAAGCAGGCCGACACATTCGTTGGAGGATGAACTTCCCCTACTTTTTGCTCAAAAGCCTGGAGAAAATGGCTAGAAGCGTACAGGATGGAAGGGAGGACCAGGTCAATACAAGGTTATACCATCATGGCCTGATCAAAATATTGGTCCTAAAACAGCTGGAGAGGAAAGGTATGTCATGGGAAGAGCTGTTGAAATAGCTGCACGAAGGGTCAGCCGAGGAAAAGAAGATAGAGGCCCCCACTAGCACAAGCAAGGGCCCGAGCAAAAGCAAAAAGGGAAGTCCTTCTTGCACTAGTGCGAAAAGGAAGCGGTCAGAGAAATTGACAGAAGAGAAGGCCTCATCTTCCACTAAGGAAACAGCTAGCGCACCCGCTGAAGAAACCCCTTCTACATAGGCACAGGCCTCTAAGCATGACAATCTGTCAGTCCTTGCAGATGCGACAAAGATTGCAGAAGTCGGGGATGATACTCTGCTGGCCGATTTTATCAAAAGGCCCCATAAGAAGAGTAAAGTTTCTGATGCAGGTGAAGAACCACAGCCCCCACAGGGTGTGGAACCCCATCCTACACCAGTACAAGAAGAAGCACCAGTGCAAGAGAAGGAATCAGAAACAGAAGAAAAAGCAGAAGAAGAAGAAGAGATAGGAGGAGAGGAACCAAACGACGAAGAAATAGAAGAAGAAGAAGCAGAGAAAGAAGAACCTAAAGAAGAAAAGGCGAAACCCGAAAAAGAAGAGACAGAACCCACAGAAGAAGAACCGGAGGAAGAAGAACCAGAGGAGGAAGAGCCAGAAAAAGAGGGACCAGAGGGAGAAGAGTTCCCTGATGTGACCATGGCAGATATGGAAGTCCCTGAGGAAGTTACAGCCTCTATTGAGATAGAAGGAGGAAAATAATTAGCGACTCCTGTTGCTCGGGTAGCTGAGTTGGAGCTTCAAGTGCAGAACTTGGAGCAACTTGTAGCCCAAGCGCAGGAGGAGAAAGAACAGAGCAGAGGAGAGTTAAAGGCAGAGCTCCAGAAAAATAAAAGCGAGGTCAAAGTTTGGAAATATCGAGCTGCACGATGTTTCAAGCAATTGAAAAAGGTGACAAAGAAGTTAAGAAGCATCAGAAAGAAGAAGGCTGAAATAGTGCAGCCTAAGGACAACGTGCCAGAGTAGGATTGAGCGGAGTGCTCACAATTTTGAAGATTTTTTGCAGAGGTAAAGAGTTGTGTGAGGACACACAACAGTTTAGGGATGGGAGGATGTTAGTCCCCTAATTTGCACCCTTTTTTACCATTTTTCCCTTCCCAAATCATAACCATTTACCCCTGTTTTACCTATCTTATATGCCCTCATCTTGCACTAGTGCAAGAACGATGACACATTTTGCATTAACTTTATATTTTACATTTTCTAACTTAACTTAGCATTTATTAATTATTTATTACGTGATTTCTTTCTTATAATTACTTTCATAACTTATCGATACCTCATATGTTATTTAATAGTTAAATGCTCACCTTGACTGTTCATCTTAGTGCAGATCGGATCTCACACTAGTGCTATCGTTGTGAATCTTGACAGCAAATCCAGATCTCTTTGATTGTCGCCTAATTTTGCACCACCTTAGCCATGACAACAGAACATATCTGAAGGTAGTTGAGTCCCAGTTATGACAGCAAGGCAACCTAGAGTAGTTGAGATTGAATTTAGGAGGAACGAACAACTGGAGATAGCCACGGCCTCTTCTGTTAAAATTCCTAATTTTGAAGGCCGAAAGCTTATTTTGCAGTCGGTTATGTAATTTGTTGTAACGATCTAAATTCTACAATCGGTTATGTAACGAGTTAAACGATCCTTTTGGTCTTCGACCAAGAATCTATATAAGGAGAAATGTAAATAGGACGAAATAGTTAATGATTGATAGAGTTGTATAGAATAGAGATAGAACCAGGAAGGCGGTAACAAGCCTGCATTTTGTTATCACCCAAATCTGGGTTGGATATGTAATCACGCATGTATTGACCTTTATGATTTAATAAGAAAGGGAGCTTCGCCTTACATTTCATGAATCTTATTTTTTATGTGTAACAACTAATGAATTGATACAGTACTGAGTAACGTTTCCATTTGAAAGGGAAATGCGTTGGTTGGCTAGGGCCTAGCAAACCCAGCACGTTCTCCCTCTTTTCTGTTCTTGTAATTTATGTTTTAAACTGCTAAGTGTGATTTAATTTACAGCATCTGAATTTCTGTTTGAGTGAAAGTAGATCTACGATGTGAAGTAGCTAAATTTTCTTTCCCTGCATCTGATTTTGAATTGGTTTTCCCCGCCTAGTTCGAGCAGGAGAAATTACCTGCACCAGTGCATGTTGGTGTGCTATTCACTTTCTGCACGTTTGGTTTGGTTTTCCCCACCTGGTTCGAGCAGGAGAAATTACCTACACCAGTGCACGTTGGTGTGCTATTCACTTTCTGCACGTTTGGTTTGGTTTTCCCCACCTGGTTCGAGCAGGAGAAATTACCTGCACCAGTGCATGTTGGTGTGCTATTCACTTTTTGCACATTTTGTTTGGTTTTCCCCACCTGGTTCGAGCAGAAGAACTATTCCTGCACCAGTGCTAGATGGTGTGATGCAGCAAGCCTTTTTAGTTTACTTCTAACAGCTTTCTTGCTTTCACTAATATTTCATAACAGGACGAATTAAAAATATTGTTTCTCTATTTCTGCACTTTGATAAACTCAGAAACATTCATCTTTTTGGTATGCAATTTGGCTTCATAACACTTGCAGTAATTAAGCATTGATTTCAAGAATTAAAAGTTAAAGTGTAAGAAGCTCTGATTGGGTATAAGAACCAATTTCTTGTTACTAGATCTGAGTGCTCTGGACTTGAGAAAGTTCAAGCCCTTGCACGAAGAAAAGCACTTTTAGTACAGACATCATTTTACACCCTCTGGATAAATCGTTGTTCCTACACTAGTGCAAGTAGACTGCACTAATGCAAGTAGACTGCACTAGTGCAAGATCGATTCTTGCGAGAAGGAAATCTTTACATAAGCATGTTTGAAGGGCCCATCTGTTGAAGACTACTAAGGTGTCTTTGCTAAAGAAAACACACTCTCAGTAGTTAATCAATAGTCAGCTAGAGTAATTGCCCCTTTTATTTCTAAATCTCTTTTGCAAGTACATTTCTTCTTGTTCCAGCCTTAGATTATTTTGATGGTTCAAGTTGCCTTTTTCTCTATAGTTTGATTATGCAATCTTTCCTTTAAAGAAAGTAGGAATTGATATTAGAAACATTCATACCATCTCTGGCATTGCTTATGCTTCGTCTCTAAGTTTACAAATCCCCCGGGTTGACAATTTACGTGTTGAGGAGTTTACTTAAGTGTAGTTCCTGCACCCAACACATAGCACTTAGGTGCTAGGATCTTCTCTACGCCCTTTGTTCTTTGGGTCCTCATGACCAAGTGCCAATTAACATTGGAGCTCCCAGGCATCATGTATTTCACAAAAAGGTAATTACAAAGGAGTTACGAAAACTCCAACCCCAGAAATTCTTCATAGCACTTAGGTGCTAAGCTTGCTTTGTGCCCTTGGTACTTTGGGTCTCCCACGACCATGTGCCAGTCTCATCAAAGCTCCACACATCGAATTAGAAATTTCCCATAAAAAAATTAGACAAGAGTTATGAAAACTCTAGCCTCCAAAATCTCGACCTCCAAAATGACATCATGTTGATGTCATCAAATCCACGTGGAACCTCCTTAGTGGTGACACATGTCACACATATTTTCCCCATAAGGCCACCCAAAATTCTAAATTTTACTACCATGTGCCCTTCGTATAGCCACGTCATGTGCCTCGTCAACTTCTTAGGGTCAATCACCTGCTGCCATGTGTTCTATTGGAGGAGAGAGAAAGGGGTCCCTTGGTCGGTTTTTCAATGAACTCCCTTTGTAATTCTCGACAAATAACAACCTTGGCGCTTTTAAAGGAATTTAATGTATAAGGAGTTACGAAACTCTGAGGTTCCGATGGTCTCGTCCTTTCGAGATTCTAGCCTGTTTCAACCCTCAGAAATTCTGACCTTTGATATTTCAGGTTTTGATATTCTGAGGTTCCAATCTGCTTCAATATTCAACCTTCCAAGGTTCTGATGTGCCCAACCTTTTGAAAATTGGTTCCGATATCCAACCTGCTCCTTTCAGGTCTCTTTTAAATAAACTTATGAGGAAATAAACTGTCGATGTATGAAATTCCAGCCTTTCTAATATTGGGTCCCGATGTTTTGAGCCTTCTCCGATATCGGGTTCTGAGAATCGGCTCTCGAAACTCCAACCCTGTGAAATTCTATCCTCTTGAGGTCCCGAAATGCCATCCCGCTCTGATATTTCGACTTGCTTAGGACTTCAAGATCCTAACTTTGGCAGTCTAAATTTTGATCTCGATTTCCATTCATGGACTTCCACATACCATTGGAAATCTCTATCATAACACTTTCCAATGGATAAGGTCCGATGTAGTCTTTGAGCCCATTTTCTACCTAAAAAATGGCTGCAAACTCTCTGCCATTCTTTCCACCTTAGCTCTTCTTCTGCCTCAAACTTGCTCTTTGGAGGAATTTTGCAAAGTTCCACATAAAATTGGAGAGATATTTAAGATCATTAATCAATTATGCCATCTCCAAGTGTATTTGATTTGATATCTTGAGGAATAAACTCTTCTGAAGTCTGCAACTCCCAACCACCATTGTCATCATTTTATGGCTTCTCCAATAAGCCTGCTACTATGGTGATTCTCTATTGAAGACTGCAACAACCATATGACTCCCCCTAAGCTTGACACATCAAGCACATAAAAATATCCCAATGACCAACACAACTAGGCTAGGGGGCATCGAAGCCAACATCTACTACCACAAACATCCATGCTAGTCTGGTTGGTGTCAATGCCAACAGTCAAACAATGCAAAGTTCTCAACACATATCCCAATGTGATTGTTGACATCAATGCCAACACACTTGAAACCAATATCCATCCATACAATGCCAATTTTTCAACAATATCCCCCTTTGGAATTGATGGTAACACCTCAACCTCATCACTTCACTTTGATGGCCAATCCTCATGATGCTTCCACACTTCTCTTGCATGAGGCACCAACATCTTTCTCTCCTATGTATGGGCCATCACATATTCTCCATAACTTCTCCAATAATTCTCTCCTTTATTGACATCAATCGAAAATGGATTACAAGCTGCTTCTTCTTCCCCATGCAATCATCGATTGTCAATGACAGGGGCCTAACTACTGATGTGCATTTCGCTTTGCAAGCATCTCTTCAAGGACTAATCGCTGCGGCTACTAATCTATAAATTGGACATATGTGATATTCTCCCCCCTAAACATATACTACTTTGATTTTAATGCCTCCAATTTTTGACACCTTATGGCTATTAGCTGAATACTTCTCTTGCCAATGCATATTTTGTATCAGTTAAAAGGATATTGATACCAATTAAACTGATCATGGTATTCTTGATGCTGATAATACTAATCGTTAGTGATGCATTTCATATTTCTCTTCATTTTTGTTGCTACTTCATCCTCTATGCTCACTCCTCCTGAGCTTCTCAGCCACTTCTTCTCCCCTGAGATCATACTGCTCCAAATATGGATTGTTGCTTAAACAATGCCAATTTCACCAACCATTTGACACAGATTGGACAATGTACTAGGAAACCTCTTATTAGCTCTTTCTTAAAAATAAATGTCCACTTACACAAAAAAGCTACTCCATACGACCCTAGACCATCAATTGTCATAGCAATACCAATTGAAGACTAAGGGACATGAAAACTTATACCAATTGTGTTTCATGAACACAAGACTGACAAGCATAATAAAACCCACAACTTAAATGAAATAAGGGTATTTCACCCAAGATGCAAACATTTCATTTACACAACAATATTTCTTCCTAAGGCTAAAAATTGTTGCCTACTACTACTATCAAAGAAACTCCCCCTAAGAAAATTCTCTATGATCTCCTACAGTTGCTTATTTGCATCTACACAGGGAATAATCATGTGGGCCTAACTTAACGGTGGGCTTCCTGTCTTTCCACACTTTTGCTCCAATGCATCTTCTTCTTCCCACAATGTAAGATATTGTTGTGTGCTCCCCCTAAAATCATGTTGGTTGCACTTCTCCTCTCTCTTTCAATGTTGATACATTGAAATAAACAAATACATTACTGTAATCAGCAAGGGGACTCAACCATACCTTGAATAGTCAAATGCACCTCTCAGTTTATTGCTTCTAGCTTCCTGCATCTTACTTATTCAACCTCCCTTGAGGTCATTCTCTTCCTTTACTGAAGAGAAATAAAATATCTACTCCCCCTCAAAAGATCATCCTCTTCTTCTTCCAAATTTTCAATGGCCGAGTCCCGACAAAAGAATTACCTTCCAGCGTCTTGTTTTCCCATATTTTGGCTTTCTCTTGGCTGCACATGTATAGAGGAAACTTCTCCTTCAATTCCTCTTTCTTACCCCAAACCGACTTAATACCATTTTTCTTTGTTTGCAAGAGAATGGTAATTGGGTTATTGTTGCTCCCTTTCCTTACATGAAGCTTCCACTCATTATGGCTTTCGATTATAGAGGGATTTCTTCCTCCTTTATTTTTCAAGTTCTTTTGATACTAAGCACTGTAGACATACTCATAATCCTTTGCTCTTTCATTCATTCTTGTCTTCAAAGCTCGATCATATCTGCCAACATTATTGTCACGACCTCTACTATTGCCAACACACCTTTTCCAGACATCTTTGTGCATTTTTTGGGTTGCTACTACCCAACGCATCTTGTTTCTTTGCATGCCATTTATAGTCTAAGAATTTATGTCCAAAATTTTTGCAAGAAAAACAATAACCATGAAAATGCTTTTGAGGATTGAGGATGCCTTTTCTTTGATGGCTTTGTCCTTGAAGGGAAAATGACCTATGTTGGTTCTTATTGAGCCTTCCATGACTAGCTGGAATGCTTCCTTTCATTCTTGTTGCAGCTTCCTAGCTCTCTTTTATTGTTGCTTCTTACCCTTCTACTTCTACCTTTTCTTCTTTTTTTGTTGTTGCTTTCCTTGCTACTGGAGTTCGAAAACTTATTTTCCTCTGTTTTTGTTAGAACCTCTAGATGCCTTTATCTAGGAACTTGAACCTTCAACCTTTGCAATATTGGAGCTTGGTTTTTCTTTGAAACCCAAACCAGCCTTGATGAGAGGGGATATTTGCTTGGAAATAATATCATCCAAGGCTTTCTTGCTCTCCTCAAGCTTCTGATATCGACACAACTCTTTATTTGAATTTTATAAGTCATGTCTCAATGATACTACTTCAGTCTGTAGTCTCTCACAGTAAGCTTCCTTCTTACTCAGTTCATTGGTCAACATGCCACTCAACCTACTAGCCTCTTCTTGTTGATCATTAAGATTTACTATTGTTTTGCTCAACTTTTCATTCTCAAGCTCATAAATTTTTAGTTGCTCCTCTTGCTTGATATTTTCCTCTAATAGTTCCTTGATCTCCTTTAGAGCATAGATTAACTTTTTCCTAAAGTAGATCCTTTCATTTAGATCATTCTCTTCATTATCAGAGGTGTTATATGAGCCACCAAAGAGATCTGAAACCATCTCTCTATCCATGGAATCTTCCACAGGTCTAAGGGGTATTCCATCTACATCACTTCCAGTGATACCCCTATTCTCTTCATGGGATATCATTTCTTCTTCTTCAAAGGATCCCTCATTTTCTATTTCTACTAAAGTGGGTCTATCTTCATTACTACTACTAGATGCATGTCTATCTCTATCTTCAAGTGATTCACATGAACATATAGATAATGAATGGCCTATTTATTTACATTCATCACAAAGAAATAGCTTACCTTCAGAGAAACCTGACCTCTCTTCTGATTTTTCATCATCATCTCGAGAGTGATGAGAAGAAACTTGAGCATTAAGAGTAACATCTTCAATATTATCAACATCTCTTTTATGGGATTCTTTCTTCGACTTCTTCTTTCTCTTCTTCTCATCATTAGCAACCTTCACAGATTTAGGTTCATTGCTTGAGCAGCAAGGTTCTTCAACCTCCTCTTGAGTTATGTACCTTTCTCCTCCATATAGACATTGTAATATGTCCAACACTTCCTTTGCTGACTCACAATACCTCACTTTATCAGCATTTGGCTTAGATCACCCTTTCATGATAATCTTTTTGGCTTCTTCATTTTGCTCACTCTTGTCCCCATTCAATACGAAGCACCATACTTCAACATCTAAAGCCATTAAATAGGCTTCCATTCTAACCTTCTAGAGTAAATACTTATTTAAGAATGGAACTCCTTCTGATGTAAGCCAAGTTTGATTAGCCATTGTTTCCCTTTGATATACCTTCTAGCAATTAAGCTATTCCTGAAGGAACCAAGCTCTGATACTAATTGTTGGAAACAATGTTAATACTGAGAGGGGGTTAAATTAGTATTAAGGCTAATTTTAACTTTCTATGCCGATTTATTTTTCACTCATTCACTTGGCATCCACTAAATGAGAGAAACAATTAACAAACCATAACAATATCCATATGAATAACCACAAACATACACATCATGAGTAGCATAGATATGACACAAAGGTTTTACGTGGAAACCCTTTCAAGAAAAACCCACCAAAGCTTGTTGTTGTTATTGATGTAAAATAAGAGCACCTACTCTATTATATCAATCTATTTGTGAGACACCACTCACATCAACCACCAAATCCATTTGATTGTTTGCTAGCACCCACTAGCAAGAAGCACCAACTCCCTCCTTTTGTAGACACCTGTCCAACTTACCAGAAACACCAACTTCATAGATTTGTTGCAAGCACCAACTTGCAGATCTTTGGATTTATGCAAGAACCAACTTGTAGGAGGCACCAAACCCCAAGCCTTCTCAAACACCCACTAGAGATGGAAGCACCAAATTCCAATATGCATGCTCCAGCCCACACTCAAATAGGAACTAATGTTCACTGTAATTGGCAATAATACTGCCTAATATCAACTCTATTCTCTGTCCTCTATTGTAGCCTACTTTTATGCTCAACAACAGAAACTCCTCACAACCCACTTTCCACACTACAACATAAACTATTCTTGGCCTTCTGTTCTCAACAACATGCCTTCAACAATCGGCCCCTTCTATCCATAGTCTCTCTCAGCCTCTCACACAGCACATTCTCACTCAACCTTCTTCCTTTGCACAAGCACCTTCAACATCTTCTCATACAACAACGCATCCTCTCACGGAGTATCTTTATTCTTCTTAGGCACTCTCATCCTTTCCTTGTAGAATACACTCACTTGGCCTCACATAGCAGCATGCACACTCACACAGATCTTGTTAATTTTTTAGATTTTTCTATGTTGTTCCAATTACTTCAGCCCAAATCAATTCTTCATTTAGCAATGCATCCAATTATTAGCAATGTTTCCAATCATAAACAATAATTGGGGATATAACAATATATGAAATGATAAAAGATACAATATCACAACCAAAAGAGACACTAGATTGGTCAAATACCATGGAAAAACCCCACTACGAGGGAAAACTCTTTCAAATCTTCTTCTTATTAGATTGTTATAAAAAAAATTAGCAGAGAGTATAATGAGCCCAATACATAATCATGCAACAAATATTTACCCAATAAGAATCAAAGGCAGACTTCTAGAATTATTGTACAACAGAGAGAAACCTTCCAACCTTCAGACATTCATAGACAACTGCAGTCAACTACAGTCAACTATCAAACCCTAGCTAAAAACCCTAATTTCACTCATCAAGATATTCTGCGAACGGCTATGTCTTCCTGGTCGCTCCCTGAGACACTGTAAGTGAGTGACTATGGCACCTCGACTATCAAACCCTAGCTTAGAACCCAGTCTGTCCTTGAGGAACTATATGCAAGAGGTTATGACTGCCTAGTCACTCCGTGAAGTGTGGAAAGCGAGCTATTGGGGTCTGATCCTCCTAGAATTATCTCTGAACCCTAATCGCTTCCTTTAGGTTGTTATGCAAGTGACAGCAGCTTCCCAGTCGCTCATTGAAGCACTATGAGCATGAGACTACAGTCAAATCTATCCTATGACATGTGTGGGACCAGAAAATAGAAATCCTAGACACATGCAAGCCTCAAACCTGTGATTTCATAACATTGCGCGAACTTCCTTCGTCATACTTGTGTGAACCAAACAAAGAGAAGAAGAGAAGAGAATGCTTGATGATGATGTACAAATGAGATTGAGGTCTCTTGTAATTATAGGCTTCCATGAGGCTCCACTTGATGTTGAGGCTGACATGTCCAAATGTACATATGTGTGATGCCAACCTGACCCAATGTACATGTGAGGCTTCATAAATTAAAAAACCAACTTCTTCTTGTACAAATGAGGTTATATTTATATCAATTTTGGTCCTATCAAAAGGATGAATCCAATGCAATCATCATCTCTGTCATATGAGTTGTCGAATGTGGAATTTGACCCTAGTTGCATAAATTAACACTCCCTCTCAACTAGGAAGAATTCCACCTACCAATATCATAGTGTCACTCCATATCCATCTTTTCTCAACTCCATATGATGAAACATTCTCGAATCTAAAAGAAGAAGAACCGAGGAGCATTAGATTCCACCCAATATCTCATGAAGGAGTCACATATCTCAACCCCATATCGAGCAATAGGATATCCAAACACATAGGGGAGCACATCTCAACACTGGAATCACATCAGGGAGCTCATTCTCAACATAGAACCACAAAGGGGATAAAATATCAACCCAATCCTATTTCCTGCCGTTTTTCCCATCAATGACCCTGAAGAGTCATGAGGTAGAACACCCGTGTCATAATCAAATTGGGTTGTACACCCCAATTACAATATCAACCCATTGGCCAAACATGGAGCAGTATTCCCAACAAGCTTGGCTTATGAGTATGATGCCAACTGGGGTATACTCTGCATAGAACAGATAGGGGAGCATCATCTCCAACCCTATGCGTAGATATGGTAGTAGAATCTCCAACATTATGGGTAATAGATAGGGGTAATACCCTATTATCTAGAGATCCCTCAAGCCCAGGATCCCTTTATCTCAATTCCTCACACTGGGAGCTAAACATGGGGGAAGAGATGGTTGAATGTCCTCAATCAACACTACCCCTTATCAGGAGGGGTCACATCCATCATTCTAAGTTGTTCTCCAAAGACCAAGAACTTCCCTTTCATAAAATCCAAGGTGAGAATATCTGCAATCTGCTCATTTTTCGATATGTGATGGAGTCTAACGGCTCTTCTCTGCACCGTTTCTCGAATGAAGTGATATCATATCTCTATGTGCTTGGAATTGTCATGAAATACGATATTTTTTGCTTGATGGATCCTACTCTTGTTGTCACAATATATCACTATAGTATCTAGGACCCTCTCAAATAGCTCTCCAAAGAACTTTCTTAACCAAACTCCTTTGGAGCTAGCCATGCTAGCAGAAATATACTCTACCTCGACAGTACTCAATGCTACAAACTTCTTCTTCCTACTCATCCAGGATATCATGGAAGATCCAAGACTAAAAAAACATCCAATCATACTCTTCCTGTTGATAAAATTTCCTACCTAGTCAATATCAGCATATGCATGAAGTCGAACACATCCAAAAAAAATATCTCAGACCAAGTGTGATAGTCCCATGCAAATATCTCAGGATGTGTTTAGCAGTGATCCAATGTGCATGGAGAGGCTCGATCATGAATTGACTTAGCGTGTTCACTGCATAGCATATGTATGGATGGGTGTTCAATAGGAACATCAGAGCCCCAATCAACTATCTATACTCGGATGGATTCACCAAATCGGGTCCCGCATCTTCCCCAAATAACTTCTTGAAGTTCATTTCCATCGGTGTGGCCATGGACTTGAATTATGTCATTCCAAATCTCTCTAACAACTTCAAAACATATTTTCCCTGTGAAAGGAAAATCTCACCGAGTCTTTTCCACACCTTAAGGCCTAGAAAGTAGTGCATGAGTCCCAGGTCCTTCATCTCGAATTCAAAGCCTATCTCCCTCTTGCACTCAATCATCAAAGGCTCACTACAAGTCAAGAATAAATTGTCAACATATAAAACCAAAATCAATGGCATACCTTGAAGTAGAGGTTGGGATTGACATTTCTTGTGAATCCCAACTTCACCAAATAACTGTCTATGCGGGTGTACCATGCTTTGGGGGCTTGCTTTAAACCATACAATGCCTTCTTCAATCTGCAAACATGTGCCTTTCAATCCTCTACTTCAAATCCCTGTGGCTGCTCAACATACACTTCTTCTTGTAACATGCCCTGGAGGAATGTAGTCTTTACATACATCTGATGAAGATTCCATCCTTGACTTGAGGAAAGGGATATTATCGAACGAATGGTTGTGTATAAAGGCATAGGTGAAAATATATCATCATAATCCTCTCCCTCTTTCTGTGAGAATCCTCGAGCCATGAACCTTTCCTTGTATTTCTCAATGCTAGCATCATATCCATGCTTGATCTTGAATAGCCACTTTCAAGTCACCACAAATTTCCCCTTCGGTCTCGGCACAACATCCCATACATAATTCTTCATAATCGATTCATATTCCTCAACCATTCAAACCTTTCCAAACTTGTTATTTTAAAACTTCTTCGAATGTAGAAGGTTCAACTTGAATCATAGTTCTCACAGCAGCAACATATCCCTGATACCTGCATGGATACTTCCTTTCTCTAAATGATCTTCGAACAAGAACATGTCTCTCAGTGTCTTGTAGAGTGTCACGAAGCCAAATTTTTCTCTTCCTAGTAGGAGGGTCTAAGGGATCCATAGGCTCCATGGTATCATCAACAATATCAGACTAGGACTCGGGCATGGAAGGACCATCTAGAATATCCCTGTCATCTTTCCTCTTCTAGAGAGGAGGAGGTGGAGGAAGATATTTTTCTTTTCCAAGATAAAAAACTTCATTGAATGTTACATCCTTGCTAATTTCAACCTTCCTTTGTGTTAGCGCTTGGAATTTCACCTCAGGCTGAAAAAGGTAAACTCCAAGGCAACATCAAACCACTTAGCCTCGTAGCTAGCCCTACGGGGCAGGAGAGGGCTCTCTCCGGTTTATCTCGGTAAAGATCTTCAATGGGCGAGATAAGCAATAGGGAAACACTGATTTTAGGCTAGTAAACTGATCAAGAGGTTTGATTTGGGATTTTTAGGTTTTTGGTGGAAAATTGGGGAATGGCAATTTCGGGTGCGGGGATTGGACACAGTTTCCGCAGGGGGTTCTTTGGGGCGAGGTAGGAGACAGTATTGATGCCTTTGATAGAGGTGGATGGATGAGAATGACCGGTGAGGAGTTAAGGAGAGCAAGCAATAACCTTGAATTCCCCTTAAACAGTTGAAAACATTGATATTAAGCAAACTAAAAAGCAGAGCATGACAGTCATGAATTCTACTTTAACACTTCATTTGCCTAATTTGCAGAAGGAAAAGTAAGGAAATGATTCACATAACACACTTAAAAGTACAAAGAGAAACACACCATCAATACGTGTGACCACAAGAATCCCAAAAAGGACTGCAAAACCCTGGTCTTCCTTTGCCAAAAATTGCAGAGATACAGTGAGTAATACAATAAGAGCTTCACCCTCAAGAGTCCAACCATGAAAATGAGCAAGAAAGTACATAATATAGGCCATCTAACATCTTTCCCTGCCTCTAGGGGTCGAGCTCACTATCCTAGGAGCTGTTTCAACCAATTCTAAACTAAGCACTGAAAACTAGGCAATCAAAACAACTTGCCTCTATAAGCTAGGAAACCAATTCATTCATTAAATTTTACCTATCTTATGAATGAATCTTATCGAAGAGATAAATAAGTGTCCAAACATCATAAAATTACATCATTTACAACAAGGAGGATTAACATCAACTCCAAAAAGTCAAATCCAGTCAAAACTGCGTTTTGTTGAGCTGTAGGTTGAATTCCTGTGCAAACTGCCTCATGGGTCGCGCGCAATTCTTGGATGGGTCGCACGCCTTTGGAGGCACTTTTGAGGCACTTCCAGGTGTCCAAATGAGGCACACGTGGGCTTTTTGGAAAGGTCTGGATGTCTACTTTCCAACCCAAGTGGAATTTCGGAATTTGGTTGTCATTTGCCCCTCCAAAATTGCAATCTCCCAAGACTGCTTCCTGTGTGTCAAAAATGTGGCAGAAAGTCATTTTTTGCTTGTTTTTTGACTTTCTGGAGGCCCAAAACTTGGTGAAATTTCTTGGTAATGGCTGAGCAAGTGTAAATTTCCATGAAAAATCCAGAAATGTTGAGTTTTTCCAAAATGGAGTTGCCAAACGAAAGGGTCGCGCGCCGCGAAGAAAACCTGTGTTTGGCATAAAAAATTCACAATTGACAAAATTTTCTCCAAATTTCTTGAAATTTGGGCTGGGAGTCCCCAATAAAGTACCATGCTCATTCAAAGAAGCTTTGGCCAAAATTTGGAGTGGATCGGGCCTTTTCCGTCGTTTTAGTGCCTTGGCCAACCTCCTTGGATCTGGCGATTGCAATTTTGACATTTCTCTAAAATCATGACACCTGTGCAAAAAGTGAAGGAGGTTTTTCTTCTTTGGCATGTTATGGACAAAAACCTCTCTCAGTTTTCCAAAATTCATCTTTTATTGCTCTGGAACATCATTTGAGTGCAACTCATCCCGATGTGTGAAACAAGGAATTTTGTCGAAATGGAGCGAAATGAAGGGGATAGGGGGCTTCTAAATTCTTGGGGAAATTTTTGGAAGTAGGGAAGGATGTTAGAAAGTAGGGGAAAGTGGAATCTCAGAGATTGAGTGAGGGGAAGGGGTCCAAAAGGGAAAAACACAGGTCAAACCTAGAAAATTGCCAAGTTGTAGCTAGAAACTAGGGTTTGTGCAAAAATGAGGAATTTGGGGGATCTCAGTGATGGGAAGCATTTGATAAGGTATATGAAGGATAGGGGAAGGTGTATGAACATCTGGATACAAGTTTTGCCGATGATTTGACCGTCCAAGAGAAATTAGCTTTCAAAACCCTAGGAGAGGGAAATGACCTTGCCTAGGTGCAACTGAAGCATGAACAAGGTGTAAAATGACTCATTAGACACTGAGATGATAATGAAAACCCTATGAATGATGATAGACTCAGCTGAATAGTGACATAGATTGACATTTGGACAACTTTGAAAAAAGTGAGAGCAAACCCTAGACCTAATGCCTAGTGACCAAATTTTGCTTGAAAACTCTTTGAAATGACAAAATTTGACCTTGACACTCTGAGACCACTTTGTAAGAGCATATTTGATCACTGGAGGAAGGCTGGAAAGACTGACACTAACCCTTTGACCAGAAATATATATTCTATAAGATTTATAATTTTCACAATAACCCACAAACGTACATTTCCTTCCAGTTGCTTCCAACTTGTTCCTTTTGTCCTCCGGCATATGAAAATATATGACACATCCAAAGATATAAAGATGGCTTATGTTGGGCTTGACACCTGTGAACACTTCTTCGTGGGTCTTGTTTTCCAGTGCTTGATGAGGCACCTTGTTTTGAACATATACAACAATATGTGTTGCTTCTCACTAAAGGAACTTTGGCAACTTTTGATCATGGAGCATGGCACAATATAGACCTATTCTTTCTTTTCAATAATCCATTTTTTAGGGTGTATATGACACAATTGTTTCCTTCTTGATTCCTTCTTTCTTGAAAAATACTATGAATTCATTTGACATGTATTCCACACCATTGTCAGGCCTGAATACTTTGATTTCTTCTGTTTTCGATGAAATCTTTGAATTCTTTAAATATTTTGAAGGCTTCATCCTTATGCTTCAAACAATATATCCATGTCTTTCTAGAGAAGTCATTAATAAAGATTATATAGTAGAGATGACCACCAATAGACTGTACGAGCATTGGACCACATATATCGGAATGGATGAGCTGAAGGATGCCAATTGTCTTATTTTCACTAGAGGGGAATGGTCCCCTTGTCTTCCTTCCACTTGCACAACCTAGACATACTCCATCATGATGGGATTGAACATCGGGAATAACAAAGACCAAATTCCTTAATTTCGGAAGAGCCTCATAATGTATATGAGCCAATATTTGGTGCTATAACTCACTTAGGTGATTGGTATTATAAACCAATGCTAGAAGTGGTCTTCCAGTGACTCTATAGAGTCCTTCAAATATTGATCCTAATGTGAATGGATCTCCCATAGGTGAACCAACAGACCAAGTCATAAATTTTCCCTTGATGAAGGAAACCCTCATCCCTTTATCTTCCAAAGTGGATATAGATACCAAATTATTCATTAATCCTGGCACATACATAACATCATGTAGCAAAACTGATTCCCCATAATTCAAATGAAATTTGACAGACCCAAAACCTTTTACGGGATGAGTGGAGTTGTCTCCAAGAATAATCTTTAGCTTAGTCTCCCTCTCTACTAGATTAGAGAGAACTTCCTTATATCCAAAGAAATAATGAGTGGCCCCACTATCAACCAACCAACTATCCCACGAATCCGGAGGAGAATAACTAGTAAGTGCAGAAATAAGAATGTATTCAAATTTATTTACAACATTACTTTCATACCTAGGAAATCTTGACTTATTTTGAGGATGACGATCTTCTTCACGGTCGCTTGAGGTATCTATTCTTCTACTTTCATATCTTTTATTGCGGTTATTTATTCGATCATCTTTTCTCCTTTGATTATTGAACATGTTTTTGTTGCTTCTAGTATTGTAATGTGGCCCTTTGTTCTTGTCGGGACAATATCATCCATAATGACCCTTCTTGTGACAATTATAACATTCAATATGAGATGATGTTCTATCAATCTTTCTTTTGCATTTTGAGGAGGAGGCTTTCTTGATGGACCTCCTTTTTCTTTCTTCTTCCTTTTTTCATGAGTGACATATCCATCGGGCTCTCCTTCTTCATGTTTTTAATGCTTCCTCTTGATATCATCCTTGATTCTTCTTATGTAAGATTTCCAACAATTTCATCAAATGGTAGGAGGACATTGTTGTTTCTTATGGTAGAAATGAAGGTTTCCCAAATAGGAGGGAAACCTCTTAGAGTCAAGATCACCAATTCATTTCCAGACACCAATTCTCCAACTCTTTGCAATTGATCTCTAAGATGAGATATCCTCATTATGTAGGATTGCAGAGACTCTCCTTTGTTCATCCTGGTGTTTTTGAGTTGATATTTCAAGGAGATGATTTCATTCAAATTTTTGACTTCATGCATGCCGACTATCTTATCATACATGTCTTTAAACCTTCTCTAGTTTCCAACATATGAAAGTAAATTATCTTGTAAACCATCAATTATAATTTTCCTTGCTTTTAACTTACCTTTCTTGTGATTTTTTTGGGTCGCAATGGAAGCATTCTCTGAAGGCTCAGGTAATCTTCCTTGAATATAGTCCAAAACATCATTGTTATCATCTACGATATCCAACTTGACTTTCCATGCAACAAAATTGGATGAGTCACCCAACTTCTCATCACTCTTGAAGAAGGAAGTAATATTATCTTTGACTAGATCGAATCTTTGAATTTTGAAAATATGATTGCTTCAATGGTTGTCTCCTTTTGGGCTTGTCCTTCACCTTATCTCTGATATCAAATTTTCAGATATTTCTATGTTGTTTCAATTAATTCATCCCAAATCAATTCTTAATTTAACAATGCATCCAATTATTAGCAATGTTTCCAATCATAAATAATAACTGAAGATAGAGCAATATATGCAATGGCAAAGGAGACAATAACACAACCACAAGAGACACCATATTGGTCAAAGACCAGGGGAAAACCCCACTAAGGGGGAAAACCATTTCAAATATTCTTCTTATTAGATTGTCATAAAATGTTTTAGCAGAGAGTACAATGAGCCCAATACATAATCATCTATTATGAAACCAGCTCAAGAAAAAGATAGAAAAGATAGATCAACACCTTAGAATTCAGCCTCTTCGAGGGGGCAACCTCCTTTACATTACATAAATGAACAATTCTTGGATGATTCAAATGACAAAACCTACTTTCTATATATAGGAGTCTAAGGAGTCACAATATAACCCAGCCGACCTAACAATAATAATATAAAGCCACAAAAATAACAATAGAGGGATTCTATGGGGCACAGTAATAAAAATATGGGGACAATAGGGGCACAACAATATTAATAAGGGATACAACTACAATAATAATGGGGTAATCACTAGTATTATAGGGACCCAACATGCCCCTCTCCTTCAAAAAAGTGTTGTCCTCAACACTTGAGTAGTTCTGGATGCTTCTGTATAAAATTCTCATCCTCCCATGTGGAATCTTCAGCGGATAAGTTCTTCCACTTGATAAGATACTCCGAAATTGATCGATTTCATAGCTGTCGAGTTCTTGTTTTTGTGACTGCTTCTGGTTCCAATATAATTTTTCCTTCCTAGTCAAGTTCTGGAAATATTGTTTGAACTGGGAGCTTGTCACCTATAACCTTCTTTAAACATGAAACATGGAAAACTGGGTGCAATTGAGAAGCTGCAGGAAGCTCCAATTTGTATGCCATAGTACCAATCTTTTGCAACACCTTGTACGGACCATAATACTTTGGTGATAATTTATTATCCTTCTTAGCTTGCTTGAGAGACATTTGCTTATATGGTTGTAGCCGTAGGAATACCCAATCACCTACATCAAAACTTCTTTCGCTGCGATGTTGATCTGCCTGTTGTTTCATTCTATTATGTGCCAACATGAGGTTATCCTTTAAGAGTTGGAGGACTTGTTGTTGATGTTCGATGTGATGTTCCACTGCTTGAACCTTAGAATTTTCTCTTAAATATGATGTGATGGATGGTGGCTGATATCCATAAAGTGCTATAAATGGGGTCATTTTTGTTGACGTATGCAAGGAAGTGTTATACCACCATTCAGCCAGAGGCAACCATTTGACCCATTGTGTCTGTTTATCAGATACAAAGCAATGAAGATATCCTTCCAAACATTTGTTTACTATCTCAGTTTTCCCATCAGATTGAGGATGATAAGATGAGCTATGAGCTAACTGAGTACCAAGACAAGAAAATAATTCTGTCCAAAAATTTCTAGTGAAAATGGGATCTCTGTCACTTACAATAATCTTTGGGTTTCCATGTAGCTTTTGAATTGTTTCCATAAATGCAATAGAAACTGTACTGGCTTTAAATGGATGTGATAATGCACAAAAGTGTGCATACTTGGTAAGTCTGTCAACTACCACCATGATGACACTCTTTCCCTCAGACTTGGGTAAACCTGTGATAAAATCCATTGAAACCTCCTCCCAATGTTGGCTTGGAATGGATAAAGGTTGTAATAGACCCAGTGTCTTAATTGTTTCAACTTTATTTTGTTGGCAAACCAAACATTCTGCCACAAACTTTTGAATATCTGATTTAAGGCCATCCCAAAAAAATTCCTTCTTAACCCTGTGGTAAGTTTTTAAAAATCCTGAGTGCCCTCCTAAGGGAGAAGTGTGCAATTCCATAAGAATCTTTTGTTTTAGCTGGGAATTCTTACAGAGGTATAAGTGATCTTTGTACCATAACAAATCATTTTGCCAGCTAAATGTATCAGACGTACTGGAATCTTGTTGTAACTTTCGAATAAGTGCCCAACTTCTTCGTCATTCTTCCATTCCTCCCTTGCTTCGTTTATCCAATCTGGTTGGATAATAGAAATGGCGCACAACAATGCTTCCACATCCTCATGCTTTCTTGAGAGTGCATCTGCCACCACATTTTGCTTCCCTTTTTTGTAGATGATTTCAAAGTCATAACCCAACATCTTTGTGACCCACTTTTGTTGCTCTTCAGAGGATAATCTTTGTTCTAAAAAGTATTTAAGGCTATCATGATCCGTTTTTACCTTGAAGTGTCTTCCCATTAGGTAGGGTCGCCATTTCTTAAGTGCATGGAGTATTGCCAACATTTCCTTCTCATAAATAGCTTTGTGTAAAAACTTTCCCTTGATTGGACGACTTTCAAAAGCAATGGGTCTTTCATCTTGCATTAAAACAGCACCAATTCCATTTCCTGAAGCATCATTCCACAATAAAGGTTTTTGTGAAGTCCGGTGTAGCTAAGACTGGTGCTTGGCACATTGCCTCTTTAAGATGTTTGAAGGCCTTTGTTGCTTCTGAAGTCCATGAAAATGCATCTTTCTTCAATAATGTTGTTAGAGGTGCTGCTATTCTCCCATAATTCTTAACAAACTTGCGATAATACCCTGTCAACCCGAGAAATCCTCGCAGATGCTTTATGGATGTGGGGATTTTCCATTCCTTAATGGCTTTAATTTTGCTAGGGTCTACCTTAACTCCTTCATGAGATACAATATGACCCAGATATTCCACCTCTTGTACTCCAAAGAAACATTTGGATCTTTTTGCATATAATTGTTTCTCCTCCAATAGTTGTAGCACCTTGTCAACATGTTCAACATGATCCTTCCAAGACTTGCTGTAGATTAGTATATCATCAAAAAATACTAACACAAATTTTCTAAGGAATGGTTTGAAAATGGAATTCATCAAACCTTGAAATGTTGAAGGTGCATTGGTAAGGCCAAAAGGCATGACCAAAAATTCATAATGACCCTCATGAGTTCTAAATGTTGTTTTCGGAATGTCTTCGGTCTTCATTCTAATTTGATGATATCCTGAACGAAGATCCAACTTGGTGAAGTAAATTGATCCATGCAATTCATCCAGTAATTCATCAATGACAGGAATGGGAAACTTATCTTTAATAGTGAGCTTGTTGAGCTCCCTATAATCCGGACACATGCGCCATGATCCATCCTTCTTGTGCACCAATACTACTGGAGCAGAGAAAGAACTTTGACTCGGTTGAATTATACCAGCCTCTAGCATTTCTGCAACCATACGTTCAATTTCACTCTTTTGGGCATAGGGATATCTGTATGGCCTGATGTTTGGAGGAACACTTCCTGGAATCAGATGAATAGCATGATCATGATCACGAATAGGTGGGAGACCTTTGGGAGTCTCAAATACCTTGAAATGATTGTCCAAGACTTTTTGGAGATCTGGAGAAATAGATGATTCCAATGTGGAAACATCTAGCGAACATAATTGTGCAATTACACCTCTTTGTTCCTTTTTTAGAAGCTTTGTCATACCATTAGAGCTGATTATCTTTCCCAGTTTCCCTGCAATACCCCTTAATTCAACTTCCTTTCCTTCCACAGAAAATTTCATGAAAAGTTCTTGAAAATTAAAAGCTATTGTACCCAAGGATTGTAGCCATTGGACTCTTAGTACAACATCAGCACCTCCCATTGGAATGGAAAGCATTGGGCTAGTCAATACATATTCTCCCATGGATAGCTTGATATTATGGCACTTTCCAGAGCAATTTATTGTTCCTCCATTTGCAACCATCACTTGACACTCTGGTGCTGGATATAAGAAGCAATTCAATTCTTTTGCCACCTTACAATGAATAAAATTGTGGGTACTTCCTGAATCAATCAACACTATTACCTTTTTCTTCTTGATTTGTCCTTCTATCTTGATGGTTTGAGGAGTGGTAATTCCCGCCAATGCATTACAAGATATGGTTGGATTCATTTCTTCTTTATCTAGGCTTTGTTCCTGGAGTATATCCTCTTCTTTTGACCTTTCTTGCTCCTTTTCTTCTTCCTCTTCACAATCTATGTAGAATAATTTCTTCTCAACACACTTATGACCTTTAGTGTATTTACTATCACAACTGTAACAAAGCCCTTTTGCTCTTTTTTCTTCCAATTGTTGTGGTGTCAACCTTATAGGTTGTGGAAGACTAGGGGCCACAACACTTCCATCTTTATAGTTGTGAGTGGTATGCTTCCTGGTTGCCATAATTTTGCTTTCCATTTTTCTTGCTAACCTGAATGCCTTCTCTAATGAATCAGGTTCCCAAAGGCGAACATCATGTTGGATATTATCCTTTAAAGTCCCTATGAACACATCAATCCTGTGCTCCTCTGGAATATTTTTTACCCTTATGTTCAATTTTGGAACTCCTCAATGTGCTCCATTATTGAACCCTTTTGTTTGAGACTTATCAATTGGCTAAAAAAAGTGTTGCTTTTTGTATCTTCATAATGTGCTATCAATTCTTCTGTAAAAATTGCCCAAGTGATAATTTGTTTACGAGAGCAAAGCCATTGATACCATACAAACTGATTTGGTTCCAAATATAAAGTTGCAATACGTACCTTTTGTGTGTTTTTCACATTATTGAGATCGAAAAATTGCTCCATCTGTAATATCCATGTTGCGGGATCCTTGCCATCAAACTTCCTCATATCGATTTTTGGAATATGGTGGGTCTTCGATCCCACATTAGAGTCTATGAAATCATGATTAACATTTCTTTTGTTCGCATCATGAGTTTCCTTTACTACCTTTTCACCGTTAGTAAGTATTTCTTGTAGAAAATTTGTCAAATCTGTCTTCAAATCTGCCATGTCTCTCTTCAAATCTGTCTTCAAATCTATCTTCAAATCATCCATCTTAGCTTCCATGCCCTTTATCTTAGCTTCTATTAGCTTTTGTGAGAGTGACATTTGTTGCACTTGGTCTTGTAATTTTGATATATCATGTAGCATTTCTTCCTCTTCTTCATGAGTCATGCTAGAGCTTTCAGGTTGCTTACTAGGTG
The DNA here is from genome assembly GCA_031772625.1 of Pinus tabuliformis. Classification (NCBI taxonomy): domain Eukaryota; kingdom Viridiplantae; phylum Streptophyta; class Pinopsida; order Pinales; family Pinaceae; genus Pinus; species Pinus tabuliformis. The sequence goes on along the minus strand of CM062814.1, from coordinate 688,601,060 downwards.
CTTGCATTTTCTTTCCTCGGGGCATCAGTTATCGATAATAATGCTCTACTATGCCCTTTTAATTCCTTCAAAATAAATTTTCAAACCAAGCTTAAGCAAAAATTTAAAAAAATCTACACACCTTTTTTCACTTTGTAGGAGCTCAATATTGCCTCTGATGTATCTCTATATTTTCGGATCATCCAATTCTAAAATTGTGATCTATAGTAGCCCTCTGTGTCCTCTTTCCAATGCCACCAGTGTGATCCAAATTGGATTCTCCAAGGAAGATTTATGCGAAATCTCCCACAGTGACTTGATTATAGACTAGTTCAGTAGAGCGAACTTGTACGATGTGACACGAGTCACTTTTTTGACATTTGGCTCTGAAAAATATGTACAAGAAACTACAGTCCGTCCTCTTTCTAAACCTTCTTATGAAATTTCAATCCGATTCTCGGAGAGAAAGTTATGATGATTTTCCCCAGGTCACCTGTTTGGAATGTAATTCAGGAATCTGCAAAAAGACCAACTTTCTCAGATCATATCTCCACAAATATAGCACTAAAAGCTCTGAAATTCGGACCCGAGATTCAATGCGATTTCTTCTCAAATGGGTTTTCCTTTTACCTTCTGAAACGTTGCAAAAAAAAAGTTATAGCGAAAATGCCACGATGACCTGTTTGGAGCAGTGAAACCCTAGAATCCAAAGCTCTGATACCAAATGTTATGAAACCAGCTCAAGAAAAAGATAGAAAAGATAGATCAATGCCTTAGAATTCAGCCTCTTCGAGGGGACAACCTCCTTTACATTACATAAATGAACAATTCTTGGATGATTCAAATGACAAAACCTCCTTTCTATATATAGGAGTCTAAGGAGTCACAATATAACCCAACCGACCTAACAATAATAATATAAAGCCACAAAAATAACAATAGAGAGATTCTATGGGGCACAGTAATAAGTCCCCACAACAATATTAATAAGGGATACAACTACAATAATAATGGGGTAATCACTAGTATTATAGGGACCCAACATCATCCAAAAAAGAATTATCTAATACAAATTAGAATCAGACTTCAAGAATTATTGTACAACAGAGAGAAACCTTCCAACCTTCAGACATCCACGGAAAATTGCGATCAACTGTCAAACCCTATCTCAGAACCCTATGTGCACTCGTCAAAATATTTTGCAAATGACTGTGTCTTCTTGGTCACTCCACGAGACACTATAAGCGAGAGACTGTGGCACCCTGACTGTCAAACCCTAGCTCAAAACCCAATTTCTCCTTGAGGTACTATATGCGAGAAGTTTGGACTTCCTAGTCGTTCCCTGAAGCGTGGAAAGCAAGTGACTAGGGTCTGATCCTCCCAAAACTGTCTCTGAGCCTCGATCGCTTCCTTCAAGCTATTATGGGAGTGATTGCAACTTCCCAACCGCTCTCTAAAGCACTGTGAGCATGCAACTGTAGTCGAATATGTCCTGTGATGTGCATGTGACCAGAAAATAGAAACCCTATACACATGCGAGCCTCAAACCTGTAATTTCAGACCATTGCGCGAACTTCCTCCATCAGACCTGTGCAAACCAAACAAATAGAGGAAGAGAAGAGAATGCTTGATTGTGATGTACAAATGAGATTGAGGTCTCTTGTATTTATAGGCTTCCATGAGGATCCACTTGATGTTGAGTCTGACGTATCAAAATTTACATATGTGTGAGGCTAACTTGACCCAATGTACATGTGGGGGTTCATAAATTCAAAAACCAACTTCTGCGTATCTAAATGAGGTGATCTTTAGGTCGATTTTGGTCCCCTTCAAAAGAGGAATCCAATGCAATCATCATCTCTATCATATGGGTTTTCCAACGTGGAATTTGACTCTAGTTGCATAAATTAACAAATCTCTCCTCACAACTCACTCAACAATGTTGTATTTCCCCCACATTGCTCAACTGTGCTCCTCTGTTGCACATTGGTCGATGTTGCCTTTGCTGCCCATCACTCTGCCATTCACGTTGCCTAAGTGTTTACTCCTACATATCTCTCCATCATGTTGTTGCATCTAACGAGGCCACTGCTACCTCATTAACCTTTGAAAATGGGAATCTGAGTGATCTCCATACTGAGAATTAATTCTCGGTCCACTTGCACACTCCAACGAGGCTCTTCATGCTTATTCATGGCTCACATATTTGGATTATACTTTAGGATGGATTCTCATGCATCGTGGTCCTCACTGCCTTGACCCAGCGATCTCTACAGTTGCCATTAGTCTTACGACACAAATCCCTCTGCGTGATCATGGTCCTTGCTACTAACTCATCCATTTTTCATACACCTTTATGCTACCATTTCAGAGATTTTACACCATAGTGCAATTTCAGAGCCAATTTATATCGTAATGTTTATTAAAAGAGACGTTACGAAATCACAATATTCTGATTGACCTTTAGCCCCTTCTGCTTAGCCTCTCTTGTTCTTCCACCATGGGACTGGGAGCTGTGACCAGCGACTTCATATACCACTGTAGTGTTATATCAGACCCCCTACATATTGTAACTTTTATTGAAAATCCCTTACAAAATCACAAAATATGGATTGGCGTTTAGCTCCTTCTACTTAGCCCTTTATTGCATTTCCTCCATAGGACAGGGTGCCATGACTAGCGATATAGAATTCAAGTGCCAAGGCCTTCAGGCTCCTGCTGGGGGCTTATCTACCTATGTTATAGCTCTCCACCTTGGTTCTTTTGGGTTTCCACAACCAAGCACCACCAACATCGGAAGCTCCCTCCATCATAACCTTTTAAAACTGCTTTTATAACTGAGTTATGATGTCTCCTTCCTCCAAAATACTCTATATAAATTAGGTGCGAGGTCTCACTTTACACCCTAGGTTCTATTGGTTTCCTCATCTAGGTGCTAAGAAATTGGAGCCCATTTCACCATAACTTCTCTCTAAACTACAATTATGGAGGAGTTATGAAATTATGACCTCCGAAATACTTCCCACATGGCATCACATAGCACTTAGGTGCTAGGCTCTTCTCTACGTCCTTGGTTCTTTGGGTCCTCACGACCAAGTGCCAATTAATATCGGAGCTCCTAGGCATCGGGTCTTTCACAAAAAAATAATTACCAAGGAGATATGAAAACTCTAACCCCTGAAATTCTTCATAGCACTTAGGTGCTAAGCTTGCTCTACGCCCTTGGTCCTTTGGGTCTCCCATGACCATGTGCTAGTCTCAGTGGAGATCTACACATCGGATTGAAACTTTCCCATAAAACAATTAGACAAGAGTTATAGAAACTCCAACCTCCAAAATTTGACCTATGAAACGACATCATGCTGATGTCATCAACTCCACTTGGCGCCTCCTTAGTGGTGACACGTGTGACATGGATTTTCCCCATTAGGCCACCCAAAATGCTGAATCTGACTTCCACGTGTCCTTTGTACAACCACGTCATGTGCCTCATAAGCTTCTCAGGGCCAATCACTTGCTTCCATGTGTCCTATTAGAGGAGAGAGAAAGGAGTCCCTCAGTCCTTGGTTTTTCAACGAATTATCTTTGTAATTCTCGTCAAATCAGAACCTCAATGCTTTTAAAGGAATTCAATTTATAAGGACTTACGAAACTCCGAGGTTTTGATGGTATTGTCCTCCTGAGGTTCCACCCTACTCTGGGCTTCTCATTAGGGGAATTTTGAGGTCTAAAATGGGCCTCCTACGAAAATTGTACAACCAAAATAAAATTTATAATAACCAATAGGATTCAAGACGATGATGTCAACCATGGGGGATGATTCACCATTTTTGGAGTAAAAAAGCAAAAAGATAATAAAATAATAAAACTATTTTTTCAACTTGTATTTTCAACTTATCTCCTTAAGGTTTTACTCAAGCTTTGAGAAGGAGTACTCATTGGATGCACAATTCAATTTCTCATCCAAAGAGTACCCATGTTGCATACTTTCAATGGACCCTGCTACATGAAAAATGAGAAACACATGAAAAAATGTGATTGCAATTACGTTTTTAATGTATTTCTCATTTTCATGTAGAAGGGTCCATAAAAAGTATGGAACATGGGTACTCCTTGGATGAGGAATCAAATTTTTCATCTAACGAGTGTTTCCCCTCAAAATTTGAGTAAAACCATAAGGAGATAAGTTGAAAAAATAGTTTTTTCTTTTTTCCCTCTAAAATTTGATGATGTAATCTAATCTTATTTTATTTTTTCAGAACGAAAAAGCATCATTGTATTATATTGAGACTATATAAAGGTTCCAGATAGTACAAAATTCCACTTTGGAAGCTGGATGATCTTGATTTTGAAAACAGAAACTGAAGGATGATTTCCTTCAAGATGGGAAAGAAACCATCTGAGCTGTTCCGAAAAAACAACAGAAAAAACAAATACCAGTCATATGTGCATCACATGCAGGAACATTTCTGATATTAAACGTAGATTTCAGAGATTACTGGACATCCATATATCATGTCATATACAAGGTTAAACAAAAAAGATGAAAAAAGAGAAAATCTGGAAATAACCAAAGGAGAGTTAAGATCCAGTTATAGAGAAGTCCTGGATAAAACATGAATTCTCGCCATATATTACCTTCATGGACCAGGTACCTAATTCTAGAAGCAGACCTTCCTTTGACAGGCAGTCCGCTTGCTGATTCTATGCATGGTAAATGTGTTGAATGGAGCAATCTCTCATGAGACCCCAAAAAAACATAATCCTGTCCATCCAACCTGCGAGGTTTGGGCTCCTAATATGGCAAGTTCCTTTGACATGATCGATCATTGTTTTGGAGTCACCAAAAATTGAAATAGCCTGTATATCAAAAAAGATGCAGAAAGCAAGAAGACCCGCTAGAGCCCTTGCCTCAGCCATACTATTTCTGCCCTTTCCTCCATTCCATGAAATAAAATATTCAAGATTCTCATCCATTATAATGTGAACCCCGCAGCCACAAGTATTTTGTTGCTCAGCACCATCAAAAAATGCTCTTGGGGTTCCTGAGAGATAAATTTCCTTCTCTTTTCTGTTGCCTCTTTTCATTTTGGGCTGCTTTTTTGGTACAGAATCATAGATGGATATGATATGTTGCAAAATAGTCTTGAGAGGGTACTTTGTATCTCTGAAGATTTTGCTATTCCTCCACCTCCATGCACACCATAGGACAATAATAATAATAATAATAGATCTCCATGAATCTCTCTGCTGACTCCACCATTCAAAGACTACATGAGTTGAAACAAACACAACCCGAGGGAAACCATATAGAATTGCCAATTCATGCCAAATTTGCTGATTTTATTGGCATTGGAAGAACATGTGATAATTGGATTCCTCGGCTGATTCGCACATTGTGCATCTACTCGGCCCGTGCAAATTCATTTTCTTTAGATTTTCCCATGTCAAATTTTTATTGTGGAACACCAGCCACGAGAAATATATTAATTTTGGAGGGCATCCTGTCTTCCAGAAGAGCAGTGGATACTTTGTGCTAGAGTGAATGGTCTTTAATCCCATCAGATCTATATAAATGACTTTTACCCGAACCTGCAGGTTTGCTTTTGGCACCATCCAGATTAGGAGGTCTACTGGCCTTGAGCGATGAAAGCCGCAACTTCTCAGCACTTCCTTTACAGAGTTCCAAAGCCTAGCCAAAGACTCTGGCATGCCGAGATCAATGGCCTCTTTCCAGAGAGGGAGTGGGCTTTCCAGGCTGTAATGAGCTTGTCCCAAGTATTATTTTATACTTTCCACTATTATTTTATAATTTCCTTAGGAGGCCCATTTTAGACCTCAAAATTCCCCTAATGGAAATTATGACCTCCAATATTTCGAGTTCTGATACTCTGAGGTTCCATCTTGCTCCGATATTCAACCTTTTGAGGTTCAATGTGCACAACCTTCCAAAAATCAACTCTGATATTCAACCTACTCCTTTCGGGTCTCTTTTAAATAAAATGTTGAGGAAATAAACTGCCAAGATCTGATATTCCAACCTTTCCGATATTGGGTCCTGATGTTTTGAGCCTTCTTTGATATCAGGTTTCGAGAATCGGCTCTCGAAACTCCAACCCTCTAAAATTTTGTCCTCCCGAGGTCTCAAAATGGTAGTTTACTCTGATATTTCATATTGCTTAGGACTTCAAGATCCTGACTTCAGCAGTCCACAACTTTTGATCTCGAGGGCCATTCATGGACTTCCACATACCGTTGGAAAGCTATTTTAGAGAAATTTCTAGTGGAGATTAAGTCATGTAGTATTTGAGCCCATTTTATATTTGAAAAATGAATGCAAAATATTTGACGTTATTTCCACCTTGGCTCTTTTTGCTTCTGTCTCGAACCTGCTCTTCAGAGGAATTTTGAAAGGTTCCACATACCATTAGAGATATCTTTCAGAGAACTAACCAACTGTGCCATATCCAAGAGTATCTGAGCTGATCTCTTGAGGCAGAACCTCCTCCAAAGTCTGGGACTCCCAACCACCATAGTCATCATTTTATGGCTTCTCCAATAAGCCTGCTACTATGGTGATTCTCTATTGAAGAATGTAGCAACCATAGGAACCCCCCTGAGCTTGAAACATCAAGCACATCAAACTAGCCCAATGACCATCACAACTAGGATATGGGACATCAAAGCCAACATTTGTTGCCACAAACATCCATGCTAGTCTGGTTGACATCAATTCCAATGCTCTTGCCTATAGTCAGACAATGCCAACTTCCCAACACATCTCCCAACGTGATTGTTGACATCAATGCCAACACACTTGCAACCAATATCCATCTAGAAAATGCCAATTTTCCAACATATTGTGCACCAATACTACTGGGGAAGAGAAAGAAATTTGGCTACGTTGAGTTATACCAGCCGCTATCATTTTTGCAACCAGACATTCAATTTCACTCTTCTGGGCATAGGGATATTTGTAACGTCTAATGTTTAGACCAAAAATTATTGAAATCATATGAATAATATGATCATGATTGTGAATAGGTGAGAGACAATTGAGAGTCTCAAATACTTTGGAATGATTGTCAAGGACACTTTGGATATTTGGAGAAATGGATGACTTAGATGTTTTTACATCTAGTGAGAATAATTATGCAATTACCCCTCGTTTTTCCTTTTTCAAAAGATTTGTCATGCCAGTAAAGCTAATTATCTTCGTAGGTTTCTCTGTGATAACCCTTAATTCAATTTCAATTTTGAATTTCAAGAAGAGTTCTTGAAAATTAAAATAAATCATCCCCAAAGATTGTAACCATTGTACTCCTAATACCACATCAACACCACCCATTGGAATGGAAAGCATTGGACTATTTTATACATATTCCCCCATGGTTAGATTTATATTATAGCACTTCCCTCAGAAATTTATAGTTCCTCCAGCTGCAACCATCACTTGACACTTTGGTGCTATATAGAAAGAAATTTCATTCCTTGGCTATCTTACAATGAATAAAATTATGGGTACTACCTAAATAATTCAACATTATTACCTTTTTCTTCTTGATATATCCTTCTATCTTGAATGTTGAGGGGTGGCGATTCCCATCAAAGAATTACAAGATATTATCATATTCATTTCTTATTTTTCAACCCCTAGGTTTTCTTCCTAGTGTAAATCTTCTTATTTTGATGTTTCTTGTTCATTTTCTTCCTCCTCTTCACAATCTATGTAAAATAATTTCTTCTCAGCACACTTACGACCTTTAGTGAATTTTCTATCACAATTATAACAAAGCCATTTTTCTATTTTTCCTTCTAGTTTTTATGGTGTCAACCTTGTAGGTTGTGGGAGGCTAGGAGCGGAAACACTTCCATATTTATAGTTGTGAGTGGTAGAACTCCTTATTGCCATAATTTTGAATTCAATTTTTCTTACTACCCTGAATGCATTCTCTAATGAGTTAGGTTGCTAGAGGTGAACCTCATGTTGGATGTTATCCTTTAAAGTTCTTATGAAGACATCAGTCAGATGTTCCTCTAGAAGATCAATTACCTTGATATTCAATATTTGGAATTCCTCAATGTGCTCCCCAACTGAACCCTTTTGTTTGAGATTTTTCATTTGGATAAAAAAGGTATTTCTCTTTGTATCCTCATAATGTGCTCTCAATTCCCCCATAAAAAATGTCCAAGTGATAAGTGATTTACGAGAATAAATCCATTGATATCATACAAATTGATTGAGTTCCAAATATAAAGACACAATGCATACCTTTTGTGTGTGTTTCACATTGTGTAGATCAAAGAACTCATCCATCTGAAGTATCGATGTTACTAGATCATTTCCATCAAACATCCTCATATTGATATTTTAAATATGGTTGGTCTTCAACCCAGAATTAGAGTCTCTAAAATCATGATTCACATTCCTTTTGTTCTCATCATGGGTTTCATGGAATATCTTGTCACCACTAGGAAGCCTTTCCTGTAGAAACTTTGTCAAACCTTCCATGTCCCCTTTTATGTTTGCTTTCATAACTTTCATTTCATGTTTGGTTGCTCTTTGTAAGAGCAAAATTTATTGCACTTGGTCTTATAATTTTTATATATCATGTTGCATTTATTCCTCTTCTTCATGCATCATAGTAGAGCTTTCTGAGGGCATAATAGGTGTTTCATTTTTTGGTTTGGGAGGAATTTTGGAACCAATTAATGATATCTATGCTTCACTATGCCCTTTAAATCATTTCAAACTTATTTTTCAATTTCTTTTTAATGTAAAATTAAAAATACACACCATTTAAGAGCTTGATTTTGAGCTTGTCGATATGGTTGACCCTGAAACTATTGTATCTCTATGATTTCAACCTCCCAAGGTCTAAACTTGTGTCTGGAGGTAATTCTTTATGTCTTCTTTTCAACACCACAAGTCAGCATGACTCTTGGATTCTTCAAGATAAAGTCATGCCAAATATCCCACGATGAATTGATTATGGACTAGTTCAGTAGAGCGACCTTGTGTGAGATGCCACGTGTTACTATTTCAATGTTAGACCATGAAACTCGTACTCAAAAAACTATACTCTATGCAATTTCATTCATTTTTACAGAATTCAAATCTGATGCTTGCAGACAATGTTATGACAATTTTCCCTAGGACACCTGTTTGATATTAAATTCTAGAGCATACAAAAACCCTAACTTCCTTGGACCATATCTCTGAGAAATAGTGAACCAAGGTTTAAAGTTTAACCAAATGTTCATCAAGAATTCTCCTCCATGTGGTAACAATTTCATGGTGTGAAGCTTCGCAAAAAAAAAAAATTATAGTAAAATCCTGTTTGAACCAACAAAACCCTAGGATCAAGGGCTATGATACCAAATGATTTGTATCAAGATCAAAATAGCACAAAAACATAAGAAAAAATAGATCAATAACTAGATAATAAGCCGCTTCGACAAGAAAACCTCTCTTTACATCTCATAAATGAACAATTCTTTAATGATTTAAATGACAAGGTCTCCTTGGTATATATAAGAGTCTAAAGGCTCAAAATATAATTAGGGCCTACATAACAATAATAATGTAAGGGCACAATAATAACAATATTGGGATCCTATGGGGCACACAATAACAATATAGGGGCTACACTAATATTATAGGGACCTAACACCGACACGAGTCTTTCAGTTTCCAGCAGAGACAAATCAATTAGGATCAAACTTGATCTGTTAATCCAAAAATACCAAGCCCAACATGTCTGCTTGTGATCAAACAAAGCCTTATTCAATCGTGACACCTCTTCTCATGTACCTCAAATCCTTGAGGTATCTGTGTGTACACTTCTTATTCCTCAATTAATTCATTGAGAAAAATGATCTCTGCATCCACCTAGTGAAAATTTCAAAGAAATGATAACAGTTCTAACATAAGTGTACCTCATGTCTTGTCACGATCCTCTTCGTCCTTCTGGGAGAACCTTCTATTCTCAATTCTCACTTTGTACTTGTCAATGTTGCCATATTCTGCACTTTATATATTGTAGATCCATTTCAAAATCACCATTGGATTCTCTTCGACATAATCAAGGTGTACTTCAAACTTGTTGATATTCTTACTCCCTCTAATCTCAAATTTCATCTAGTACATTATATTTCATCATCAAATTTGGGAGAGTCCTCTTGTCACATGTTTTTCTTTGTTCTTACACTATTTCCATATGCTTCCAAAGCCTTGGCAACCTTCACTATGTCCTTGCAATCCTCCATAGGGGGTCATGGAAGAATGATTACAACCCAACAAAAGAAACAAAGACAAGAGGCTAACCAATAGTAGAACAATAAAACCAATAATAATAACGGAAGAGAGATATACATGGTACTTATCTTTTTGAGGATTATAGGAAATGTCAACTCCCTCTTGATATTATAATTCTTAAATCCGTCCTGCAAATTTATCATTGATCTCGTCCTCATCATCAACATGATGTAATTCCTTCCTTGCATAATCTAGAGTTTTTAGTTTTTTTTTTCTTCAACGAAAACATTAATCTAGATCCTAAGATTTATTTATCTATTATATTTTTTACATTCAAGACTTTTTATCTTCTAGGATAAATCCTAGTTTCATTTCATAGCTCAATAGACTTTGTAATGTGTCAATTCTCCCTTTTGGGCACGACTTCAACATTACTTGCAACTATACTCTCGCAAATGTGTATTCTCAGTTAAGCATTACTTTTGACTTTTTCAACCCAAGAGCTTATCCTTCATCATAGCAGTGGAAATAATTAAGTTCTACAAATGATTCATATTACATGAGTAGATCTTCATAATTGAAGAGATTACTTGATGTCTTAGTCACATCCAATGAACTAGCTTCATCAAAGTGTGCTTTCTTCAAATAACCATATTTCATTTTTGCAAAATATGTCTCATCCTTTAGTACTCAAATACCCTAATACTTCAAGAGATTTCAAAATATCATGCTTTAGAACATATTTGAGATACAATGAAACATCTCAAGGAAAATCACATGTTCATTACATATTCCAAACATTCAACATATGTATATAGATCACATATTTGTTGAGTATGTTGTCATTGATATCAAAGTGGGAGTAGGTGCAGGAATAGGATGTCGAGCAAGTGCATGACGCCGAACAACTGTAGGATGTCATTGATGTCCTCGGTACGCTAATTTTCTTGGATATGATGGTGTAGTGATGAAACCCTAGCCATAGGGTTTGGACCTCTTAGATGAAGGATATACCCCGAACATGTTAGAGATATTGATGATGTAGATTAATGAAATTTCCTTGGAAATCTTGCAAGTGGATTCTCCTTGCCATGTTGATTCCATTGATATAAGGAGCGTCTCAAGCGACCTAAAAATTTGTGAGAAATGCTCAGTTAAAGTTGAAGACCTAGTCTATGGTCCAAAACCCCCAAGGGTGATTGTGATGTAGCATCATAGTATTGGTTGGATGATGTGGGAATTCCAAGGGTGATGATGTGGCATGGAAGCCCTAAACAAATTAATGATGTTGTAGTGTATTAATATGGAGGGTTACAACAATAATATTGAAGATTAAAATCTAAGCAAGGGGCTTTGAATTCAAATTTAAATTCAAATAAGAGGGAGTTTTTGAATTAAATTTTAATCTATTTTAAGAGGGAATTTTAAATTTCAAACTAAATATCTCTCCCTCCAATTATTCAAGTTTACTGGCCTTTACGTGACCTCCTCAAAAACTATATAAAGGTATAAGATTTCACATTCATGGGTATGAGATCCAACGATCATTATTGGACAACGAATTCCTTTGAAATCCTTTCAGACCTATGGAGGACCGTAATAGGCCTACGACCTTGAAAAATTTCTGGAAGGGTTTTGTCATTGTTAAGGTTTTCTAAGCTATTTTGTCTCATGTGGGTTTCACTGGTTTTTCTTTGTAGCAGTTCAACGGAATTCGTTGGGTTTATTTGGCATATTCCTTCGTAAGGTTCAATCCTCTCAAATATTATATAATTCATAGACCAACAAAATCCATGAATAACGAAGGATTGAAGTAACATTTGTTTATTTCCTTGATATGTTGGTTTGTTTGCAGGAAGAAAGTCTTTTTTGGGCTACGTTTTGGATTTATGGGTAAATTTTGTGTGTTTGAAGGACACTGGGCATAGATCTACGCTCTGAACACTTAAACCTATCTTAACGCAGTGAAACATTGGTCATTGAAGAAATCATCTTCTTATCTGGAAGAAAAAAAGAAAAAAAACTTTTCGCTAGTAGAATTGAAGTCTTAATCCCTTAATTCGACTAGTGATATCTCTGTTTGAAAAGGAGTGGTAGTGTGGCCTAATTGACTGTATATCTGTTTTGGACAATGAAGAAGTTTGGTTAATCGACCAGTGGTATTGCAGTTGGAGTGATCCGCATTTCTTAACAGTGTGGCTCACATTTGGTGGCAACCCACACTACAATAGCTATCTCTCTGATATGAAAAAGCGATCTCGGTTTTGATGCAAGAATATAATCTCAATACTGAAGCGAACAAACCCTTTTCACCAAGATATGAATACTGTGATGGGAGGAGAACACATTCTCTAAGACCCATCTCAGTTACATGAAAAACCCAGATTTCAGTACCTTGAAAGAAACCAAAATATTTCTGAAGTAACTGGTATTTTGTGCTGAAAAGAAAGCATATTATGATAACACTTGCTTCCATACTTTGCCTCAGGTACCTGTGGAGGTAGAAGTTCATTCTAAGGAGGAAATAAAAATTCAGCGCTCATATGGCCAGTGTGGTTGTGATATATCAAAGTGTTGCAAAGGGTTTTGGTCGATATTAAAGAAATTCGTTGTTGAGTGAGATCGTTGACAAATTTGTTAATAACTAAAGATTCATCTCTATTTCAATCTATATATGAAACATATTTACAAATCAACCACATTGTGGCCTTTGTGAAGGATCGAACATGTAGAAATTCCTGTAGATTCACAAGCTAATGCAATTTGCTAAAGCAAGATACAAGAATTTACTTCTACTCTTTACAGCAGAAGCCCATAAAGATCGAGCGAAAAGATAATCGACAAGAGGAAGACAAATCAATGGCACATAACACAATAAATATCCGAGGAAAGCCACAACTCAATCATTAATCAGAAATCCAAGATGAGATTATAGTGCTTGTTCTCATAAGAACAATCCCAACACTAAGTAAAATCAATCTACAACTCACAAGCAAGCTCAAGCCAAATCCAGGCCTCTTCTTTGCTCTCCAAGCCTCTTATTTCCTTGCGCCCTTGGTCAAAGAATTCAGATGAATACAATATGCTCTACTCAACCTTGAGCTTAACCTTCACAAGTGTTTCCTATCCTCCCCTTGATGACTTCCTTTGGCCAATACTTAGACAAATTTCCAAGCCTCCAAGCTTCTAATTCTTTTTACAATTCCTTAGAGAATTAGCCCGTATTTAAAGGGAAATTCCTCAGTTCTTGAATGCATGCACTATCAATGCAAATCAAAAAAATATAAAACAAATAGTACAATGTCCCTACACTCTAGTCTCAATTGGGTCTTTCTCATAATCGACATGCATGAGTTTCTGATAAAGGAATCTTCATTTAACTAGAGTAGCACTAGTTGAATGCACTAATGCATCAACTGACTGTTAACTCACTATTAGTTTCTCAAACAATTTGGAACTAATTTAACTGGACTTAACTCAATAAACTGAGTTAACTAATTACAACTCATACTTAACTCATTCTAGACCCCTATAATATAGAGAGAACATATACATGACTCTAAAAAGACTTCCAACTCGAAATTCCTAAGTTAACTAAGTCAACTCACTCTAGTTAACTATTACAAGTTGCTATGAGAATAAAATTCGATTTTAATTCACAGTTTAATTCAAGGACAAATTAAACTGGAATTTCTGGATTCTATTTTTATCATTTCTTGTTGCTATTTTCAACAAAAGAGGCACCACACTATTGAGTTATTTGGGCTTATTCATTTGAAGGTGTTATTGAAGTTAGTGCCTTAGGTCTGAACCTGTTGTATATTGATGTAACTTAGTCTCAATCAATTGAAAGTTTCGGATGCTCAAATATCTTGGTGGCTGAATATTAACAATCACGTGTGACCATATTTTGTATGACAAGGTGACCTAAGTCTCCTTGTAGGGTATGAGAATGTTCTATCCTTGATGACACATCTGTGAAACAACTTGAAAACTGATTGAAGCGACTCTTAGAAAACCATAATTTATGTGTTGTTTTGAAGGACCTGCAAAGATATCTACTATGGCATTGCCTTTTGGAGTTCGTCTTCTATGAATCACACACACAAAAAATATTGTACAATCCTAAATTTGTTGAAGTAACTCATGAACTCCTAAGGGTTTTGAAGATGTTAATCTCTATGAACTTATTCGATGTTGTATATCCTGGCCTTCTATCTATAAACCAAACAATTGACATGTGCATAAGCTATTGTCTTTTCAACTACTTGCAAACTGAAATTATGTGCAAAACTGAGAGATATAAGAAAAGGATAAGCATCGATAAGACAATAGAATAGTGACATAGGAAAAGTGACAAGTTCAGTGACACATTCTTTGGGAAGAACTTGTCGAATTTGAAATATGTGGGTCTATTGTGATGGCTAGTTAAGAAATTGAAGTCTAAAGATTAAGAGTGCCATGGGACAGAGTATCTTGGAAAAAGTAAGAGTGGACTATAGTAGAAACAACTAGTAGGTAACAAAGGCAACAATAGAGAAGTAGTGGATAGTAGTGTAACAACATCAGTGGAAAAAGAGATAGCAGGTTACAGTAAGCGTAGTGTAGTGCAACAGAGGCAACATAGACAACAGACAGTGTGTGTAGCAACAAAGATAACAATAGTGGTAGTTGTGGAGCAATAATGATTGGTTGACTTTGTTTATTGTAAGAGAGGTTGAATACTCTTGTAGACTTGATCTGCGAACACCTTCAAACTTGGGGAGTTCTAAACACTTGCTTCCATACTTTGCCTCAGGTCCCTGTGGAGGAAGACATTCATTCCAAGGAGCAAATAGAAATTTAATGGTCATATGGCAAGTCTAGTTGTGATATATAGAAGTGTTGTAGAAGGTTTTGGTTGATATTAAAGAAATTTGTCTTTAAAGGAAATCATTGATAAGTTTTTTAATCACTAAAGCTTCATCTCTGTTTCACTCTATATTTGAAACATGTTTTCTTTTTCTTTTTTTTTAACACAGTCAGTTACTTTTTTATATATTGCAAAAAAGGGGGAAAGGAAGTTAGTTCCTTGTACAATCCGAGGAGGGTTGGATCAAAGTAGTGCTCAACAGGGAGTGCAGTCCCCACAGCTACTTTAACAACCCTGATTCTTAAATAACTTCAAAAAATACAAAAGCTCGCACTTAACATTGAAACAACGGACTTAACCAAAGAACCCGCACTTAAATTTGGAAAAGGTGGGCAATAAAACAAAGACACGGGACTATAGTTCTGCTTTTCCACAAACTTGGCGCAAATATCAAAACTGGCCTTTAATAAACTCAATCTCCACCGTAGATTTCCTCCGTCAAATCTGACTGACACCACCTAATGCCGATCAATTCAAATTGCACGACTCTTCACTGTCGTCGATCCCCACACAGTAGATCCAACGGCGGGCAATGATATCGGGTGGGCCAACCGTGTGGAGAATACCCACCCAATAAAGCGTATTCTCGCGCCATCAACTTGCTACATGTCCAACGGTGAGTGGAATCGGGGGTTTCCCTCTAAAAACCACTTACCGCTTAAACTCCTCTCGATAAACCGCTCCTACGGATTCCCGCCTTTTGTGGTTTCTTGTCTTGATGTATTGGTCTCAGATGAGGGGAGACTTGCTGCTATTGAATGCCTTGTTGTCTCGGGTCGCCTGGGAACTTGTGCAGTCGACCATGGAGATCAGACTGTTACTGTCTAGGCGTTCGTGGGTGACACGACTAAAGCCAACCTCGCCCAGGAGAGGGGGACAATTGGAATCTTGTTTCATCATATAGTGTAGCAAATTGGGATTTTGAGAGTCGAGTGCTCTATGCAATGCTGATGACAGTTGAGAACCTCTGCTGACTTATATTCTCTGCTTTCTTCATGTAATCTCCAACTTGAGTTGGTATTTTGATTCTTCTTTTATATATTTTCCCCCTGTAAAATTGCTTGTGAGATTTTTCGGATCTGTATCCTCTTCCTCGATCCTCATACTGGTTGTGGGATCATGGTATACTTTCTTCATAAACTTCATTATTTTCTTTGACAATCCCAATTGGTCTGTCAATTGCTTTGTTGGCATGACTATCAGCGTCCTTATTTTGATTTCTCAGGACATGCTTTATGGTTATTTTTCCTAGGGTTTCAAAGCTTTTTCTGATCCTTTGATAGATTTTGTTGATGGCTATGCTTTTGAAGTCCCTTTTGGCATCCAAAGCTGCTATTATGATAGCCGAGTCCCCTATTATTATAGGGTCCTTGATTGCATTTTTGTTTAAAAGCCTTGTGCCTAGGAGAAGGTTGTATGCTTCAGCCCTGTTGTTTGTCATTTCTCCAAGGCTCCATTCATAGGTTATTATTTTTTTCCCATTTGGATCTAGAATGACTCCTCCTGCCCCTGCTTTACCTGGGTTATTTTTTGCAGCTCCATCAAAAAAGAGAATGTGTCTCTTCTGCTCTTTTATCCATTCTGCAAATTCTTTATCATCTAGTCTTAATTTCCAATTCTTGTTTGTGTGAAATTCTTTATTTTTCGCTGTAACTGCTGCTTTTGCTTTGTTTTCTAGCATTTCTTTGTCGTGCCAGTGTTTCTCTTCTTGTTGTAAATCATTTTGGTCCATTTTTGAGATTCCATTTGTACTTATTATCTCTGCAACTTGGCTCCAAGTTTTTGCTAGGATCTTGCCTAGATTTGGTTTTTGATCTTTGAAAATGCATTTGTTTCGGGCTAACCAAATTTGCCAACATAGGATTGAAGGGAGGCATTTCCATATCCTGTTTATTGTTGCCTTTTTTTCTTTGTATATGGATAGCTTTTATCCCAATTTTTATGAAGAGTTGTCAACTGAGTTGTTGGATTTATGTTTATTTCCAAAGGACTTATTGCCTGTTTCCAGCACTCTCTCGCCACCATATAGTTAATGAAGAGGTGTTGGATTGATTCTTCCTCCTTTTGACACATGACACATTTTGAGGGCCCTTGTATTCCTTTTTTTTTTAATTTTCAGAGGTAATAATTTTACCTTTGAGAAGTGTCCATGTGAAGACTTTAATTTTGGGCAAACTCTCTGAATTCCAAGTTGCCTTCCAAAGGCTCCAGTCATTTTGATTGTGGAGTTTTTGGAGGAGGTTGTACCTTGATTTCACTATGTAATCCCCTCCATTTGGATCCCAAACAAAGTCATCCTGCTCTTCTATGTTGATGGGGGCGGCCCCTGCCAGATGGGCTTTTAAAATTTCCCACTTACTTTTTAGTCTTGGTGGTGTTGCCAGCTTTTTCCATCTTACCCAGTTATTCTGATCCCAATTTGAGATAGAATAAAGAGTGTTAAAACTTTGCTCTTCCATCCATCTCTAAAGTCCCCTTAAGTTTTGTTGCTGATTTAAAGGATTTTTCCCCATTATTCTATCCTCCCAAATAGAAATTGTTTTGCCATTCCCAGGATTTTTGGATATTTGGTCTCTAATGAAAGGGATTGTCCTTTTTACCAATTTTCAGTGAGCAGCTTTGTTCTGTGACAGTTTAAGTATTTCATTGTTAGTACTTTTGACCACCAGTGGCCATTCCCATTTATCATTCTCTAGATAATTTTTGTCCCTAGAGCAATGTTCATTAGTCCTGGCAAACGAATTGCTATACCTCCTTTTTCATAGGGAAGAGTGACTTGCTCCCATTTAACAAGGCTGAATTTTTTATTATCTTGTTTTCCTCCTTGCTAGAGAAAGCTTCTAATTATCAGTTCCATTTGCTTGTGGGCGCTTGCCGGGGCCATAATGATTGCAAACTAATATATAGGCAAGGCCGAGAGAAGTGATTTAATCAGTGTCACTCTTCCTGCCAGGTTGAGCCACATCACTCCCCAATTCTGAATTTTTCCCTTCATTTTCTCTACTTGCTTGTTCCAGACTTCTGATTTTACCACTTCCTTTGCTAAGGGTAGCCCAAGGTAAGTGAAGTGGCTCCAATTTATTTGTAAAGGTATTTCCAGGATTTGAGAGATACATTGCATTGTTTTTGGTGGGGTATTCCAGCAGTATATTCTGCATTTGGAGTTGTTTAAGATTCTTCCTGAAGCTAGAAGAAATTCATCCAGGACATTTTTTAATCCTTTTGCTATAATTTAGGATGCCCCACCTATGAGAAGGGTATCATCTGCAAAGAGAGAATGGTTTATATCTTTGACTCCTCTCGATATTTGGATCCCTGTTATTTTTTTCTCTTTTCTCTGGTTTTCCAGCATAGCACTCAGCAATTCAGCCATGATGATGTACAAGAATGGAGAAAGCGGACAGCCTTGCCTCAGCCCTCGTGTGCTTTGGAAAAATTTACTAGGCCAACCATTGATTAAAGGGGCTATCCAAGGATTTGAAATACATGCCTGGATAATCTCTATGAAGTTTGTTGAGAAGCCAAACCTTTTGAGGGCTGCTGCAAGAAAGTTATGATTAACTCTATCAAAAGCATTAGCCATATCTAACTTAACAATCATTCCTCTCTCTTTTCTTTGGATACTGTTGTGGATAGCCTCCTGAACAATTATCACATTGTCTGTGATTTGCCTCTTGGGGACAAATCCTCCTTGGTTTTCTGAGATTATTTCCGGAAGTAATTTCTTCATTCTGTTTGCTAGAATTTTGGTAAGAATCTTATAAGACGAGTTGCACAGGGAGATTGGCCTATATCTGTTAAAAGTTGTAGGATTGGGTTCTTTGGGAATGAGGGCTAGGAAGGAGGATTTTGTATTTCCTCCAATCTTTTTTTTTTGGAAAGCATTTTTGAGCATTCTCATTAGGTCTTTTTTGATAATTTCCCAATGTTGTCTGTAAAAGGCTATTGTAAACCCATCTGGACCTAGTGCCTTATCAGGGTGGAGATTCCACACAACTTCTCTGACTTCTTCCTCAGTAATTTCTTTGTCTAATTCCCTGTTTTGCTGGTCACTTATTTTTTTTTATATGCTGCAAAATTTCTTCATTAGCTGCCTGCTGGTCACTTGTTGAGAGGAGTTCTTTGAAGTGTTTATGTGTTGCGTTTTTTACTGCTTCTACTCCTTTTATTTCTTGACCATTTACTTGTATCTGTTCTATCTGATTTTTTGACCTCCTTATTTTCATTGTATTGTGGAAGAAGGCTGTATTTTTGTCTCCGGATTTTAGCCAGAGACATCTTGATTTCAGTCTGCTTTCCTCTTCTTGTTGCCTATTTTGCTTATATATTTCCATATATATTTCCTTTTCTTGTATTTGGTCTTGCTTACTTTCTTCCTTGTTCTCTTTTTCCTTGCAAAGGTTATCCATCTTTTTTTGCAGTTCGACCTTCCTAGCTTTGTCTCGAAGATCATTTTCTCTTGCCCAGTTTTTTAAGTGCATCCTTAGGTTCTTTAGCTTAGTTTCCCAAACATACTGGGGAGATCCTGTGACACTTTTTTTCTAGTTGTCCTTTATTTGTTTGCCAAAATCTTCCTTGCTGTCCCAAATTGGATTATATCTGAAGGGAAGGGGTCCTTGATTTTCCAGCTTTCCCATTGTTAGCACCACCGGCTTGTGATCTGAAGCTGAATTGTGAAAAATTTTACTTTTCACAAGAGTGTAAGCAACTGCTATGCTTTCATGAATATGTATTCTGTCCAACCTTTCTTTTATGTTGTTTTTTCCAATTCTTTTGTTGTTCCAAGTGTATTTGCCATTGCTTGGCGGAATGTCTATTAATTTGTAATCTTCTATTATTTCTTCAAGAGCTTCTCTTGACGGATCATTGTGGAAGGTTCCGCCAAATTTTTCTTCTGTGTTCCTTATCAGATTTAAATCCCCTCCCAGGATTAAGTGCCCACTTTGTCTCTCTGCTATTTCTTCTTTAACTGATTTCCAGCATTGTTCTTTCTCTCTATAGTGATTGGGAGAATACACATTTATAATGATATATTGTTCTTTTGTATTGAGATTCCTTAACTCTGTTCGAATCCAATGTCTACTGGTTTTGTGGGTCATTAGTTCCCATTTTCTTTTGTCCCAGATGGTGCTGATTCCTCCTGATGCTCCTGTGGCTTCTAATGCTACTTCTTCATAATTTTTTAGTTTTTGAATCATTTTTTGACTTTCTTGCTTTCTTAGTTTGGTCTCTTGGATCATATATATATCTGGTTGTTCCTTGGCTAAAATGTCTCTAGCTGCATTGACTTTGAAGGAGGTGCCAAGGCCGTGACAATTCCAAGAGACCACTATCATTATTTATTGTTGTGTTAGTATGGTCCTCCCTTTCCTCTGTACTGTGTTTTTTCATGACTTCCAGTTTGTTTCCCAAGGAATGAATCCATTGGTTGTTGCGTTCCTAGGTCCATTTCTTTAGCTGCTGCCTCATCTCTGATTTCTTTATTGGATTTCTTTCCTACTTTTTTTTCTTGATCCCAAGCTTGGGGAATTTTTTTGGCTTTGTTTCTAGTTAGAATGCAATCCACTGAGGGAGGAAGAGGAGAGGATATTGGGTTGGGGGCGGATATGATAGGGTTTAAGGGTCGGGATCTGGGAGAGTGTGGGGATCTGAGAGAGGGTGGATCAAAGGACTCTTCTAATGGATCAAAAGGATTCAGAGTTGTATGATAAAGAGGAGTAACTTTCGTTGGAGGCTGGGAGGTTGTTTCATTTTCTTCATGAGACTGATAAATATTTGGCGCAGTCTGCTTATTGGTAGGTTTTTTCCTTTGCACTTGTTCCCATGTAGGTTCTTGCTCTTCTACATTTTCATTCTCTATTTTTTTAGGACACCTATTTGAAAAATGACCATACTCGTGACATACCTTGCATTTAAATGGTATTTGATCGTAGTCTAGCTGTTGAATGTGTGTCCACTGGTCGACCTTGATCTTTATTGCTTCTGAGAGGCCTTTTCCGAGATCTACTTCCACACATATTCTTGCACATGTGTGCATATTGTCTTTTGGCTCACATATGTCAATATATTTGCCCACTGCGTTTCCTATAGCCTTTACAGATTCGTCTCCCCAGTAGTGAAGAGGAAGATGCGGGAGCCTAACCCACATAAGCACTGCGCTTGGGACATCCATCTCCAGATCAAAATCTGGCGTACACCTATTCAGGTATAAACCTTTGGAGTCCATAAAGTAAGGTCCATTTCTAAATATCAGATCTTTGTCCTCCTTTGTTTCAAAGAGAAAGGTGTAGTAACCCCTTCCACAGAATTGTATTGCTATCTTCCCCTATGTGGTTGCTTTCCAGTTTCTTTCCACCAATTTTTGCACTGATTTGGGTGACGGCCATAGCCTGGTGAATTTCCCAACAAGTCTGTGTTCTTCCAAATATATTGTTTCTCTTCTTGGAAGTGTTGGAGGGAGGGAAATCTCCGGGATACTTTCAAATTTCTTGACAAACTTATTGACTGATGGCATGTTCCTTGGAGCTCCATTCTTTGTGATTAAAGATGCGAAAGCTTATGCATTTTCTTCATTCCCTGTCTGCGTGGAAGAGTGAGGACCTCCCTCCTTAGAAGGTTGCATGGTATGGTTGGCCTCAGTAGCAGGAGGTCGCCGAGAGATGGATCTACAGGGGCAGCGGCAACTAGGTCAGCGCAGGCTCAAGGGGGGGATTTTAGGATACTTGGTTCATTCTGAAACATGTTTACAGATCAAACATATTGTGGTATTTGTAAATAATTGAAGGGGCACCACACTATAGATTTATTTGGGATTATTCATTTGAAGTTGTTGTTGAAGTCAGTGCCTTAGGTCTAGACTTGTAGTATACTGATGTAACTTAGTTTCAATCAATTTCATGTGGTATATGCTCAAAGATCTTGTGGTTGAATATTAATGATCACGTGTGACCATATTTTGTATGACAAGGTGAGCTAAGTCTCCTTGTAGGGTCTAAGAATGTTCTATCCTTGATGACACCTCTGTGAAACAACTTGAAATTTGATTGAAGTGACTCTTAGAAAAGCTATATTTATATGTTGTTTTAAAGGACCTGCAACAATATCTACCGTGGCATTGCCTTTTGGATTCCATCTTCTATGAATCACACACTCAACAAATCTTGTACAAACCTAAATCTGCCGCAGTAACTCATGAGCTCCTAAGTGTTCTGAAGATGTTAATCTCTATGAACTTATTTGATGTTGTATAGCATAGCCTTCTATCTATAAAGCCAGGAATTGGCATGTGCATAGGATATTGTCTTTGAACCTGCTTGCAAACTGAAATTATGTGCAAACCTGAGAGATATAAAAAAAGGATAAGCAATGATAAGACACTATAATAGTTACATAGGTAAAGTGACAAGTTTAGTGACACATCCTCTCAGAAGAACTTGTTGAATTGGAAATATGTGGACTTGATGTGATGGCTAATTAAGAAATTTAAGTTTGCAGATTGACAGTGCCATGGGACAAAATATTTTGGAAAAAGTAAGAGTGGACTGAGGTAGCAATAGTTAGTAGGCAGCAGAGGCAACAATAGAATAGCAGTGGATAATAGTGTAGCAATGATAATAACAACATTAGTGGAAACAAAGATGACAATAGGTAGTAAGAGTAGTATAGTGCAACAGAGGGAGCATTGGACAATAGACAATGTGTGTAGCAGCAAATATAACAACAATGGAAGTTGTGGAGCAACAATGATTGGTTGACTTTGTTGATTGTAAGGGAAGCTGAAGACTCCTATAGACTTGATCTGTGAACACCTTCAGACTTGGGGACTTCTATACTTCCTTTCAGCTTGTCTAGTAAAGTTGTATATAAACCATACATAATGACAAAAACTTGTTGGAGACGATATATTCTTTGTGCTATTCTTTTGATATGATGTTGTTTTATGTTTTGATCTGATGCTCTGAAAAAATGAATAAACTAACAAATTGTGAAAAAGAAAGGGAAATATTGATTCACCCCCCCTCTTAGTATTTCCAACAATATTTCCGTTGAGAGGTATTGACTTGCAGCAATCTAAATTGATACTATCATTACTTTTTGAAGTGCCAAGATTATTTCTATGATTTAGGTTTGTAGAGGAACAAACTCATTCAAAATTCATAATTATCATGACTATATTTATTTATGATCAATGTAAGACAATGGATGAGGTCTTTGCCACAATTCTACATAATGATTGAGAAGCAGATTACATTCACTAGTCCTTCAATCCATATTGATATTGAGTCTTACTTTGTGGGACTAGAAGTCAACAACACGAAAATCTTTGATACAATTCATACTACAAACTTAGACATATACTAGGTCCTCATTCACAAATACGTTGATAAGTGATCAAATGGCATAAGCATGTTTCCAAACGATATTTGATTTCAAACAAAAGTTATTGATGGTACATACATTTTATTCAAGCATCAAACCACTTTTTCTAGTTTCTTAATAGTTCTACATTTCCAGGCTTTAATTTTGTAATATTATCATTGTGATGGGCTTATGCAACTATGCTTTGTTGATGTCAATCCTAGTGGCCATAACAAATATTCATGAGTGTAACAACCCCAGGTTAAGTTTCCATGTAATAAAGGTACATTATAAAGACAAAATAAAACCATGGTCATGGGACACATATTACAAGCTGAATAGAGGGGAAAAACATTATATTGAGATCCTCTTGTGGTTTATTATTGGCTATGGAAATTTCATTGTCATTGGAAAATTGAAATAAATGGTAATTTAATATAATAAAAAAAAAGGGAAAAAGAAGACAAAGAGACAAAAATGTGCATGCAAGGGAAAATGAAGAAAAAAAGGAAAAGAAAAGAAAAAGGGAGAAAACATTCTAACATTCTCACTTGGACAAGGAGAAGAGAGAGAGAGAGTGAGAGAGAAGGAAGACACAAGCAAGCAAGCAAGCAAGGAAAGAAAGAGAGAAAAATAAGAATATTGGACAATAGTAAGCAAGAGTAGAAATAAAGTAAAGGAATAACAACTAGCAAGAGGATTTTGCAGGTAATAAGTTGCATGTTTATTATCTTGTTGGGATGTGAATGCATGGTTTATGCATTGGTTTGTTGATAATGTTTTCTATAGTTGTCATGGGATTTGCCTAGATTGACAGTGATGTACAACCTTTCCTTTCCATTTCCTAGATAGCCATGGTATAGTGGGTTTTCATTTTGGTTAAGCTTTGGATTGTCGGTGGATTTGGATTTGGTTGAGGTGGTCTTAGGAAAATCCCAAGGGTTGAGGGTGGAGATGGTTTTCTATGGGAACCTCTTGACAGGTGGGTGGAGATAGGAAAATTCCTCTGGGTATGTTGAAGAAATCTTGAGACATCCAAAATTGTATTGGTTTTGGTGATTTTTGGACCAATTTAGGTGAAATCACTGCAGATTGAGTGTGGGGGTGGTTTAACCTCTAGATTCCATGTTTTGGTTTATCCCATGTGATCCCACATTCATGCTTAGAATATGGTAGGGGGTGATTGGCAGAAAGAAAGATTTGGTTCGGCCCAATCTATGGTCGGGTCGCACGTGGAACTCCCTAACTTTGTTGGATTTATGCATATGTAATATGTGTTATTTCTTATTGAGATAAATGAGCACAAGTATTGGTTATTGTGTTGATTTTGTAGTGCCCACTCTAGTTTTCTGACCCTAATATGACATATCTTAGATACTTTATTCTAGGAGGACCTCAGGTTGAGGATCCGGGCACGTGACACTATTATTAGCGATTGAGATATTCATGGTTGTAATGTTTATGAATGCTTTCCATGGATATTATGATAGCATGAATGGTTATGTATCTTATCTATCGGTATTTTGATGATTGCAACATTAAATAGTAAGTTTGATCTCTATTTGAATTTATGATGATGAGGGTAGTAAAGAATATGTATGCTCTCTACTAAAAGCATGATGATGATAAATTTGATGAATAGGTATATTTCTATTGATGTTACGACGTTGATAGCTTAATGAACATGTATGTTTCCATTGATGTTTAATGATGATAGCCATGATGGATGTGTCCCCTATGTTGACTACTTTCTTTAGTTCAGGCTTACAATGGACAATGATGTGAATGGCTAGGAATTGTTAATGATGCTATTATGACAATGACTAAAACCTTGTTACTAATGATTATTGAGTATGGCAGGAAACCATCAGAGGCACTCGCATATGACGAGTTGATGACACCTGGTTTGACGAAAATTCATATTATTTTATCTTTGAAAGTCTAAGTTGATCGTAGAACCTGCCATATATGTTTAACTATATTTTGATGATATATTAATGGTTGCAGGCACAGATTAGTTGCTTGACCAAATGACTCACATATGGGTGATGGGGTTGTACAAGTGGATGGAACTACATGGGAGGGGTGGGACAGAGTCCCTGATCCCACCCACTAGCACTCCTGCCGTGACTTGGGCTGGAAGGGATGAAACACCTTCGCCTTGAAGATCACGATGCCATGAGGGCAGGTCCCAAAGTTGGGTCGCTCATGAGGACTTTACTGGGGGGCGTGCATCAAGGCGTATTCCTTGATCCCCGACACCATTAGTCTCACTATAGCAGGCAACATAGGAGATGATAGTAGTCTATGATGTTGCACTATACTTTCCCCTCGTAGTCACTGGATGCTTGAAGGGCAAGTGGTGTGGCACCCTTGGAACTTTAGGGGAATTTCTTGAAGGGCACGACCAGCTTGGCACCCTTGGCATCATAAATAAACTAGTAGGTGTGGCACCCTTGGAACTTCTAGGGAAGTTCTTGAAGGGCACAACCAAACTGGCACCCGTGGCATCACAAATAAACTAGTAGGTGTGGCACCCTTGGAACTTCTAGGGAAGTTCTTGAAGGGCACAACCAAACTAGCACCCGTGGCATCACAAATAAACTAGTAGGTGTGGCACCCTTGGAACTTCTAGGGAAGTTCTTGAAGGGCACAACCAAACTGGCACCCTTGACATCACAAATAAGCTATTAGGTGTGGCACCCTTGGAACTTCTAGGGAAGTTCTTGAAGGGCACAACCAAGCTTGGCATCCTTGGAATCATTAAAAATAAATAATAATAAATAAATATAAGCAAGGAATGAAAACTAGGTAAATTTACATCAAGGGTAAATGATGATTAGAAACCAATGTAATTAAATCAAAAATAAAACTTGGAATAAGGAGGATCATAGGAAGAATTAAAATAGAGTACCTTAAAAACTCTACCCTTCCCATTTTGGAAAATACTAGGAAGATTATGTGGTTTAATTAGGAAAAAGGGGAAAGACAAACATAATGGTAAGGATAAAGATTAATCCTAAACTAATTTAAACCTAATTAAGAAAAGAGGAAGGTGAATTAAAATGAGAATAATAAATTAAATTTAGAGAAATGTAGAGAAGCTCCATGTGTCAACAACCAACATAAGAATATCCATCTAGGAGATAACCTGAGTTAAATTAGGGAGTAGATTGGGGATAAAATCTTGACTCATTAATTGACTTCAAGTAATGAACACAAATTAAGGAATAAAAGGGGGGAAATAAAGAGACAACTAGGAGAAGAAATAGGGATCTTGTTGAGGTGAGGAAAATATTAGTTTTAAATAAAAATTTAAGTAAATAAGTTTGGGAGACCCTTGATGTGAGAATGACACATGGGTGGGTGAATAATCAAGCTATTGAATTATAAAAAAAATAATTAATTATGCATGACATGACAAGTGTCACCTATGAGGACTCCTATAAAAGAAGGGGCAAGCCATGGGAGAAGGGACTTTTTGGGAACCCTATTGTTGGATAGATGAGATGTTGTCAGAGCAGTGATTACGAAGCTATAGTGAGTTTGGTGAGGTAGAGGATTTAGAGAGGGGACTCTGGAGCCAAGGTGTGCTCTCCTCTACCAGCTAGTGCTTTCCTCCATTGTACAACCCCATTGCAGCTCGGGGGTCCGCGTGGAAGAAGAGTACCCAAGGAGTAGGCTGGGAGGTTAA
The DNA here is from genome assembly GCA_031772625.1 of Pinus tabuliformis. Lineage (NCBI taxonomy): Eukaryota > Viridiplantae > Streptophyta > Pinopsida > Pinales > Pinaceae > Pinus > Pinus tabuliformis. The sequence goes on along the minus strand of CM062814.1, from coordinate 688,573,859 downwards.
CCGGTGGGTCTTCGCATTCGGATCAAGTGCGTCATCATTCACTCGCAGAGGTGACCAACTACAAGGAAATACCAGCAACAGCAAAGCAAGTGGAGTCTCGCCTTCTGGTGAACGGTACATATGTGTTTCATTACTATTGATCTTAGTTAAAAGTATGAAAATGTTATGATAAGTTTCCTGAATGAGTGGCAGGAATGTGTGTGTTAAATAAATTTGAATTCCAATGCATTTCTTTTCTGGTTGTATTTGCTGGTTAGAAAAAAAAATAAAAATAAAATCTATATAGTCTAGATCTGGTCCTTACACTTTTTATTCCTTAATTTGTGTTCATTACTTGAAGTCAATTAATGAGTCAATATTTTATCCCCAATCTACTCCCTAATTTAACTTAGGTTATCTCCTAGATGGATATTCTTATGTTGGTTGTTGACACATGGAGCTTCTCTACATTTCTCTAAATTTAATTTATTATTCTCATTTTAATTCACCTTCCTCTTTTCTTAATTAGGTTTAAATTAGTTTAGGATTAATCTTTATCCTTACCATTATGTTTGTCTTTCCCCTTTTTCCTAATTAAACCACATAATCTTCCTAGTATTTTCCAAAATGGGAAGGGTAGAGTTTTTAAGGTACTCTATTTTAATTCTTCTTATGATCCTCCTTATTCCAAGTTTTATTTTTGATTTAATTACATTGGTTTCTAATCATCATTTACCCTTGATGTAAATTTACCTAGTTTTCATTTCTTGCTTATATTTATTTATTATTATTTATTTTTAATGATTCCAAGGATGCCAAGCTTGGTTGTGCCCTTCAAGAACTTCCCTAGAAGTTCCAAGGGTGCCACACCTAATAGCTTATTTGTGATGTCAAGGGTGCCAGTTTGGTTGTGCCCTTCAAGAACTTCCCTAGAAGTTCCAAGGGTGCCACACCTACTAGTTTATTTGTGATGCCACGGGTGCCAGTTTGGTTGTGCCCTTCAAGAACTTCCCTAGAAGTTCCAAGGGTGCCACACCTACTAGTTTATTTGTGATGCCACGGGTGCCAGTTTGGTTGTGCCCTTCAAGAACTTCCCTAGAAGTTCCATGGGTGCCACACGTACTAGTTTATTTGTGATGCCAAGGGTGCCAAGCTGGTCGTGCCCTTCAAGAAATTCCCCTGAAGTTCCAAGGGTGCCACACCACTTGCCCTTCAAGCATCCAGTGACTACGAGGGGAAAGTATAGTGCAACGTCATAGACTACTATCATCTCCTATGTTGCCTGCTATAGTGAGACTAATGGTGTCGGGGATCAAGGAATCCGCCTTGATGCGCGCCCCCCGGTAAAGTCCTCATGAGCGACCCAACTTTGGGACCTGCCCTCATGGCATCGTGATCTTCAAGGCGAAGGTGTTTCATCCCTTCCAGCCCAAGTCACGGCGGGAGTGCTAGTGGGTGGGATCAGGGACTCTGTTCCACCCCTCCCATGTAGTTCCATCCACTTGTACAACCCCATCACCCATATGTGAGTCATTCGGTCAAGCAACTAATCTGTGCCTGCAACCATTAATATATCATCATAATATAGTTAAACATATATGGCAGGTTCTAAGATCGACTTAGACTTTCAAAGATAAAATAATATGAATTTTCGTCAAACCAGGTGTCATCAACTCATCATATGCGAGTGCCTCTGATGGTTTCCTGCCATACTCAATAATCATTAGTAACAAGGTTTTAGTCATTGTCATAATAGCATCATTAACAATTCCTAGTCATTCACATCATTGTCCATTGTAAGCCTGAACTAAAGAAAGTAGTCAACATCGGGGACACATCCATCATGGCTATCATCATTAAACATCAATGGAAACATACATGTTCATTAAGCTATCAACGTCGTAACATCAATAGAAATATACATATTCATCAAATTTATCATCATCATGCTTTTAGTAGAGAGCATACATATTCTTTACTACCCTCATCATCATAAATTCAAATAGAGATCAAACTTACTATTTAATGTTGCAATCATCAAAATACCGATAGATAAGATACATAACCATTCATGCTATCATAATATCCATGGAAAGCATTCATAAACATTACAACCATGAATATCTCAATCGCTAATAATAGTGTCATGTGCCCGGATCCTCAACCTGAGGTCCTCCTAGAATAAAGTATCTAAGATATGTCATATTAGGGTCAGAAAACTAGAGTGGGCACTACATACAATAGGGATCCCCAAAAGCCCCTTCTCCCATGGCTTGCCCCTTCTTTTATAGGAGTCCTCATAGGTGACACTTGTCATGTCATGCATAATTAATTATTTTTTTTATAATTCAATAGCTTGATTATTCACCCACCCTTGTGTCATTCTCACATCAAGGGTCTCCCAAAATTATTTACTTAAATTTTTATTTAAAACTAATATTTTCCTCACCTCAACAAGATTCCTATTTCTTCTCCTAGTTGTCTCTTTATTTCCCCCCTTTTATTCCTTAATTTGTGTTCATTACTTGAAGTCAATTAATGAGTCAAGATTTTATCCCCAATCTACTTCCTAATTTAACTCAGGTTATCTCCTAGATGGATATTCTTATGTTGGTTGTTGACACATGGAGCTTCTCTACATTTCTCTAAATTTAATTTATTATTCTCATTTTAATTCACCTTCCTCTTTTCTTAATTAGGTTTAAATTAGTTTAGGATTAATCTTTATCCTTACCATTATGTTTGTCTTTCCCCTTTTTCCTAATTAAACAACATAATCTTCCTAGTATTTTCCAAAATGGGAAGGGTAGAGTTTTTAAGGTACTCTATTTTAATTCTTCCTATGATCCTCCTTATTCCAAGTTTTATTTTTGATTTAATTACATTGGTTTCTAATCATCATTTACCCTTGATGTAAATTTACCTAGTTTTCATTCCTTGCTTATATTTATTTATTATTATTTATTTTTAATGATTCCAAGGATGCCAAGCTTGGTTGTGCCCTTCAAGAACTTCCCTAGAAGTTCCAAGGGTGCCACACCTAATAGCTTATTTGTGATGTCAAGGGTGCCAGTTTGGTTGTGCCCTTCAAGAACTTCCCTAGAAGTTCCAAGGGTGCCACACCTACTAGTTTATTTGTGATGCCACGGGTGCCAGTTTGGTTGTGCCCTTCAAGAACTTCCCTAGAAGTTCCAAGGGTGCCACACCTACTAGTTTATTTGTGATGCCACGGGTGCCAGTTGGTTGTGCCCTTCAAGAACTTCCCTAGAAGTTCCAAGGGTGCCACACGTACTAGTTTATTTGTGATGCCAAGGGTGCCAAGCTGGTCGTGCCCTTCAAGAAATTACCCTGAAGTTCCAAGGGTGCCACACCACTTGCTCTTCAAGCATCCAGTGACTACGAGGGGAAAGTATAGTGCAATGTCATAGACTACTATCATCTCCTATGTTGCCTGCTATAGTGAGACTAATGGTGTCGGGGATCAAGGAATCCGCCTTGATGCGCGCCCCCCGGTAAAGTCCTCATGAGCGACCCAACTTTGGGACCTGCCCTCATGGCATCGTGATCTTCAAGGCGAAGGTGTTTCATCCCTTCCAGTCCAAGTCACGGCAGGAGTGCTAGTGGGTGGGATCAGGGACTCTGTCCCACCCCTCCCATGTAGTTCCATCCACTTGTACAACCCCATCACCCATATGTGAGTCATTCGGTCAAGCAACTAATCTGTGCATATCTTTGGCTTCAATCCATATAGTTTTTAGTTATGCTTGGAATCAAGCAAAGACTGGTAAATGATGTCTGCCTGCCATCTTTGGTCACTAGTGAAACTTGCTATATGCTTTGTCTTCCATTAGCTTGGATGGCCAAACTGCGAGAATATGCATTCCTCATCACCAGGAAATTAAGATCCTTAATAGTCACAACACCTTTAAAGATTGCCACAATATTGCACTCCTTGTCATTAGATTCAGTAGGATTAAATGAAGATAGGCCCCAGATAGCCTCATTCGCTTACCCTAGCGAAAGGAAGTAGGGTAGCTAGGTTTGAAGGGATGAAGGTTTGGACTACTCATTCATTGCAAGTGATGATTACGTTCTATGTAGTTAACATTTTTTTTTATCTCTAGATAGTGTGTACCATTAGGTATCCACTAGAAAGGAGTGGTATGTATTTATTTTTAAGTGCTAATGGTAGTCGTACAACATTGAACTTTCAGAACATGGATCATGAAGGTAAATCAAGTCTCTAAGAAGGTGTAGTAGGCATTGTTAGGTCCCCCTAGCAAGCAGTGGCATATGTTTATTTTCAAAGTACTGATTGTAGTTCCTAACAAAATTGAAGATTTAGAACATGGTAAACAAAGGTGGATTACGTCATAGGTGAAATATCAAACAATAATTAACACAATTATTATTGACCATTACAAATATTGAAGTCCAAGCTTAAGGTGGGTAGTTCCTCCTATGAAAAAGGCATAGGCATCCCCTATGAATTTGAGTTAATACAAAATTATTGCTATCTTAATTGCATGATTGAATGAATAAAACTAGAGAGATTTCTCCTAAATTAGTCAATTTGTAAATTGAAGGAAGGTGGGTGTTATTAATTGTTGCTTTAATTAGTTGTGATTTTGATTATGATGATTTTGTTGGAAAAGCTTATGTATGACGCTTCCTTTAACTATTAATTTTAATAATATCTATAATGTATGTTTTGTACATTTATACAAAAAGTGGGTTGCAATGTTCCCCAGTTATAGTCCTTCAGTTATAACGGAATTCGTGTTATAGATACCTTGGGAAAATTTTAACCTGCCCACCAGAAGGTTAGCAAGAGTTTCAGAAAGGATTCTTAGAATATGTGTCGTCGTTTTTCCTTTATGTTCTAAGGACTTCGGGACGAAGTCCATTGTTAAGAGGGGGTGTATGTAGTGCCCACTCTAGTTTTCTGACCCTAATATGACATATCTTAGATACTTTATTCTAGGAGGACCTCAGGTTGAGGATCCGGGCACATGACACTATTATTAGCGATTGAGATATTCATGGTTGTGATGTTTATGAATGCTTTCCATTGATATTATGATAGCATGAATGGTTATGTATCTTATCTATCGGTATTTTGATGATTGCAACATTAAATAGTAAGTTTGATCTCTATTTGAATTTATGATGATGAGGGTAGTAAAGAATATGTATGCTCTCTACTAAAAGCATGATGATGATAAATTTGATGAATAGGTATATTTCTATTGATGTTACGACGTTGATAGCTTAATGAACATGTATGTTTCCATTGATGTTTAATGATGATAGCCATGATGGATGTGTCCCCTATGTTGACTACTTTCTTTAGTTCAGGTTTACAATGGACAATGATGTGAATGACTAGGAATTGTTAATGATGCTATTATGACAATGACTAAAACCTTGTTACTAATGATTATTGAGTATGGCAGGAAACCATCAGAGGCACTCGCATATGACGAGTTGATGACACCTGGTTTGACGAAAATTCATATTATTTTATCTTTGAAAGTCTAAGTCGATCTTAGAACCTGCCATATATGTTTAACTATATTCTGATGATATATTAATGGTTGCAGGCACAGATTAGTTGCTTGACCGAATGACTGACATATGGGTGATGGGGTTGTAAAAGTGGATGGAACTACATGGGAGGGGTGGGACAGAGTCCCTGATCCCACCCACTAGCACTCCCGCCGTGACTTGGGCTGGAAGGGATGAAACACCTTCGCCTTGAAGATCACGATGCCGTGAGGGCAGGTCCCAAAGTTGGGTCGCTCATGAGGACTTTACCGGGGGGCGCGCATCAAGGTGGATTCCTTGATCCCCGACACCATTAGTCTCACTATAGCAGGCAACATAGGAGATGATAGTAGTCTATGACGTTGCACTATACTTTCCCCTCGTAGTCACTGGATGCTTGAAGGGCAAGTGGTGTGGCACCCTTGGAACTTCAGGGGAATTTCTTGAAGGGCACGACCAGCTTGGCACCCTTGGCATCACAAATAAACTAGTAGGTGTGGCACCCTTGGAACTTCTAGGGAAGTTCTTGAAGGGCACAACCAAACTGGCACCCTTGGCATCACAAATAAACTAGTAGGTGTGGCACCCTTGGAACTTCTAGGGAAGTTCTTGAAGGGCACAACCAAACTGGCACCCGTGGCATCACAAATAAACTAGTAGGTGTGGCACCCTTGGAAATTCTAGGGAAGTTCTTGAAGGGCACAACCAAACTGGCACCCTTGACATCACAAATAAGCTATTAGGTGTGGCACCCTTGGAACTTCTAGGGAAGTTCTTGAAGGGCACAACCAAGCTTGGCATCCTTGGAATCATTAAAAATAAATAATAATAAATAAATATAAGCAAGGAATGAAAACTAGGTAAATTTACATCAAGGTTAAATGATGATTAGAAACCAATGTAATTAAATCAAAAATAAAACTTGGAATAAGGAGGATCATAGGAAGAATTAAAATAGAGTACCTTAAAAACTCTACCCTTCCCATTTTGGAAAATATTAGGAAGATTATGTGGCTTAATTAGGAAAAAGGGGAAAGACAAACATAATGGTAAGGATAAAGATTAATCCTAAACTAATTTAAACCTAATTAAGAAAAGAGGAAGGTGAATTAAAATGAGAATAATAAATTAAATTTAGAGAAATGTAGAGAAGCTCCATGTGTCAACAACCAACATAAGAATATCCATCTAGGAGATAACCTGAGTTAAATTAGGGAGTAGATTGGGGATAAAATCTTGACTCATTAATTGACTTCAAGTAATGAACACAAATTAAGGAATAAAAGGGGGGAAATAAAGAGACAACTAGGAGAAGAAATAGGAATCTTGTTGAGGTGAGAAAAATATTAGTTTTAAATAAAAATTTAAGTAAATAATTTTGGGAGACCCTTGATGTGAGAATGACACATGGGTGGGTGAATAATCAAGCTATTGAATTATAAAAAAAAATAATTAATTATGCATGACATGACAAGTGTCACCTATGAGGACTCCTATAAAAGAAGGGGCAAGCCATGGGAGAAGGGACTTTTTGGGAACCCTATTGTTGGATGGATGAGATGTTGTCAGAGCAGTGATTACGAAGTTATAGTGAGTTTGGTGAGGTAGAGGATTTAGAGAGGGGACTCTGGAGCCAAGGTGTGCTATCCTCTACCAGCTAGTGCTTTCCTCCATTGTACAACCCCATTGCAGCTCGGGGGTCCGTGGGGAAGAAGAGTACCCAAGGAGTAGGCTAGGAGGTTAACCGGTGGGTCTTTGCATTCGGATCAAGTGCGTCATCATTCACTCGCAGAGGTGACCAGCTACAAGGGAATACCAGCAACAGTAGAGCAAGTGGAGTCTCGCCTTCTGGTGAACGGTACATATGTGTTTCATTACTATTGATCTTAGTTAAAAGTATGAAATTGTTATGATAAGTTTCCTGAATGAGTGGCAGGAATGTGTGTGTTAAATAAATTTGAATTCCAATGCATTTCTTTTCTGGTTGTATTTGTTGGTTAGAAAGAAAAATATATATATATGTATATAGTCTAGATCTGGTCCTTACACTTGGTATCTCAATCGCTAATAATAGTGTCATGTGCCCGGATCCTCAACCTGAGGTCCTCCTAGAATAAAGTATCTAAGATATGTCATATTAGGGTCAGAAAACTAGAGTGGGCACTACAGATTTTATGACTGGTTTGTCATGGATTAATTCTGGTGAAATGTTGGTTATAAGCATGGTACATTCTTATTATATGATGTGCTCTTTTTATGGATCTTGTTTATGATTTGACAAGTTATTGAATAGGTATATGAATGCATGAGCTAATATGTGTCTGCTACAACTAGTATGAGAGGGCAATGAGCCTTCTTGGTGATTCTATGACAAAGCTAATGAAACAATGATAATTATGCATCCATGACCTACAGGTACTATGTTTACAATGTGTTTGTATAAATGATTAACATGTGTTTGGCAAGGTTGAATAAGAGAAGGGCTTAGAAACATGATGAGAAGACTTAAGAAATTTGTTGGGAAAGTTATGGGTAGTTGGACTATAGGCTAGACCTAAAAATTTGGAACAAAGTCCTTGGCCATAGGCACAAAACTGAGAAATTTTGGCTGCAACTTCACTAAATATGGGTTGTGTGTGTGGCTGGAACCCTCTGTCCACACTAGCAGAACTGAATCTATGAGGCTAGGCTGTGAGTTAGGTTAAGAAATGGTATGAGCTTAAGAAGATCGCCACCCGTGGAATCAGGCTATCAAGTGTGTGATCATATGTCCCTAAGTATTGCAATAAGTTTTGTACAAGTTGGAAAGTTAGGCCCCATTTCCATAACTAAATCTTGGAAGTTGGGTCATGCATATTAACTCTCAACTCATGTTTACCCTGGTGAGCTTGTAAAAGTGGGTAAATGTGGGGTGGGGTGTTACAGAGTGGTATCAGAGCAGGTTCACAACACTAGACCTCGGGGTAAATGCAGATTGTTGTGCATGCATGCTAGTTGTGTATATGTTCACCATGTATGCATGTCAACTATTTATGTCTATTGCTATTATACCCATGTACATGATATGATTGTGATGTTATTATGTATCATGCTGATTTGGATTGACCTATGCAGATGAAATCACCTAAAAAGCAGTAAGTTGAGGTAATGATTTTGATTATGCCTTTTATTTTAGCTAACAATGATATGTTGCAAGAACATAGAAGGCCAAGGGATGAAGAGCAGAATGGTGGATTACAGTTCATATGACTCCTCGTATACACCATAAGAGAAATCAGTGGGATGGGAGAGATCAGTTGAACAATTGAGAGAGGGAGACTCTCTTGATCTAATAGATACATTGAGAAGTCTAAAGGAAGAGATCATAAGTTGCAAAGTAGATAATGAGAGGTTGACTGAAGCACAAGAAAGACTTGCAAAAGCTCAATAAAAGAAAGCTAAGGTCAGTGCAGTTATTTTTCAGACCCTTTCAGATTTAGAGAAGTAGGGACTGTTGGTGATCAACCATAGAGGTAGGTAGGAAGAAATGACTAATGGTGTAAACAAAAGTAAGTCTCATAAAAGGTATAGGATGGACATGGATGAGACTTGTAAAGAGTGGAAAAATATTGGATACACCTGAGAGGAGGAGTAGTATGCATGGACCTTATTCTAGCTCTACCTTGAGCAGACATCACCACCAAAATCATTATAAAAGGAGTGAGAGGGGGTGTTTGCTAGAGGAATTCAAGAAAGCCAATCCTCCTACTTTTGATGGTGAGATGACCAAGTCAGAAGATGCAGAAGCATGGCTGCTTGGAATGAGAAATTTTTCCGGACTTCATAATTACTCAGAGAATATGAAGGCCAACATACCTACCTTCAGTCTTAAAGGAAAAACAAATATATGTTGGGAGGATGTTAAGCATGTCAAAGGCATCAGGGTATAGGAGTTGACTTGGGAATAATTTTAAAGACTCTTTAGGAAGAAGTACTTGTCTGAGAGGTATTATCATGGAAAGGCCAAAGAATTCTATGAGTTTATAATGGGTTCCATGACAAATGAAGAATACACAACTAGGTTTCTAGAGCTATTGAGATATGTTCCATATCTTAAGGATGAGAAAGTGAAGATCCAAAGGTTCATCAATATATTGCCATTATCATTCAAAGACCAGATTAAGTTTGATGAGCCTTAGTCACTAGAGGAAGCCATAAGGAAGTTAAAGCATTGCTATGAATAGTTGAAGCGCAAGCCTAAGTTCAAGCGTGTTTGGAAGAGCAATGAGAAGACTAGAGGAAAGTGGCCTAAGAAACAAGGAATATATTAGGATGCAGGTGAGAAGGAAAATGTGGTACCACATAAGAGGTCCAATGCAGCTGAGAAATGACATGGGTTTCAGCCTATGGAGCAACATAATAAAGGCAGTGGTAGAGAATCGTTGAAGTGTAGGATTTGTGGCAGAGATCATCACAAGAAGGATTGTCCATTGTATCATGGTGGCAGGTCTCAAATTTATAGTGCTCGGGAGGCATAAACAATTGGGGATGTGGGTTTGATCATTCCCTGGATCTATGCAGCTATTGGCAACAAGTAGACAGACCACCAGGCATCCATTATAGAGATGGAAGGTAAGCTTTGCGATTGAGTTGTTTCTATTTTTATTAAACCTGGATTGAATTATAGCTATATTAGTCCTAAACTAATGGATCAGTGTCGTTTGAACAAGGAAGTGCATGCATAATCTTGGTTGGTGCAGTTGGCTACACAGACCAAGAGAAGAGTTCATCATTGGGTGAAGTCTTGCGCATTTGAGCGTAATGGCATGCTTACAACAACAAATTTGAATTTTCTTCCTTTGGGTTCATATAGCATGGGTTTGAGCATGGATTGAATGTTCATTCACAAGATCAAGGTAGATTTCTATGAGAAGGCCATTGAGTTCCTGGATGATGATGGAGAAAAGAGAGTCTTGCAGGGAAAGAAGAAACCTACATTAGTGAGTATGGTTACAACCATGCAAGCTAAGCGCAACCGTATGAAAGGATGTTTATTATTTGCAGTACATGTTTCCAGTGACAAAGGGAAGGAGGATGAGGATGGCGAAATCCTGAGGAGGTATCCTATCTTACAACACTTTCAAGATGTTTTTCCTGCAGATATTCCATAGATTCTTTGTAATATAGAGGTGGATTTATCTATTGAGTTGATGCTAGGATCAACACCAAAATCTAAGGCACCATATAAGATGAACACTCCCAAGTTGGTGGAACTGAAGTTGCAGCTTAAAGAGTTGCTCGAGAAGGGATAAATTAGACCAAATGTATCTCTTTGGGGTGCACCAATGTTGTTTGTAAGAAAGAAGGACGATACCCTTAGAATATGCATTGATTACAAAAAACTGAACAAGGTGACTATAAAGAACACGTACCCATTGCCTTAGATTGATGACTTGTTTGATCAATTGAAGGGAGCAACAATATTTTCAAAGATTGATCTAAGATGAGGATATCATCAGGTGCACATCAAAGAAGAAGATATCTACAAGACTGCATTTCATATAAGGTATGAGCACTATGAGTTTGTGGTAGTTCCTTTTGGTGTTAAAAATGCTCCGACCACCTTCATGTGCATGATGAATAGTGTGTTGCATCAGTGCCTAGAAATGTTTGTGATAGTCTTTGTTGAAGATATATTGGTCTATTTAAAGAATGATGAGGAGTATGCAGAGCGCCTAACAACAATATTGAGATTGGTGAGAGAAAACAAGTTGTATGCCAAGCTCAACAAGCGTAACTTCTTTTAGTCTTAGATTCATTATTTGGGACATGTTGTTTTCAAATAAGGGATAACAGTGGATCCATATAAGATTAAGGTTATCATGGAATGGCCAACTCCAAAGAATGTAGATGAGGTTAGATCATTCATGAGGCTAGCAAGTTATTACAAGAGGTTTATTGGGAACTTCTCTAAGATTGACTATCCTATTACATCTTTGCAAAGGAAAGGAAGGAAGTTTGAGTGGATTGCTGAGTGTGCAACTAGTTTTGATCAGTTGAAGCAGTTGCTTACCAATGCATTGGTTTTGAGGATTGAAAATATTGATAAGGACTTCATGATTTGTACAAATGCGTACAAGGAAGGACTTGGTGGAGTCCTAATGCAAGAAGGACAGGTGGTTTGCTATGAATCATAGAATTTGAATGAGAATGAGCATAATTATGTGACTCACAATCTTGAGGTGGCAACTATAATTTACGCACTGAAGATGTGGAGACATTATCTCCTTAGCAGGAGGTTTGTTTTGAGGAGTGATCATAGTGGACTAAGGTACTTGTTTGACCAACTCAATCTAAATGCAAGGCAAGCTAGATGGTTGGTTATTCTTAGTGAGTTTGACTTTGAGATTAGGTACATCAAAGGAAAAAGAGAACTAGGTCTCCTAATTCAGCTAGTGTAGTGGCTCAAATCTTCATTAAGGGGATAGTGAGGTTACGTGGAGCTCCCAAGAGGATTATATCAGATAGAAATTCCAATTTCACTTCAAGGTTTTGGAAGGAGTTGTTTTTAGGCTTGGGTAAAAATTGAGCCTTCAATATAAATTATCATCCATAGACAGATGGATAAATAGAGAAGATTAACATGATTCTTGAGGATATGTTGAGGATGTATGTCATGCATCAAAATAGGAAGTGGGAGGAATATCTTCCGCTGGTGGAGTTTTCTTATACTAATGGGTATCGGGAATCCTTGAAGACAAGTCCACTTGAGGCTCTCTATGGGAGGACTTGTAATACTCCTATCAACTAGAGTGATCCAGTGAGCAAGGTGTTAATTAGACTGGATATGTTGAGAGAGATGGAGCAAGAGATGCATGTTATCAAAAGGAATTTTAAGGCAACAGAGGACATGAAGAAGAGCTATGCGAATCAACATGGGGTATTCAAGGAGTTTCAGGTTGGAGAGCAATTGTACTTGCATATCAAGCCCAAGAGGAGCTTGTTGAAGATTGGGTCATGCGCCAAGTTGACACCTTGGTATTGCATGCCTTTTGAGATCCTTGAGAGGATTGGACCAGTGGCCTACATAATTGTTTTTCCTCCATTAGTGAAAGTCCATGATGTTTTCCATGTTTTTCATGTGATCGATTGGAATGTATCATAGGTGGAACCAGGAGAGTTCCAGCAAGAGCCACAGTGCATCCTATAACGAAAGAAGCTCATGCTCCGGAACTGACCAATAAAGCAAGTTAAAGTGTAGTGGAAGCAATTTGGGCCCAATGAAGCTACACGAGAGATGGATGAATAGATGCAGGCCTTATATCCTTCTTTATTTGTTGGTTGAAGCAAATTTAATTTGGTATACACACATGTGTGTGTGTGCGTGTGATTGTAAATACTGTATTGAGTTGTGTTTAAAAAGCTGCAATAAAAATGTCATTGTAAACAATGCATCGAGTTGTGTTTATAAAGCTCCATAAACAATATGTTGTCATGTTTTTCAATAGTTTTGTTTGGTTATTAGTGTCATAGAAGACCGAGGACGGTGTTCCCCTAAGGGGGAGGGGTTTGTAATAGCCCCGAGTTAAGTTTCCATGTAATAAAGAGATAATATAAATGTAAAATAAAACCAAGGTCACAGGACACGTATTCCAAGCTAAATGGAGGGAAAAGAAATTATATTGGGATCCACTTGTGGTTTATTATTGTCTATGGAAATGACATTGGCATTGAAAAAGACAAAAGGCAATAAATGGTAATTTAATATAAGAAATAAAAGAAAACAAGAGAAAAATAAGACAAAGAGACAAGAATGTGCATGCAAGGGAAAATGAAGAAAAATGAAAAGGAAAAGAAAAGAAAAAGGGAGAAAACATTCTAGCATTCTCACTTGGACAAGGAGAAGCGAGAGAGAGAGAGAGAGAGAGAGAGAGAGAGAGAGAGAGCACTTGGACCCAAGGAAGACACAAGCAAGAAATGAAAACAAGAGAGCGTAAGAAGAATATTAGATAGCAATAAGTGAGGGAAGAAATCAAACAAAGGAAGAACAACTAGCAAGAGGATTTTGCAGGTAACATGTTGCATGTTTGATCATCTTGATGGGATGTGAATGCATGGTTTATGCATTGGCTTATTGGTCATGTTTGCTGTCATTGGCATGAGATTTGCTTAGATTGATAGTAATGTAGAACCTTGCCTTGCCATTTCTTAGATAGCCCTGGTATTCTGGGTTTTCATTTTGGTTAAGCTTTGGATTGTCGATGGATTTAAATTCAGTTGAAGTGGTCTCTGGAAAATACCAAGGGTTGAGGGTGCATTAGGGGAATTTTTAGGTGTAAAATGGGCCTCTTAAAGAAAATGTATAATCAAAATTCACTTTATGAGAACCAATCACGTTTTAGGGGATGATATCATCCCCAATGGTTGAGGTGACATTGTTTCAGTTAAAAGTACTTGTTACATTCTTAATGGTGGATAAACACTCATGGTTAACCATGATAGTGCTTTAAGTACTTTTAAAGTCATAAAATAAAATACTTATAATAAATGTCATTTCATACTTTTTGAATAAAATATTAGTAGTTATTTCATATTTTTTTGAAATAAACAATGCATATCCCAATACAATCTTCATGTCTTTACACAATTTTCAAATAAATATTATATTTTCATATTTTCATATATTTATTTTTGAATTATATATTCATCTCATTTCATTTAATATTACAATATTAAATTAATTGTAAGTTAAATCTATACATATATATCATACATATGAAATAAAAATAAATAAAAATGTAACCTTGTAATTTTAGGATAAACCAAATCTATGAATAATATTATTGTAATATTAATAACAATATAAGCATATTAAAATTAAAGAAAAAATGTATATTAATTTTGTATGATTTATGGGTTTTTTTAATAAATTATCTTACAAATTTTGTTTAATTTCAAGTTATTCAAATACTATATAAAATTATGTTATTATAACATTTTTAAACAAATCAATGTGATAAGGATTATAAAAAAATTATAATATTTTTCCAAAATAGAAAATAATATTTTTTTATTATCTTAATTACAATAATAATTTTATTAAAATATTTAATGATTAAAAAGTGAATATAATTATTGTAACTTGAAATTATAAAATAATATGCAAATTGTGTTGTGATGTTTATCTTAAAAAATCAATAATATTGATTTTTTTTACACACGCAGACATAATATTGATTTTTTTTACACACACACACACACACACATATATATATATCTATCTTAATTTTAACCAATGAAAGAATATATTACATTTATTATATTATATTATTTTTATATAGCATATTAATTACATGTTATTATATAATTACTTGCATAATTTAAATAATATAAATTTTAATACAAAGAACAAATGCATTAGTTGTTCAATGATAATGACTTTTTCTTGAAAAGTTCATTTTTATTTATAATCACATCAATACAATTTTTTTATTAATTTTATTTTAGTACAACTTTTCAATTGAATTTAACCATGGTTACATGGATTTTGGTGCAAAAAGTGAATTGCAAATTCATACATATTATTTTATTGGTTTAGCCAGTATTTTATTATTTCTTTAAGAGGCCCATTTTAGACTTCAAAATTCCCCTAATAGAGATGGTTTTCTCCAAGAAGCGCTTGACAGGTGGGGGAAGATAGAAAAATTCCTCTAGGATGGTGAAGAAATCCTGAGGCAACCAAGCTTGTATTAATTTTGGCGATTTCTGTGTCGGTTTAGGTCAAATCACTGTGGCTTGAGGGTGGTGGTGGTTTAACCTCTGTATTCTCTATTTTAGATTTTCCCATGTGATCCCACATTCATGTTTAGAATATGTCACAGGGGTGATTGGCTAAAAGAAAAATTTGGTTCAACCCAATCTATGGTCGAGTGGTATGTGGAAGTCCCTGACTTGGTTGGCTTTATGCATATGTTAATATGTGTTATTTCTTATTGAGATAAATGAGCACAAGTATTGGTTATTGTGTTGAATTTATTACTAGTTTTTCATGGATTCATTATGGTTAAATGTTGGTCATATACATGGTAAATTCTTATATGACGTGCTTTTGTTATGGATCTTGTTTATTATTTGGCAGGTTATTGAATAGTTATATGAATGCATGAGCTAACATGTGTCTGTTACAGCTAGAATGAGAGGGAAATGAACCTTCTTGATGATTCTTTGATGAAACTAATGAAATAATGATAATTATGCATCCATGACCTACATGTACTATGTTTACAATGTGTTTGAATAAATGATTAACGTGTGTTTGGAAAGCTTGAATAATAAAAGAGCTTAGAAACAAGATGAGAATACTCAAGAACTTTATTGGGAAAGTTATGCACAGTTGGCCTATAGGGCAGGCCTAAAAATTTGGAACAAAATTAATGTCCGCAAGCACAGAATTGGGAAAGTTCGACTGCAATCACATTGAAGATGGGTTGTGTGTGTGGCTTTAGCCCTTTGGGCGCACTAACAGAACTGCATGCATGTGGCTGGGCTGTGACTTATCTTAATAAGTGGTCTGAGCTTAAGGAGATGGTCATCAGTGGAATCAGGTTGTCAAGTGTGTGATGATATGTCCCTGAGTGTTGCAATATGTTTTGTACAAGTTGGCAACTTAGGTCCCATTTCCATAACTGAATCTTGGAAGCTTGGTCATGCATAGTAACTCTCAACTCATGTTTACCCTGGAGAGCTTGTAAAAATGGGTAAATGTGTGATGGGGTGTTACAATGAGGTTTGTGAAGCACTTTCAAATGAGACATCAATTCAATATGTTCTTTGATGTTCAATCCCTTCCACAACTCAATGATAAAAAGTAGACCTTATTCATAAAGGATGACTTTGTTGGATTATATTCAAACAAATATATTTTTGGCTGCTTCCTTCAAAGTGACACCAATTCGACCTCAGGAAATTAAGGGACTCTGCTTCTTCAATCTAGAGATGACTTAGTTTTTCATTGTAACAATTATTCTTCTTCAAAAGCTTGCACTAATATTTCATTGAGGTATGATTCAAAAACAAAGGTGCAATCCCTTTTGCTTCATCTATGGCAACCTTGCATCTGCGGTCTTTGGTGTTAATGTTATGCTAAGACTTTTTTTCCTTCTTGAGGGAATCCCAAGGCCTACTGCAACAGGCCCTAAGGCCTTCTCGTCTTTTTGAAATAGACTTTGCGTCCTCCTTGAACTACTTAAACAAACTGAGGCCTTTCGGCGTATCTCAACTCAAACTTCAACTCTCTCCAAAAATTAAATATATATTATTCTTCTTTTTGATATGGAACACACTCTCGACTTGATTAGTAAATACCTCATCTGGAGGACTTCCAAGGCACTTTGGATTTTACTAGGCTTGTGGCCTAGTTCTGAGGCTCCTTCTTCAGATTCTTGTAACCATTTCTAAGGTATTTTAGCCTATAGAGGACTGAGCTTATTCAACATTTGACATAGGATTTAACATTTCAACAAAAATCACAAACAAATCTTTGTTCTTTTTATTATAACTTCTTACAATATACTTTTGGCCTATTGTGATTTTGACCATGAGGTAATTTTGGCCTTATTGAAATATATTCTAAGGTCTTCTCTGAGGTTAGTTTTGGTTCTTTGAACTAGGGCTGATGCCATTCAAAACCAAGTAGATTGATCTCCTATCAAGAAGATAAGTTATGGATTCTCACCCTATAATTCATAATATTGTTGTAGAAGAATTAGGTTCTTTGGCTATCTTACAATGAATAAAATGATGGGTATGTTATGAAACCAGCTCAAGAAAAGATAGAAAAGATAGATCAACGCCTTAGAATTCAGCCTCTTCGAGGGGGCAACCTCCTTTACATTACATAAATGAACAATTCTTGGATGATTCAAATGACAAAACCTCCTTTCTATATATAGGAGTCTAAGGAGTCACAATATAATCCAGCCGACCTAACAATAATAATATAAAGCCACAAAAATAACAATAGAGGGATTCTATGGGGCACAGAAATAACAATATGGGGGTAATAGGGGCACAACAATATAAATAAGGGGTATAACTACAATAGTAATGGGGTAATCACTAGTATTATAGGGACCCAACATGCCCCTCTCCTTCAAAAAAGTGTTGTCCTCAACGCTTGAGTAGTTCTGGATACTTCTGCATAAAATTCTCATCCTCCCATGTGGAATCTTCAGCGGATAAGTTCTTCCACTTGATAAGATACTCTGAAATTGATCGATTTCGTAGCTGTCGAGTTCTTGTTTCTGTGACTGCTTCCGGTTCCAATATAATTTTTCCTTCCTCGTCAAGTTCTGGCAATATTGTTTGAATTGGGAGCTTGTCGCCTATAACCTTCTTTAAACATGAAACATGGAAAACTGGGTGCAATCGAGAAGCTGCAGGAAGCTCCAATTTGTATGCCATAGTACCAATCTTTTGCAACACCTTGTACGGACCATAATACTTTGGTGATAATTTATTATCCTTCTTAGCTTGCTTTAGGGACATTTGCTTATATGGTTGTAGCCGTAGGAATACCCAATCACCTACATCAAAACTTCTTTCACTGCGATGTTGATCTGCCTGTTGTTTCATTCTATTTTGTGCCAACACGAGGTTATCCTTTAAGAGTTGGAGGACTTGTTGTTGATGTTCGATGTGATGTTCCACTGCCTGAACCTTAGAATTTTCTCTTAAATATGATGTGATGGATGGTGGTTGATACCCATAAAGTGCCATAAATGGGGTCATTTTTGTTGCTGTATGGAAGGAAGTGTTATACCACCATTCAGCCAGAGGCAACCATTTGACCCATTGTGTCTGTTTATCAGATACAAAGCAACGAAGATATCCTTCCAAACATTTGTTTACTATCTCAGTTTGCCCATCAGATTGAGGATGATAAGATGAGCTATGAGCTAACTGAGTACCAAGACAAGAAAATAATTCTGTCCAAAAATTTCCAGTGAAAATGGGATCTCTGTCACTTACAATAATCTTTGGGTTTCCATGTAGCTTTTGAATTGTTTCCATAAATGCAGTAGAAACTGTACTGGCTTTAAATGGATGTGATAATGCACAAAAGTGTGCATACTTGGTAAGTCTGTCAACTACCACCATGATGACACTCTTTCCCTCAGACTTGGGTAAACCTGTGATAAAATCCATTGAAACCTCCTCCCAACGTTGGCTTGGAATGGATAAAGGTTGTAATAGACCCGGTGTCTTAATTGTTTCAACTTTATTTTGTTGGCAAACCAAACATTCCGCCACAAACTTTTGAATATCTGATTTAAGGCCATCCCAAAAAAATTCCTTCTTAACCCTGTGGTAAGTTTTTAAAAATCCTGAGTGCCCTCCTAAGGGAGAAGTGTGCAATTCCATAAGAATCTTTTGTTTTAGCTGGGAATTCTTACAGAGGTATAAGCGATCTTTGTACCATAACGAATCATTTTGCCAGCTAAATGTATCAGAAGTACTGGAATCTTGTTGTAGCTTTCGAATAAGTGCCCACACTTCTTCGTCATTCTTCCATTCCTCCCTTGCTTCGTTTATCCAATCTGGTTGGATAATAGAAATGGCACACAACAATGCTTCCACATCCTCATCCTTTCTTGAGAGTGCATCTGCCACCACATTTTGCTTCCCTTTTTTGTAGATGATTTCAAAGTCATAACCCAACATCTTTGTGACCCACTTTTGTTGCTCTTCAGAGGATAATCTTTGTTCTAAAAAGTATTTAAGGCTATCATGATCCGTTTTTACCTTGAAGTGTCTTCCCATTAGGTAGGGTCGCCATTTCTTAAGTGCATGGAGTATTGCCAACATTTCCTTCTCATAAATAGCTTTGCTTAAAAACTTTCCCTTGATTGGACGACTTTCAAAAGCAATGGGTCTTTCATCTTGCATTAGAACAGCACCAATTCCATTTCCTGAAGCATCACATTCCACAATAAAGGTTTTTGTGAAGTCCGGTGTAGCTAAGACCGGTGCTTGGCACATTGCCTCTTTAAGATGTTCAAAGGCCTTTGTTGCTTCCGGAGTCCATGAAAATGAATCTTTCTTCAATAATGTTGTTAGAGGTGCTGCTATTCTCCCATAATTCTTAACAAACTTGCGATAATACCCTGTCAACCCAAGAAATCCTCGCAGATGCTTTATGGATGTGGGGATTTTCCATTCCTTAATGGCTTTAATTTTGCTAGGGTCTACCTTAACTCCTTCATGAGATACAATATGACCCAAATATTCCACCTCCTGGACTCCAAAGAAACATTTGGATCTTTTTGCATATAATTGTTTCTCCTCCAATAGTTGTAGCACCCTGTCAACATGTTCAACATGATCCTTCCAAGACTTGCTGTAGATTAGTATATCATCAAAAAATACTAACACAAATTTTCTAAGGAATGGTTTGAAAATTGAATTCATCAAACCTTGAAATGTTGAAGGTGCATTGGTAAGGCCAAAAGGCATGACCAAAAATTCATAATGACCCTCATGAGTTCTAAATGCCGTTTTCGGAATGTCTTCAATCTTCATTCTGATTTGATGATATCCCGAACGAAGATCCAACTTGGTGAAGTAAATTGATCCATGCAATTCATCCAGTAATTCATCAATGACAGGAATGGGGAACTTATCTTTAATAGTGAGCTTGTTGAGCTCCCTATAATCCGGACACATGCGCCATGATCCATCCTTCTTGTGCACCAATACTACTGGAGCTGAGAAAGAACTTTGACTCGGTTGAATTATACCAGCCTCTAGCATTTCTGCAACCATACGTTCAATTTCACTTTTTTGGACATAGGGATATCTGTACGGCCTGATGTTTGGAGGAACACTTCCTGGAATCAGATGAATAGCATGATCATGATCACGCATAGGTGGGAGACCTTTGGGAGTCTCAAATACCTTGGAATGATTGTCCAGGACTTTTTGGAGATCTGGAGAAATAGATGATTCCAATGTGGAAACATCTAGCGAACATAATTGTGCAATTACACCTCTTTGCTCCTTTTTTAGAAGCTTTGTCATGCCATTAGAGCTGATTATCTTTCCTGGTTTCCCTGCAATACCCCTTAATTCAACTTCCTTTCCTTCCATAGAAAATTTGATGAAAAGTTCTTGAAAATTAAAAGCTATTGTACCCAAGGATTGTAGCCATTGGACTCCTAGTACAACATCAGCACCTCCCATTGGAATGGAAAGCATTGGGCTAGTCAATACATATTCTCCCATGGATAGCTTGATATTATGGCACTTTCCAGAGCAATTTATTGTTCCTCCATTTGCAATCATCACTTGACACTCTGGTGCTGGATATAGGAAGCAATTCAATTCTTTTGCTACCCTACAATGAATAAAATTGTGGGTGCTTCCTGAATCAATCAACACTATTACCTTTTTCTTCTTGATTTGTCCTTCTATCTTGATGGTTTGAGGAGTGGTAATTCCCGCCAATGCATTACAAGATATGGTCGGATTTATTTGTTCTTCATCTAGGCTTTGTTCCTGGAATATATCCTCTTCTTTTGACCTTTCTTGCTCCTTTTCTTCTTCCTCTTCACAATCTATGTAGAATAATTTCTTCTCAGCACACTTATGACCTTTTGTGTATTTGCTATCACAATTGTAACAAAGCCCTTTTGCTCTTTTTTCTTCCAATTGTTGTGGTGTCAACCTTGTAGGTTGTGGAAGACTAGGGGCAACAACACTTCCGTCTTTATAGTTGTGAGTGGTATGCTTCCTAGTTGCCATAATTTTGCTTTCCATTTTTCTTGCTAACCTGAATGCCTTCTCTAATGAATCAGGTTCCCAAAGGCGAACATCATGTTGGATATTATCCTTTAAAGACCCTATGAACACATCAATCCTATGCTCCTCTGGAATATCTTTTACCCTTATGTTCAATTTTTGGAACTCCTCAATGTGCTCCATTATTGAACCCTTTTGTTTGAGACTTATCAATTGGCTAAAAAAAGTGTTGCTTTTTGTATCCTCATAATGTGCTATCAATTCTTCCGTAAAAATTGCCCAAGTGATAAATTTTTTACGAGAACAAAGCCATTGATACCATACAAACTGATTTGGTTCCAAATATAAAGTTGCCATACGTACCTTTTGTGTGTTTTGCACATTATTGAGATCGAAGAATTGCTCCATCTGTAATATCCATGTGGCGGGATCCTTGCCATCAAACTTCCTCATATCGATTTTTGGAATATGGTGATTCTTCGATCCAACATTAGCATCTATGGAATCATGATTAACATTTCTTTTGTTCTCATCATGAGTTTCCTTTACTACCTTTTCACCATTAGTAAGTATTTCTTGTAGAAAATTTGTCAAATCTGTCTTCAAATCTGCCATGCCTGTCTTCAAATTTGTGTTCAAATCTATCTTCAAATTGTCCATCTTAGCTTCCATGCCATTCATCTTAGCTTCCATGCCATTTATCTTAGCTTCCACGCCATTTATCTTAGCATCTGTTAACTTTTGTGAGCGTGACATTTGTTGCACTTGTTCTTGTAATTTTGATATATCATGTAGCATTTCTTCCTCTTCTTCATGAGTCATGCTAGAGCTTTCAGGTTCCTTACTAGGTGTTTGCATTTTCTTTCCTCGGGGCATCAGTTACCGATAATAATGCTCTACTATGCCCTTTGAATTCCTTCAAAATAAATTTTCAAACCAAGCTTAAGCAAAAATTTAAAAAAATCTACACACCTTTTTTCACTTTGTAGGAGCTCGATATTGCGTCTGATGTATCTCTGTACTTTCCAATCATCTAGTTCTGAATTTGTGACCTGTAGTAGCTCTCTGTGTCCTCTTTCCAATGCCACCAGTCTGATCCAAATTGGATTCTCCAAGAAATCGTTATGCACAATCTCCCAAGATGACCTGATTATAGACCTTTCCAGAAGAGCGAAGTTGTATGAAGTGCCACGTGTACAATTTTCGATATTTGGTTCTGAAAAAGATATAAAAGAAACTACAGCCTGTCCTCTTTCTGTACCTTCTTACGAAATTTCAATCTGATTCCCAGAGAGAAAGTTATGATAATTTTCCCCAGGTCACCTGTTTTGAATGTAATTCAGGAGTCTGCAAAAAGACCAACTTCCTCAGATCATATCTCCGAAAATATCGCGCGAAAAGCTCTGAAATTTGTACCCAAGGTTCAACGCGATTTCTTCTCAAATGGGTTTTTTTTGCGACTTCTGAAACGTCACAGAAAAAAGTTATAGCGAAAATTCCACGATTACCTGTTTGGAGCAGCGAAACCCTAGAATCCAAAGCTCTGATACCAAATGTTATGAAACCAACTCAAGAAAAGATAGAAAAGATAGATCAACGCCTTAGAATTCAGCCTCTTCGAGGGGGCAACCTCCTTTACATTACATCAATGAACAATTCTTTGATGATTCAAATGACAAAACCTCCTTTCTATATATAGGAGTCTAAGGAGTCACAATATAATCCAGCCAACCTAACAATAATAATATAAAGCCACAAAAATAACAATAGAGGGATTATATGGGGCACAGAAATAACAATATGGGGGTAATAGGGGCACAACAATATAAATAAGGGGTATAACTATAATAGTAATGGGGTAATCACTAGTATTATAGGGACCCAACAGGGTACTACCTGAATCAATCAACATTATTACCTTTTTATTCTTTATATATCCTTCTATCTTGAATATTTGAGGGGTGGTGATTTCCTTCAAAGCATTACAAGATATGGTCATAATCATTTCTTCTTTTTCAACCCCTAGGTTTGCTTCCTAGTGTAAATCTTCTTATTTTGATGTTTCTTGTTCCTTTTCTTCCTGCTCTTCACAATCTATGTAAAATAATTTCTTCTCAACACACTTACGACCTTTAGTGTATTTTCTATCACAACTGTAACAAATCCCTTTTGCTCTTAATCCCTTCAGTTGTTATGGTGTCAACCTTGTAGGTTGTGGGAGTCTAGGAGTGACAACACTTCCATCTTTATAGTTGTGAGTGGTAGACCTCCTCGTTGCCACAATTTTTCTTTCAACTTTTCTTGCTACTCTGAATGCATCCTCCAATGACTTAGGTTGCTAGAGGCAAACTTCATGCTGGATGTTATCCTTTAAAGTCCTTATGTAGACATCAGCCAGATGTTCCTCTAGAACATCAATTACCTTGATATTCAATCTTTCGAAGTCCTCAATGTGCTCCCCAACTAAACCCTTTTGTTTGAGAGTTATCATTTGGCTAACAAAGATATTTCTCTTTGTATCCTCATAATGTGCTATCAATTCCTTCATAAAAATTATCCAAGTGACATGTGATTTACGAGAACAAAGCCATTGATATCATACAAATGATTGAGTTCTAAATATAAAGACGCAATGCGTACCTTTTGTGTGTGTTGCACATTGTGTAGATGAAATAACTGATCCATCCGTAGTATCCCTGTTACTGGATCCTTTCCATCAAACATCCTCATATCGATCTTTTAAATATGGTTGGTCTTCAACCCAGAGTTAGAGTCTCTAAAATCATGATTCACATTCCTTTTGTTCTTATCATGGGTTTCATGGAATATCTTGTCCCCACTAGGAAGCATTTCTTGCAGTAACTTTGTCAAACCTTTCATGTCCCCTTTTATGTATGCTTTCATCACTTTCATTTTATGTTTGGTTGCTCTTTGTAAGAGAAAAATTTGTTGCACTTGGTCTCATAATTTTTATATATCATGTTTCATTTCTTCCTCTTCTTCATGCATCATAGTAGATATTTCTGAGGGCTTAATGGGCGTGGAATTTTTTTGTTTGGGAGGAATTTTGGAACCAATTAATGATATCTATGCTTCACTGTGCCCTTTGAATTACTTCAAACTTATTTTTCAAAAAAAAGTTATACAAAATTAAAAATACACACTATTTAAGAGCTTGATTTTGAGCTTGTCAATATGGCTGAACTTGAAAATGTTGTATCTCTATGATTTAAGCCTCCCAAGGTCTAAATTTGTGTCTTGAGGTAGTTCTCTATGTCTTCTTTTCAACACCACAAGTCATAATGAGATTGGATTCTTCAAGGTAAATTTATGCCAAATATCCCACAATGACTTGATTATCGACTAGTTTAGTAGAGTGGCTTTGTATGGGATGCCACATGTTACTATTTCCACCTTAGACCATGAAACTTGTACTCAAAAAACTACAGTCTGCATAATTTCAATGAATTTTATAGAATTCAAATCCGATAGTCATAGAAACAATTATGACGATTTTCCCTGGGACACCTATTTGAGACTAAATTCTACAGCATACAAAAACCATAACTTACTTGGAACAAACATATCTATGAGAAAATAGTGAACCAAGGTATAAAATTTTAAGCAAATGTTCATCAAGATCTTGCCTCCATGTGGTAACAATTTCATGGTCTGAAGCTTCACATAAAATTTTTATAGAAAAAATACCACGATGACCTGTTTGAACCAGCAAAACCCTAGGATCAAGGGCTATGATACCAACTGTTTTGCATCGGGTTCAAAATAGCACAGAAACATAAGAAAAAATAGATCAATAACTAGATAATAAGCCACTTCAACTAGAAAACGTCCCTTTACATCACATAAATGAACAATTCTTTGATGATTTAAATGACAAGGTCTCCTTGGTATACATAAGTCTAAAGGGTCAAAATATAATTAGGGTCTACATAGCAATAATAATGTAAGGGCACAATAATAACAATAGTGGGCTTCTATGGGGCACACAATAACAATATAGGGGATACACTAATATTATAGGGACCTAACACCAACACATGAGTCTTTCAGTTTCCAGCAGAGACAAATCAAATAGGATCAACCTTGATCTATTAATCCAAAAATACCAATCCCAATGTGTCTGGTTGTGATCGAAAAAAACCTTATTCAATCATGAGACTTTGTCTCATGTACCTCGAAGCCTTGACGTAGCTCTATGTACACTACTTATTCCTCAATTAATTCATTAAGAAAAATGATCTCTGCATCCAGCTGGTGTAATTTTCAAAGAAATGATAATAGTTCTAACATAAGTGAAAAGTCTACTAAACTGCAATTTCCAAGAAAATTTTAATTTTTGGAAATATTATATATATATATATATATATTCCAAGGAATATTTATTGGAATATTCCCTAGAATATTCCTTTTTGGGGACCAATCAGGTGCTGACACGTGGCAAGCCCAGAGACCGCCCTGTGGCCCTAGAATGGTATTGTAAAATTTTGTTGGGGTCTCGACGGAATCAATCCTGTGACCTCTAGCAAGACAGAACAGAGCTCTACCATCTCCACCCGACATGTTTCTTAACATACAAAGGCAACGGTGCATATTTGTTTTGTAACTGGTTGCGGTTTGGGGGTTAGGACTGCCAGTGGTCCTCGAAAGTTGTTCACATGCCGCGATATAACCGTCGTTTGCCAACGCTAACCTCCAGTTCATGTAACCACCAAGGTTAACTCTGTTGCCATGTGACCACTGCAAACATAATGTTAAATGTTGCGGGTAGTGGGAGCACTTAGCGCTTAATTAATTTTAGATTAACCTTTATTAATCACAAATTAGTTTAATTATGGGATTAGAGCTTAAAACGGTTTATGCCTAACTAAATAGCGCTTATCACTAATTAATATCGGATTAGTAGTTGGTGGTAAATTTGGCAGATTCCACTATTTTCGAGCCTACTTCCAGATTTAGCGGCCCTAATTGGAGTTCTTCCAGATTTGGAGGAGGATTTCTAAGGAGAAGTTGTTTGAGTCACTCCAGGAGCAATTTTCGACCAAAAAGAATGAAACAAGAGGCTATCTAGGCTAATTGGAGCTTTCTGAAGCCAATGGAACAATCCAGAGAAGCTGAAGAAGTCATCTTCAAGGAGATTTTCACAGGGAGATTTTGGAGCTCAGGGCCACCAGGGGTTGGAGATAGTTGTAGGAGCTATCAGTACTCATTCTCAGCGAACCAATAGTCATTCCTGACTGTAATGAGCCCTATGAATCCATTTCAGGGATTGGTAGAAGCATTTGAAGACTTATAAAGTCTGAGATGCTACAGGGAAGTTTTGGGCAGCCTAGTGCCAACCGTGGAGGAAGGCCTAGTTTGGGGATGCAGTGCTCATTTTGAGCAAATGATCAGTCTATTGTTGTTGTTTGATATGTGATGGAGATAGTAGAAGAGGTTTTAGTGACAATTGAAGAATTTTGAAGGAGTTAATGCCATCAAGAAGCTTAGTGCACCGATTGAAGGAATCAAGTCTAAGGGAGCTTAGATTTGTTTGGAGAATGATGATAGCCATGACAGGGATATAGATGGTTTTCTAAGCCCATTGGGTCAATTCAGTAACCTTTGGAGTTAAGTGTGGAACTTGTAAAAGAAACTTTTCTGTAATCCCAAAGAGCCAAGTCAAGATGACAAAAGCTCAAGGAGACGTAGCCCACGATATTCGGGTGAACTCCTAGATTAAATTTGTTGTTATGTGTTGATGTTTATTTGCTGCATTATATGGCTGTTATGTGTGTTTAATATCAGCAGAAACAAATGGATTTAAAGCATTTAAATAGTTAAAAGAAATTACACATACACCTGTTTCAAGTAATTAATTACAAAAATGTCAACATAAGCAAGATCATATCTTTGTTAAGCTTTGGCGTGGGAGGTTCTTGTAAGCATAACAAGTTATCAAATCCTCATTTCAGATCAGGTGGTATCAGAGCAGGATGCTTGATTGACAGAGAAAAAGATTGCTTGTTTGAAAGGTGTTCAAATAGTCAAATTCTACTGTTTGATTGTTTGTAAACTGACTATTGTTTGAGTTTGCAAAGGTGAAGGGAAAGCTACTGATAAGCTAAGTCCAGGAGAGGACAAGAAGGAAGAAGGGCTGAAGGCATTCTCCTTACCCAAAGGACCTCAAGGAAATCCTTGAATCATAAGAGGTTTGTTTCCAAAAGGGTTGTTTGAATAAGAGTTTGGCTCTACAGTCATTTCAGAAATTTGTCAATAGATTTTGAAAGCTTTGTGAATTTTGTTGAAGTTCTTTTGTTCATTTTGATGATGACAACTTCTACAAGTGAGTTTTCAAAATCCTCCTCCTTCACAAGATTCTTTAATGAAGACATGAAGCAAGACTTGTTTATCATGATGGATATGGTAAGAGAAATGAGCACCGAACTTCGAGAGCAGTTGAATTCCATAAAGGAAGAGAAGCAGTTGCTTTCTGACAAATTGCAGGAAATGGAGAGTCAACTTCATATTGAAAATATGAACCTGGAAAGGATGCATGGGTTGGAGACACAACTCCTTGTTACCAAAGAAGCCTTAGTCAAGTATCAGCTTGAAGAAGAGGTAAACAATTCTAGTTTGTCTTCAATTTCCTCTAAGAATGTTTATGTTGGTTCTTTTGAAAAACATACAAGAGGCATAGGGTCCAAGTTGATGTAAAAAATGTGCTATGAAAAAAAAGGATTCAGAAAACATGCGTAGGGCATTGTTGAGCCAATAATGGTTGAGGAAAGGCCTAAGTATTTGGGTCTTGGCTATGGGCAATCTTATGGAGAAAGTTCCATAGCAGCCATGAAGGCAATTGAAATAGTTCCTAGAAGGAGTTTCATTTTAGGTTCTCTACCTCAAGTTTGTAAAGATTGTATTCATGGGGAATGCAATTGTTTGAAACATGCTTTGCAAGAAGAATGTGTTCATAAGCATGCACTCGAACAAGAGAGTTGTGAAAGTTCTAAAAGCATTGAAGAGATTGATGGTGTTCCAAAGGGAGCTACTTCTTCATTTGATTCACCCCTTCATGAAGGTAATAAAGGTAAAAGAGAAAGGTATAAATCTGATTTCAATCACACTTCTTTTGATTATGTTAAGCATGGTAAATTTCCACATAAGCATTGGAAAAAAATTGCATGTTCCTTTTGTGGTTTGGTTAACCATAGTGTTTCTAGATGTTGGAAGAGAATGGCCACATACAGGAAAATTTTGAAGGAAAGGAGGCAAGAAGCCAAAGGACCATTGGGCAATGAAAATTATGTTGTAAAGAGGATGAACATGTGTTGTACTTATTTCCATAAGCAAGGACATATTGCTGAAAGGTGTTGGACTTTGAATGCAACAATGCTTCCACGAAATTTGAAGAAGGTGGAAAACGAGTATGGAAAGAATGGAAAGGAAGTTTCCATAATTGATGTGTTTCAGGATGATCCACATGTTGATATCGATGTGCAGTTAAAGGAAGCACCTTTGATGTGGATTGGTAAGAAATGGTTAGAATTCTTATCCAATTAAAGTTGCATATCTTTTGATGTGAAAAGAAATGCATCACATTTATTTGCATTTCTTTGCTAATGGAATGCAAGTTGCACGATGGAAAAGTTGAGTATGTAGACTCACTTTATTGTAGCAAAATTATATTCATTTCAGTTTTGAAAGTACATGTACATATGATTGAGGATCTTGTACTTATGATTTTACTTAAGAGGAAGTTGAAGAATGGAATGCATACATGAGAATGGTATGTATGAACACAAGGATGTTAATGATTTCCTTGTATTTGAACATGTATGTGTAATTGACTTGATGGAAAGAAATCAACCATCATATTGCTTTGTTTAAACATGCATGTAATGTCATATTGACCTAGAAAAGTTGATTTGGTCTCCAAGATTGTAAAAGGGAGATAATGATGAAGTGTTTCATCTTTGAAAAAGAATCGTTAAAGTTCTTTTTGTACATGCTTGACTTGAAGGGTCAATTGTTTAAAAAGGCATGTTTTCGTTGGCCTGTGATTTAGTCGATCATTTGTATACAAGATGTAAAGACATGATGATGATTCACATGATGTGAAATTTGTTTCTTTTGATGGAGCAAGAGTTCATGTCATTAAATTATTTCTTGCATTATGTTTTTTTTGACAAGATGTTAGAAGAAGATTTGCAACAACAAAAGTCGCCATAGAAGTGGCCTGGTAAGAAGTGGCTTGACTTTTTGACACAGTAAAACATACTTTTATTGGTGCATATGAAAATTTCAGTTAAGTATGTATGTGTTTATGATGTAATCTCACGTTTGTTTGAGCCACCTCAGATCGATGATCAAGGAAGCGATGTTCAGCTACCTTTTGTAAACTTCTCAATAGAAATTTTGAATGAGTTCAAGGAAGACATTTCTTAACAGGAGGACAAGCGCATCCAGGAAGGGAAGTGTCGACTACCTTCGAGTTTTGGTTCAAAAGCACTAGCCATGCAAGGCAAGTGTATGAAGGCTGAAAGAAGAGGGTGTTGTACTCTCATCTACTGTACAGATCAGTATATCAGCCTTTTGGGGTCCAAAAGATTCCCAATGGGGAGGAGTGATCAGATATTGATTCAGGACCTTAATGATAGCTTAAATTTCAAAGTGTTTGAAAGAGTTTTGAACCTAAGCAACCAGATATATATCGTCTTCCTGATTTCGGCGCTGTGAACGGTTTGAAAAACCGACACTGTATGAAGGAGTCATCACAATTTGAAAAGTCCAGTAAACTGCAATTTCCAAGAAATTTTTATTTTTGGAAATATTTTAAAAAACAAATATTCCAAGGAATATTCCCTAGAATATTCATTTTTGGTGACCAATCAGGTGTTGACACATGGCAAGCCCGGAGGCTGCCACGTGGCCCTGGAATGGTATTGTAAAATTTTGTTGGGGTCCCAACAGAATCGAACCCATGATCTCGGGTAAGACAGAACAGAGCTCTACCATCTCTGCCTGACATGTTTCTTAACACACAAAGGCAACGGTGCATATTTGTTTTGTAACTGGTTGCCGTTTTGGGATTAGGACCGCCAACAGTCTTACCCGCCAGCGGTCCCCGAAAGTTGTTCACATGCCGCGATATAACTGTCGTTTGCCAACGCTAACCTCCAGTTCATGTAATCGCCAAGGTTAACTCTGTTGCCATATGACCACTGCAAACATAATGTTAAATGTTACGGGTAGTGGGAGCGCTTAGTGCTAAATTAATTTCGGATTAGCCTTAATTAATCCCAAATTAGTTTAATTACGGGATTAGCGCTTAAAATGGTTTATGCCTAATTAAATAACGCTTATCACTAATTAATATAGGATTAGAAGTTGGCGGTAAATTTGGCGGATTCCACTATTTTCGGGCTTGCTTCCAGATTTAGCGGCCCTAACTGGAGTTCTTCCAGATTTGGAGGAGGATTTCTAGGGAGAAACTGTTTGAGTCACTCCAGGAGCAATTTTCGACCAAAAAGAATGAAACAAGAGGCTAGCTAGGCTAATTGGAGCTTTCTGAAGCCAATGGAACAGTCCAAAGAAGCTGAAAAATTCATCTTCAAGGATATTTTCATCCAGGGAGATTTTGGAGCTCAGGGCCACCAAGGGTTGGAGGTAGTTGTAGGAGCTACCAGTACTCATTTTCAGCGAACCAATAGTCATTCCTGACTGTAATGAGCCTTCTGAATCCATTGCATGGATTGGCAGAAGCATTTGAAGACTTCTAAAGGCTAAGATGCTACAGGGAAGTTTTGGGCAGCCCAATGCCAACCGTGGAGGAAGGCCTAGTTTGGAGATGCAGTGCTCATTTTGAGCAAATGATCAGTCTATTGTTGTTGTCTAATATGTGCTGGAGACAATAGAAGAGGTTTTTGTGACAGTTGAAGAATTCTGAAGGAGTTAGTGCCATCAAGAAGCTCAGGGAAGCTTAGTGCACCGATTGAAGGAATCAAGTCTAAGGGAGCTTAGATCTATTTGCAGAATGATGACAGCCATGACAAGGATATAGATGGTTTTCTAAGCCCATTGGTTCAGTTTAATAACCTTTGGAGTTAAGTGTGGAACTTGTAAAAGAAACTTTGCCATAATCCCAAAGAGCCAAGTCAAGATGACAAAAGCTCAAGGAGACGTAGCCCACGATATTCGGGTGAACTCCTAGATTAAATTTGTTGTTATGTGTTGATGTTTATTTGCTGCATTATATGGTTGTTATGTGTGTTTAATATCAGCAGAAACAAATGGATTTAAAGCATTTAAACAATTAAAATAAATTACACATACACCTATTTCAAGTAATTAATTTCGCAAATGTCAACATAAGCTAGATCATATATTTGTTAAGATTTGGAGTGGGAGGTTCTTGTAAGCATAACAAGTTATCAAACCCTCATTTCAGATGAGATTTTGGGAGAGTCCTTTTGTCACGAGTTTTTGTTAAGTTTAGGATAATAGTGGTATGTTCTGTGCTTAGAGAAATTTTAATTCAATTTCTTTATAGGGCCAATATCAATATCTAGTTTAGCAATCACATCAACATGATAGTAAAATGCAGATAGAACATAAACAATAACAACAGAAGACTAGCCAAGACAAGAGGACACAAGATCTGGCACTAGCCAGGGACAAACCCCAATGTGGGGAAACCATTGATCAATTCTTCTTATAATTCTTCAAAAGTTTAGCAGAGAGAGAGAAAGTACAATGTATAATATCCACTTGTCCAATTACAGTGAAAATATGATCAGTCAAACAACAGAAACATAAAGACCTAACCGGAAATTCAATGCTAGTTAACAAGGAAAATTTCTTCCTCAATTCAACTCGGTCAAACCCAATCAACTTCGGCCCCTAACAGCAAGTCTAATCAGCCCAAAACATTCTGAAAAGTCCAGTCAAACCTAGTCAACAAAGGTCAATGCCGCGGCGAGCCCTAGCACAGTGAACACTAGTCAAACAGGAGGTTAGATTGCCTCAGATGTTGTGCCCCGAACTGCAGCTACTCAAATAGAATTCCTCCACCCAAAACTGCACCTAAAATAGGTCAACGTAGTCAAAAACAGCCTCTGCAATTTCAGTGAAATCTAGTCAACGACTGGAACATAAAACCCTTCCTTTCCCTCGCACGTGTGCAGAGCAGCGTCTGATTTTCGTACCCGATCAATGAAGGAGAGAGAATATGTGAGTGAGTGAAGTGTCCAAAATGAGGAGGAGGCATCATGTATTTATAGGCAAACATTGGGGAAGAATAGACGTGATTGTTGGGCTTCTGAGCCTACATGAGTTTGCTAGCCAACCTTGACAATTTGTCCATAATCAAAATAAATTCATAATTCCATTTGTACATATCAGAATGGGATGATATTTAGATCAATCCTACACCTCTCGGAGAGAGGAATCCAAGAAAAATATGAGATGCCTCACATGAGTTGTCCAATGTGAAGTTTGGCCCTAGTTCCAAAATTTAACAGTTTCGCTTTGTTCTTACACTATTTCCATTTGTTTCCAAATCCTTGGCAACCTTCACTATGTCCCTGAAATCCTCGATAGGAAGTCATGGAAGAATGATTACAACCCAAAAAAAGAAACAAAGACAAGAGGCTAACCAATAGTAAAACAATAACAACAATAATAATGAAGGAAGAGAAATATATAAGGTACTTATCTTTTTGAGGATTATAGGAAACATCAACTCCCTCTTGATCTTAGCCTTCTTTCATACATCATGGAAATTTATCATCAATCTCGTCCTCATCATCAACATGATGTCATTCCTTCCTTGCATGATCTAGAGTTTTTTATTTCAAGGGTAATGCTAATCTAGATCCTAAGAGTTATTTATTATTATTACTTTTTTACATTCAAGACTTTTAGTCTTCTAAGATAAATCCTAGCTTCATTTCATAGCTCAATATACTTTGTAATGTGTCAATTCTCCCTTTTGGGCACTACTTCAACATTACTTGCAATGATACTCTCGCAAATATGTATTCTCAGTTAAGCATTACTTTTGACTTTTTCAACCCAAGAGCTTATCCTTCATCATGACAAGTAGAAATAATTAAGTTCTACAAATGACTCATCTTACATGAGCAGATTTTCATAATTGAAGAGATGACTCAGCCTCTTAGTCACATCCAATGAACTAGCCTCATCAAAGTGTGCTTTCTTCAAATAACCATATTTCAGTTTTGCAAAATATGTCTCATCCTTTCGTACTCAAATATCCTCGTACTTCAAGAGATTTCAAAATATCCCGCTTTTTAACACATTTGAGATACAATGCAACATCTCAAGGAAAAGCACAATTTGATTACATATTCCAAACATTCAACATATGTGTATATATCACATATTTGTTGAGTATGTTGTCATTAATATCAAAGTGGGAGTAGGTGCAGGAATAAGATGTTGAGCAGGTGCAGGATGCCGAACAACTATAGGATATCATTGATGTCCTTGATATGTTGATTTTCTTATATGTCATGGTGTAGTGATGAAACCCTAGCCATAGGTTTTAGACCTCTTAGACAAAGGATATACCCCACACTTGTTGGAGATTTTGATGATGCATATTAATGAAATTACCTTGGAAACCTTGCCAATGGATTCTCCTCGCTATGATGATTACATTGATATAAGGAGTGTCTCGAGTGGCCTCATGGTTTGTGAGAAATGCTTTGTCAAAGTTGAAGACCTAGTTTGTGGTCTAAAAACTCCAAGGGTGATTGTGATGTAGCATCATAATATTTTTTGGATTATGTGGCACTTCCAAGGGTGATGATGTGGCATGGAAGCACTTATAAAATTTACGATGTGGCAGTGTATTAATATGGAGGGTTTCAACAATTATCTTGCAGATTAAAAGCTAAGCAAGGGGTTTTGAATTCAATTTTAAATTCAAATAAGAGTGAATTTTTGAATTAAATTTTAATTTATTTTAAGAGGGAATTTTAAATTTAAAACTAAATATATTTCCCTCTAATTATTCAAGTCGGTTGGCCTTTATGTGACCTCCTCCAAAACTATATAAAGGTATAATATTTCACCTTCATGGGTATGCGATCCAATGATTATTATTGGTCAAGGAATTCCTTTGAAATCCTTTCAAACCTACGAAGAAATACTTTAATAGACATACAAACTTGAACAATTTCTAGAAGGGTTTTGATAGTGGTCAAGTTTTCTAGGCTATTTTGTCTCTTGTGGGTTTCACTAGTTTTTCTTTGTAGGAGTTCAAGGGAATTCGTTGGCTTTATTTGGAATCTTCCTTTGTAGGATTTGATCCTCTCAAATATTCTATAATTCATAGACCAACGAAATCTATGAACAACGAAGGATTGAAGTAACATTTGTTTATTTCCTGGATAGGTTGGTTTGTTTGCAGGAAGAAAGTTTATTTTTGGGCTAAGTTTTGGATTTGTAAATTTGTTGTGTTTGAAGGACATTGGGAATATATCTATGCTCTGAACTCTTAAAGCTATCTTAAAGAAATGAAACATCGTCCATTGAAGCAATCATCTTTTGATCTGAAAGAAAACTTGTTGAAGAAACTTTTCGCTAGTGATGCGAAAAAAGTGATCCTTGTTTTGATGCAAGAATATAATCTCGACAAATCTCAGTACTAAAGAAGAAAACCCTTTTCTTTGAGCTATGAAGACTAAGTTGAAATAATTAATATTATTTTGTAATGGAGAAATGGTTACATAAGTTGTAACGTATCTCCTTAGTTTAGGATTTGTTCCTAGAGTTTAGGAGTTTGTTTGCAACTACCTGATTTCTAGTGATGTACTTAATAATGTAATCATTCACTTGATGAATAGTAGAGTGTACAGAGAGATTTCTCTTTGTATGAGTGTAGTCTCCAGGTGCAGTACTCACCTGTGAGTTGTAACTCCTTCTTTTTAATTCAAATCTGATTTTTATCTTGGTATCAGAGCACAGAGTAGGGATAGCCTTAATTTTTTTTTAGGATGCATCATTGATTACAGAACTGTAGTGGCGCATTTGTAGAATCAGGTGGACTGCAGTAACACCTGGAGCATAGGTCTCAGATGACTGATCATCTCTGAGCGCAAGAAAGTGTTGGCGCGGTTTTGACGCGAACAGTCGCGCCATTTTTGAGCGGAAAGAAGAGCTGGCGCGGGTTTTTAAGGAATAGTCGTGCCACTTGGCGCGGTTCTGAGGGTGATAAGTGCGCCAGCGCGCCAGAAAGTACAATTGGCACGGAAAATCAAGGATTAATCGCGCCAATTTCGTGCCTCGCATCGATTTTGTTTCTGGCGCGGGTATTTCGCTGTTGAAGAGCGCCAACCTCTTTCTCTTTGAAAAATCTGCAATTTTTTGCAGATCAGAGTTGCCCGGTGGTGGCACTTTGAATTTCTGGATTTGTTCGGTGGCAGTAGATCGGAGTAGCCCGGTGGTGGCGTATTGGAGTTCCTGATCTACTTGGTGGTAGCAGATTGGACTTGCCCGGTGGTGGTGCGTTGAAGTTCCTGATCTACTCGGTGGCAGCAGATCGGACTTGCCCGGTGGTGGTGCATTGGAGTTCCAGATCTGTTCGGTGGCAGCAGATCGGATTTGCCCGGTGGTGGCGCATTGGAGTTCCGGATCTGTTTGGTGGTAGCAGATCGGACTTGCCTGGTGGTGGCGCATTGAAGGTACATTTTTTTTTCAGCAAAACAGAGGTTCGGATCTGGTATAAGTCAATATGAATAACAGTTTAGAATTGTATCTCCACGAGTCTGGCAAACTTGATGGATCAAATTTCAACAATTGGAAATTCAAGATGTAGACTTTACTTGAAAGTGCAAATGTGTGGTCGATCGTGACAGGAAGTGAGCTGAGATCGGTATCAGCCACACAAGAACAAGATTGGGATAAAAGGGAGACAAAAGCAAAGGTCATATTGAAGATGTCCATCAAGGACAATGTTATCCCACATATTAGAGACTGTAAATCGGTCGCTGACATTTGGACGACCATTAAAAACCTATACCAGACGCATAATTCAAACCGTGTCTTCTCACTCAAAGGCAAGCTGTTTGCATTGAAGATGGAGGAGAATGAATCCGCTGCTGGATTCATTGCGAGAGTCAAAGACCTGAAGGACAGATTGGGAGATATCGGAGAGAAAGTTTCTGATTCAGATCTGGTCATGATCACGTTGAATGGAATGATTGATGATTACCAGACATTTATCACAGGGCTGTCAGCAAGGGAGAAAGCCCCTTCATTTGAAGAGCTGACAGGGATTCTGATACAAGAAGAAGAGCGACGACAAAATTTGAAATCATAGAGCAATGACCTTGCTCTGATGGCAAAAAGGAGATAGTTTAAAGGGAAGCAGCATCAGCAACCGTAGCAGCAGCAGCAGAGAGGAGCCAACACATTTCAGAAGAGATCGTTTAAAGGTATGTCTGCTAATAATTTTCCCATCAAGAAATGTTTTTACTATGGGAAACCTGGACATGAGATTAGAGATTGTTATAAGAGGCAGGCAGACGAAGGAAGAAACAAACAGAGAAAACATAAGGGTTACTTTGTTAAGGAGGAGGATCATAGCCACGAACTTCGACTATT
This sequence comes from Pinus tabuliformis, assembly GCA_031772625.1. NCBI lineage: Eukaryota > Viridiplantae > Streptophyta > Pinopsida > Pinales > Pinaceae > Pinus > Pinus tabuliformis. The sequence goes on along the minus strand of CM062814.1, from coordinate 688,536,926 downwards.
TATAGTCGATCGTGCCCTTTCAGCTTCAAAAGGAGATGAGGACGACGTATGGTATGTTGACTCGGGCGCATCCTCACATATGACTGGTAAGAAGGATTGGTTTTAATCTCTTGAAGAAACTTCATGTGGATCGAAAATCTATTTAGGAGATGATAGTGGACATGAGATCAAAGGACATGGTGACATTCCTGTAAAATTACCTAGCGGTGACATTAGACACCTTAAAAATGTATTGTATGTTCCAGGAATTAAGAAAAATTTGGTCTCTGTCTCAATGATTACTGATCAGGACATGCAAGTTCAATTCTTTAAGACTAATTGTGTCATTAAGGATAGCCAGATGGAAACAGTTGCAACAGGAGTGCGCGTGGGGAATTTGTACAGACTAGATGTGAAGAGTATGCCACAGCAAGCAATGGTTGCAGCTGGATCGACAGCCGAAAATCTCTGGCATCAGAGATTCGACCATCTTAATCTGCAAGACCTCATTCTACTTCAGAGAAAAGGTATGGTCGATGGACTCCCTGTTTTCCATAATGTTAAGCTGGATTGTGATGGATGTGCATTAGGGAAAATGCATAGAGAAGAGTTCCCTTTGCATGTTAATAGAAAGGAAAGAGATATTTTAGAACTGGTGCATACAGACATCTGTGGACCCATGCAAACCAGGTCATTAGGAGGAACATATTACTTTCTCTTATTTACAGATGATTGCACTAGATTTTCATGGGTATATTTTCTGAGTAAAAAGAGTCAAGCTTTTCAGTATTTTAAAGAGTTTAAATCCATGGTAGAAAACCAGACAGGAAAAAGGATAAAAATTCTTCGCTCAGATCAAGGGGGAGAATACAGGTTGGGAGAGTTCATGGATTTCTGCAAGCATCATGGGATTGTGCAACAGTTTACAGTGCCTCACACTCCACAGCAGAATGGAGTGGCAGAACAAAAGAACAGAACTCTTGTGGAGTGCGCAAGGAGCATGCTTCAAGGTAAGGGTCTATCAAATGGTCTTTGGGCAGAAGCTATTAACACTGCTGTATATTTAAAGAATAGGAGTCCTACTAGATGTTTAGGCTTCAAAACCCCTTTTGAAGCATTGTTTGGATTCAAACCAGCAGTGAGTCATTTAAGAATATTTGGGTCAAAAGCTTATGCTCATATACCTAAGGCAGATAGGAAGAAGTTAGATCCTAAAGCCCTGAAATGTATATTTGTTGGATATGGCACTGAGTTCAAGGCATATAAGTTATTTAATCCTGTGACTCACAAGGTTTTTGCAAGCAGAGATGTCATATTTCATGAACAGGTTGAAGAAGGAAAGAATGACTCTAACAGTGATTGGCACATTCCATTGCTATTGGAAGAAAACAGTGAGGAAGATGAAGAGCAGGAGGAGAAACAAGAAGAAGAAGTAACAGACAATGTAATCAATGAAGATGCAAGCTCGGAAAAGGTTGAAATTGAGGTAAGTCCCCTACCAAGGAGATCAGGTAGGAAGACTCGATTATCATCTAAATTGAAAGGCTATGCATTAATGTCAAATATTTTAAACATTGTAGAACCTGCAAATTATGAGGAAGCAAGTAAATCTGATGCATGGAGGGCTGCAATGTATGAGGAAATTGAATCAATAAACAGAAACCATACTTGGGATTTGGTTGAATTGCCTGAAGGTAAAACCCCCATAGGATGTAAATGGCTGTATAAACCAAAAATAAATGCAGATGGGAGTATAGAGAAACTTAAAGCTAGACTGGTAGCAAAGGGTTACTCACAGAAAGAGGGAATAGATTTCGATGACACCTTTGCTCCTGTAGCCAAATTAAACACCATTAGAATGCTAATTTCCTTAGCAACAAAACAAAAATGGCAGCTACACCAGCTAGATGTCAAGTCTGCATTTCTGAATGGTGACTTGAAAGAAGAAATTTATTTAGTACAGCCTGAAGGTTTTGTGAAAAAGGGACAGGAACATCTTGTGTGTAAATTGAAAAAGGCACTTTATGGTTTAAAACAGGCACCTAGGTCGTGGTATGAGAAAATTGACTCATTTTTTGTTCAGCATGGCTTTCATAGGAGCTTGAATGATCCAAATCTATATACCAAGTTTAATAAACAGAGGCAAATTATTTTGATTTCTTTATATGTAGATGATATGATCATAACAGGGAATGCTAACAATTTGATCAAAGAAATCAAATAGCAAATGTCACAAGTGTTTGAGATGAAAGATCTCGGAAACCTTCATTATTGTTTGGGATTGGAGGTATGGAGAGACTCTGGACAAACTTTTCTTACTCAAGGGAAGTATGCCAGAAGCTTGTTGGAAAGGTTCAGAATGGAGCAGTGCAGATCAGCAGCAACACCATTACAGCAGAACTTAAAGTTGAGCAGTGACGACGGTACTAAACAGGTGGATGCTACCATGTACAGATAGCTAGTTGGCAGTTTGATATATCTTACTACAACTAGACCAGAATTGGCATATTATGTTAGTGTGTTGAGCCAGTTCATGTCAAAACCACTCGAAAGTCACTGGGTCACAGCAAAAAGTGTGTTGAGGTATCTTAGTGGTACTAGTAATTATGGCATTTTGTACACTGACACTTCTGATGTTATTCTAGCAGGTTTTTTAGATTCCGATTGGGCAGGTAACTTGGATGATCGAAGATCTATCACAGGTTACGCATTCAACATTGGATATGGGGTCATAGCATGGAGCAGCAAAAAGCAGCACACTGTAGCTATATCTTCATGTGAAGCTGAGTACCAAGCATTGTGTGCGGCCACATGTGAAGCTATCTGGTTGAGAAGACTTCTCAACGATGCAGGAGAAGAACAGAAAGAATCAATTAGTATCAAAACTGACAACCAGAGTACCATCAAGCTTGCATACAATCTAGTCTTTCATAAAAATACCAAGCATATTGATACTCAAGTTCATTTTGTTCGAGAGAAGCAACAGTCAAAAGAGATATGTGTTGAATATTGTAAAACTTGTGATAACATGGCTGATATTTTTACTAAGCCTCTTGGGCGTGTAAAGTTTGAATTATTTAGAGGGATGCTAGGAGTTCAGGATAATCCTTTCTCCATTAAGGGGGGGAGTTGAAAATAATTAATATTATTTTGTATTAATGGAGAAATGGTTACATAAGTTGTAACGTATCTCCTTAGTTTAGGATTTGTTCCTAGAGTTTAGGAGTTTGTTTGCAACTACTTGATTTCTAGTGATGTACTTAATAATGTAATCATTCACTTGATGAATAGTAGAGTGTACGGAGAGATTTCTCTTTGTATGAGTGCAGTCTCCAGGTGCAGTACTCACCTGTGAGCTGTAACTCCTTCTTTTTAATTCAAATCTGATTTTTATTTGACTATGATGAGAGGAGGAAACATTCTCTAAGACCCACTCTGTTAGGCGAAAAACCCTGATTTCAGTAATAATGCAAGAGGGCTAATTGATGTAATGTGTTATGGAAGTACCTTGAGAGAAACCAAAACATTTCTAAAGTAGTTGGTATTTCGTCCTGAAAAGAAAGTATATTTCGATAATACTTGCTTTCATACTTTGCGTCGGGCCCCTGTGGAGGAAGACGTTCATTCTAAGGAGAAAATAAAAATTCAATGCTCATATGGCCAGTGTGGTTGTGATAGATTGAAGTGTTGCAAACGTTTTTAGTCGATATTAAAGAAATTCATCTTTGAGGGAGATCGTTGATCAGTTTGTTAATAACTAAAGATTCATATCTATTTCACTCTATCTATGAAACATCTTTACAGATCAAACACATTGTTGCCTTTGTGAAGAATCGAAGAGGGACCACATTGTTGAGCTATTTGGGCTTATTCATTTGAAGGTGTTATTGAAGTCAATGCCTTAGGCCTGGACTTGTGGTATACTGATGTAACTCAGTTTCAATCAATTGTATGTGGCGAATGCTCAAAGATCTTGGTGGCTAAATATTAACGATCACGTGTGACCATCTTTTGTATGACAAGGTGAGCTAAGTCTCCTTGTAGGGTATGAGATTGTTCTATCCTTGATGACACATATGTGAAACAACTCGAAAGCTTATTGAAGTGACTCTTAGAAAAGCATAATTTATGTGTTGTTTTGAAGGACCTACAAAGATATTTACTATGACATTGCCTTTTGGAGTCCGTCTTCTATGAATCACACACACAATAAATCTTGTACAAACCTAAATCTGTCGAAGTAACTCATGAGCTCATGAGGGTTCTGAAGATGTTAATCTCTATGAACCTATTTGATGTTGTATGTCCTGGCCTTCTGTCTATAAACCAAACAATCGACATGTGCATAAACTATTATCTTTGCAACTGCTTGCAAACTAAAATTCTACACAAACCTGAGAGATATAAGAAAAGGATAAACAATGATAAGACAATAGGAAAGTGACATAGGCAAAGTGACAAGTTCAATGACACATTTGCTGGGAAGAAATTGTTGAATTTGAAATATATGGGTCTCATGTGATGGCTAGATAAGAAATTGAAGTCTGTAGATTAACAGTTCCATGGGACAAAGTATTTTGGACAAAGTAAGAGTGGACCAATGTAGCAACAACTATTAGGCAACAAAGGTGACAATGGAGAAGTAGTGGATAGTAGTGCAACAACATCAGTGGAAACAAAGATAGCAATAGACAATAAGAGTAGTGTAGTGCAATAGAGGCAACATGGACAATAGACAGTGTGTGTAGAAACAAAGATAACAATAGTGGCAGTTGTGGAGCAGAAGTGATTGGTTGACTTTGTTGATTATAAGAGAGGCCAAAGACTCTTGCAAACTTGATTTGCGAATACCTTCAGACTTAGGGGAATTCTATACTTCCTTCCAACTTGGTTGGTAAAGTTGTATGTAAACCATACATACGGAAAAACACTTGTTGGAGATGATATATTCGGTGTGTTTTTCTTTTGATGTGATGTTGTTTTATGTTCTAATCTGATGCTCTGAATAATTGAATAAACTAACCAATTGTGAAAAGGAAGGGAAATACTGATTCAACCCCCCAAGTATTTCCAACAATTGGTATAAGAGTTGGTCTTTCGGTGGAAGCTTAACAACTTGAAGGAAGATCCGTAGTACTCAGAGTTGACTAATGGAACCTGCAGTTAAAGATAAGATGGGTGTTGATCCTGAAGAAGATATTAAATCCTTCAAAGACAATTTTTTTAAATTGGAATGGGACATGGATTTAATCAAAGGCTGGTATAGTATTGATTGCAAGGAAATTGAAGAGTTGAAGTCCGAGAAGACAAGGTATTATGATAACTGAGAATGGTCTATAGTTGAAATCACCTATCTTCAAGATCAAATTAATAAACAACAAACACCAAAAATGTATCAGAAACTTGATGAAGCAAAGAAAGAAGTGGAGCACCTTAAAAACATGTTGGAAGAGGTGAACAAAAGGGAAATCACCTTGACAACCCAACTCAATGAAAAGGAAAAGGCAAAAAAATGGAACAAGCAGGATAAAGAACTTGGAAAGTAAATCACCACCTTGAAGAGGGAACTTGAAGAAGCCAGAAAGATTAGGGAACTTTTTAGGAGTCAAATGAAGCATAAGGAAGAAGATTGCATGAAAAATGAACAAAAAATTGTTACATTAAGAGTAGAAATGGACAAGTTGACATAGAAATTGAGGAGTTCACAGGTATTGGATGACATTATCAATTGCCAAAGATCACCACTTATCATGACAGTTCTTGGATATGTTGGTGAGTCCTCATGCACCAAAAATGAAGAAAATCCACATGTAAAAGAAGAGAAGCCTCATCCCAATGATGAAAAAAAACCACATGAAGAGAAGCCTCATCCCAAAGATGAGGAGCAACCACATGTCAAGGAAGAAAATAAGTTTCATGAAAGGAAGCCTCATGCCAAAAATGGAGAGAATCCCAAAGTCAAAGTCTTGGACAAATCAACCAACACTGAAAGTTGGAAGACCAATACCTCAAGAAATCAAAATGATGCATTCAAAACACCAAATCAAAATAAAGCATTCAAAAGTGGAGAGCAACAAAGATATTCTCTAGGGAGATACACCTTCAGGAAATCATCATCCTATACACCTAGGTATATAGGCACATTTTATGGTTATTGTTATACATGTTCTAACTATGGATAGAAAGTTGCTGATTGTAGAAGATATAATAGGAGTATTGATAGAGGGTTTTATCAAATCCCTAGAGGGATCTTTGGAAGAAAAGACAAAATCCAATATTCCCTTGACAACATAAGTTACAACACATTTTACCCATTAATCAAATCAGATGAAGAGTGCTACCTATGTCATTTTTTTGGTCATTTTGCACAAGATTGTAGAAGCAACTTGACGTGGAATTTGTAGAACCAGGAAGGAAAAGCATTCACTGGGCAGGAAGAAAAGACCACCAAGGTTTGGCAAAGATAACATGCTTCACAATGAATTCTCACACAATTGGTAGATGCAATGAGACAGGTGGAGTTTGTATGAGAGCATACCATCAAGGGGAGCCTATGTATTGGAAGAGATGATGCAACAGGAAAGTTCATTGTTAGGGGAATTGGCCTAGAGCATATGATGCAACCAAAAATCACATTGTTAGGGGGAGATTGTAGAGATGATGCAACAGGTAAACATGTTGTCAGGGGAACCATTTCACATGGAGATATCGTCAGAGACGTGTCCACTGTCTACCACCCTTTTCCATTGATGTCAAAAAGGGAGAGAATCTTAGAAAGGAAAGAAGTGAAGAAGCATGAAATCAAGGGAAGATTATGCAGCACGCCAGAAGAGGATTAGTATGTTAACAACAATGACAAAGGGGGGGATTTTTTAGTATGTTGCCATTAATGTCAAAGGGGAGCAGGTGCAGGAATAAGATGTCAAGCAGGTGCATGATGTTGAGCAAGTGTAGGATGTTGAACAACTGAAGGATGTCATTGATTTCCTTGGTATGTTGATTGTCTTGGATGCGATGGTGTAGTGATGAAACCCTAGCCCTAGGGTTTGGACCTCTTGGACGAGGGATATACCCCACACTTGTTGGAGAGTTTGATGATTTATATTAATGAAATTGTGTTGGAAACTCTAGCCAGTGGATTCTCCTCATCATGATGATTTCGTTGATATAAGGAGCGTCTCGAGCGGCCTCACGATTTGCGAGAAATGCTAAGTCAAAGTTGAAGACCTAGTTTGTGCTCCAAAAAGCCCAAGGGTGATGATGATGTAGCATCATAGTATTGGTTGAATGATGTGGAAATTCCAAGGTTGATGATGTGGAATGAAATCCCTAAGCAAATTAATGATGCGGAAGTCTATTAATATGGAGGGTTTTCAACAATTATCTTGAAGATTAAAAGCTAAGCAAGGGGTTTTGAATTCAAATTTAAATTCAAATAAGAGGGAAATTTTGAATTGAATTAGAATTAATTTCAAGAGGAAATTTTAAATTTCAAACTAAATATATTTCCCTCCCATTATTCAAGTCGGTTGGCCTTTATGTGACCCCTCCAAAACTATATAAAGGTATAATATTTCACCTTCATGGGTATGAGATCCAATTATTATTATTGGACAAGGAATTCCTCTGAAATCCTTTTGGACCTATGGAGAAGGAATGTAATAGGACTATGGCCTTGAAAAATTTCTTGAAGGGTTTTAACATTGGTCAGGTTTTCTGGGCTATTTTGTCTCTTGTGGGTTTCACTGTTTTGTCTTTGTAGGAGTTCAAGGGAATTCATTGGGTTTATTTGGCATTTTCTTTTGTAGCATTCAATCCTCTCAAAGATTATATAATTCATTGACCAACGAAATAACTGAACAATGAAGGCTTGAAGTAACATTTGTTTATTTCTTGGATACGTTGGTTTGTTTGCAGGAAGAAAGTTTTTTTTTGGGCTACGTTTTGGATTTATGGGTAAATTTGTTGTATTTGAAGGATCTTGGTAATAAATCTACACTCTGAAATCTTAACCCTATCTTAAAGCAATGAAACATTGACCATTGAAGCAATCATATTCTTATTTGAAAGAAAACTTGTTTAAGAAACTTTTCGCTAGTGGATTGAAGTCTTAATGCCCTAATTTCGACCGGTGATATGTCTCTATTTGAAAAGGACTTATATCGTAGCCTAATTAACTGTAGATCTGTTCTGGACAGTGAACAAGTTTGGCTAATCGACCTGTGGCATTACAATCTTAGTGATCCGTATTTCTCAGCACTGTGGCTGGCATTTGGTGGCAACCCACACTAAAATATCTATCTCTGTGATGCGAAAAAGGTGATCTCTGTTTTGATGGAAGAATATAATCTTGATTGATTTGAGTACTGATGCGAACAGATCCTTTTCTCTGAGATATGAAGATTGTCATGGGAGGAGAACACATTCTCTAAGACCCATCTTTGTTACACGAAAAACCCTGATTTCAGTAATAATGCAAGAGGGCTAATTGATGTAATGCATTATGGTAGTACCTTGAAAGCAACCAAAATATTTCTAAAGTAGTTGGTATTCCATCCTAAAAAGAAAGAAAATTCTGATAACACGTGCTTCCATGACTTTGCCTCAGGTCCCTGTGGAGGAAGACATTCATTCTAAGGAGCAAATAGAAATTCAACAATCATACGTCAAGTGTGGATGTGATAGATCGAAGTGTTCAAGAAGGTTTTGGTTGATATTAAAAAAAATCGTCTTTGAGGGAGATCGTTGATCATTTTGTTAATCACTAAAGCTTCTTCTCTGTTTCACTCTATATCTGAAACATGTTTACGGATCAAACATATTGTGGCCTCTGTGAAGAATCGAAGAGGCACTGCAATGTTGATTTATTTGGGCTTATTCATTTGAATATGTTGTTGAAGTCAGTGCCTTAGGTCTAGACCTGTGGTATACTGATGTAACTTAGTCTCAATCAATTGCATGTCGAAGATGATCAAAGATCTTGGTGGTTGAATATTAATGATCCCATGTGAGCATATTTTGTATGACAAGGTGAGCCAAGTCTCCTTGTAGGGTCTGAGACTGTTCTATCCTTGATGACACATCTGTGAAACAACTAGAAAGTTGATTGAAGTGACTCTTAGAAAGATGTATTTCTGTGTTGTTTTAAAAGACTTGCAAGTTTGCAACGATATCTACTATGACATTGCCTTTTGGATTTTGTCTTCTATGAATCATACACAACAAATCTTGTACAAACCTAAATCAAGTAACTCATGAGCTCCTAAGGGTTCTGAACATGTTAAGCTCTATGAACTTATTTGATGTTGTATAGCCTAGCCTTCTATCTATAAACCAAGCAATTGGCATGTGCATATGCTATTGTCTTTGCAACTTCTTGCAAACTGAAATTCTGTGCAAACCTGAGAGATATAAAAAAAGGATAAGCAATGATAAGGCAATAGAATAGTGACATAGGTAAAGTGACAAGTTCAGTGACACATTCTCTGGGCAGAACTTGTCGAATTGGAAATATGTGGGCTTGATGTGATGGCTAGTTAAGAAATTGAAGTCTGCAGATCTACAGTGCCATGGGACAGAGTATTTTGGACAAAGTAAGAGTGGACTGCGGCAGAAACAATTAGTAGGAAGTACAGGAAACAATAGAGTAGCAGTGGATAGTAGTGTAGTAGTGATAATAACAACATCAGTGACAACATAGATAACAACAAATAGTAAGAGTAAAGTAGTGAAACAAAGACAGCGTTGGACAATAGACAATATGTGTAGCAACAAAGATAACAACAATGGCAGTTGTGGAGCAGCAATGATTGGTTGACTTGTTGATTGTAAGGGAGGCTAAAGGCTCATGTAGACTTGATCTGTGAACACCTTCAGACTTGGAGAGTTCTATACTTCCTTCAGCTTGGCTGGTAAAGTTTTATGTAAACCATACATGATGACAAAAACTTGTTGGAGACGATATATTTTTTGTGCTATTCTTTTGATATGATGCTTTGAATAATTGAATAAACTGACCAATTGTGAAAAAAGAAAGGGAAATATTAATTCACCCCCTCTTAGTATTTCCCTTGAGAGGTTTTGAGTTGCCACAATATGAATTGATACTATCATTACTTCTTGAAGTGCCAAGATTAATTCTATGCTTCAGGTTTGTAGAGGAACAAACTCATTCAAAATTCACAATTATTATGACTGTCTTTATTTATGACCGATGTAAGACAATGGATGAGATCTTTGCCACAATTCTATGGACTGATTGAGAAGTAGATTATATTCACCGATCTTTCAATACTGAGATTCACTCTTACTTTGTTGGACTAGAAGTCAACAACCCGAAATTTTTTGATACAAGTCATACTATAAAGTTAGATATATACTAGGTCCTCATTCACAAATACGTTGACAAGTGATCAAATGGCATAAGAATGTTTCCAAAGGATATTTGATTTCAAACAAAAGTTATTGATGGTACATACCTTTATTCAAGCATCAAACCGCTTTTGCTAGTCTCTTTATAGTTCTACATTTCCAAGCCTTAAACTTGTTATCTTATTAGTGTGATGTGCTTATGCAACTATGGTTTGTTGATGTCAATCCTAGTGGCCATAATCTTCATGAGTGTAATGACCCCGAGTTAAGTTTCCATGTAATAAAGGGACATTATAAAGACAAAATAAAACCATGGTCATGGGACACGTATTCCAAGTTGAATGAAGAGGAAAATATTATATTGCAATCCACTTGTGGTTTATTATTGGCTATGGAATTTGGCATTGAAAAAGGCAAAAGGAAATAAATGGTAATTAATATAAGAAATGAAGGAAAATAAGGGAAAATGAAAACGAAGAGACAAAAATGTGCATGCAAGGGAAAATGAAGAAAAAAAGAAAAGGAAAAAAAAGAAAAAGGGAGAAAACATTCTATCATTCTCACTTGGACAAGGAGAAACAAGAGAGAGAGAGAGAGCATTGGGACACAAGGAAGACACAAGAAATAAAGCAAGCAAGGAAAACAAGAGAGCAAAAGAAGAAGGTTGAACAATAGTAAGCAAGAGTAGAAATCAAGCAAAGGAAGAACAACTAGCAAGAGGATTTTGTAGGTAACAAGTTGCATGTTTGATTATCTTGTTGGGATGTGAATGCATGGTTTATGCATTGGTTTGTTTGTCATTATTAAACACATACATGGTTGAAGCAATATGAAAGATAAATATTAGATTACTTTTCTTATTCACAATGATACATATTTATAATACATAAGAGTCACCCTTGGTTTCATATTCCAAGTGGTCCCTTGGACTCATAGTTTTAAAAACCGGCCACAAAAATCGGTAACCGGTCTAACCGGTCGGTTAGAGGCCTGGCCGGTCCGAACCGGCCTAAAAAACCCGGTCAGCTACCTCCTGTGCCCGAAATCTGGCCCTAACCAGTCAAAACCGGCCGGTTTATGGCAAGCCCACCATAACTTGCAAAAAGCGGTTTTCTGATTGTGGTTTAGGGGTTTTGGGGGGGAACTAAGGGTGTTTTCCCTCCAAAAACACCCTCTCCAAGCTTATAAGAGGCCCCTCTCACTCTCATTTGTCTCACACAACTGATTTGGAGTGTTTGTGAGTTTGTTTGTGAGCTTGGAGAGTGTTGAGTCTTTGCTGAAGTAGTCATCTTGGAGTTGGAGTTGGAGCTATTTTGGAGACAGTGTGTAGCTGTCAGTGGAGTTGCCATCTTCAAGAGGAGGCTAAGGAAGCTAGTTTGCATTTCCAGGTAAGGATTTGCACTTGAAAATTCCTTATTTGACTGTTGTCCATGAATTAATTTTTTTTATGTGTTATAAACTTCTCACTTCTATGATCTACCATCCAGGGAGTCATCATGCCTCCAAAAGCCAAAGACACTGCATGGGCTCATTGTGATATGATTGATGGCAAAATGATCTGCAAATATTGCCAAAAATCCATTCAAGGAGGGGGTATTAACAGGTTCAAGCAACACTTGGCTGGGATAGGAGGCCATGTAAAGCCATGTGGAGCACCAAATGAAATAATAGGGCATATTAGGGCAGAATACCTTCAGAAGTTTGAGACTCAAGTCACTGAACCAATAGAGAAGTTTGTGACTGCAAAGTTTGGGAGTCGAGACTCAACCGAGTTTGATCATGATGACTGAGACTCACGAGAAGTTTTAACTTCAAGTGATAATGTTGATCACTATTATAGTATTACTATTATCATATATGTAGAGTCTACACTCAAGTCTTGTAGTAGGCCACTGGCCCCATAGTTTGTAGGCTTTGTTTTTGCACTCTAGAGGCCATTTAGAGCCTCATTGCTTATGTATTTTGTCGACGATATGTATTGCACTCGATGCCATTTTGATATATTCACCTTTACATGGTATATAAATGAGCAATCTTTGCATATTTTGTCTCTATTGGCTTGGAATCATGGTTTTAAATCTTAAAAATAGTTTTTTTCATTAAAAAATAATTATTTAATGTATTTTTCTAAAACCGGTTCGTTTAGACCAAACCAGTCCCCGTTAGACCGGTTCCAGTCGGTAAACCGGTTCATTAGGTGGACCGGTCCGGTCAGCGGTTCCGGTCGGTAAACCGGTTCATTAGGTGGACCAATCCGGTCACCGGTTCCGGTTTTAAAAACATTGCTTGGGCTTCCTTTGGTTGTTCAGCTTCCACACCAACCCTTAGAGGATTAGGTGTCAAACATTACCCCTCTTAATCCGAAGGGTCATGTATGAGTCCAAGAAGAGAGATGTAATACAAAACGTGCAAAAATGCATGGCAACACTAGGCTGAATGTGTTATTTGAAATGTTGGTATCAAGGGAGGTGGTTTAAAGATGACCACCAACACTGGAATGCTTAGTGTAGTTCCCAGAACTCTTCCAGATCTGGCAAGAAGTTGAGGTCTTCTGCTAGAGGAAGTGCTCTTGATGTTTGGGAGAGGGAAACCTTCAACCATGAAAGGGAGGTCTCACCCTGCATAAAAGGGAGAGTCTCAACCTGAAAAGGGAGGTCTCAACCTGTGATGGTTTAAGGATGACCACCAACTTTGGAATGCTTAATGCAATTCCTAGAGCTCTTCCAAAACTGACAAGAAGCTGAAGTCTTCTGCTAGAGGAAGTTTCCCTAATTCTTTGAAGAGATGTCTCAACCTTGCATAGATGGTTTAAGGTTGATTACCAATTGAAGGCATGCTCAGGGGCATCTTTGTCTCTGGATACAACTCTGAATCTGGTATGGCGAGTTGTGGCTCAGGCTCACTTGATGTGGCTTTGAAGCTTGTAGATGACCATCATTTCCCCCCTGTTAGATACAAGGTGAGATGATGGAGAAAATTCAACTGTAAGACTGTTCAATATTCGTGAACAAATCCTGTTGTATGAGCGAAATATCTTCTTGGTTGTTGAAGCCCATTGCCAAGAAGCGATCCATCCAAGATGAATCTTTGTTCTTACAGGGGGTTTGTTTCTGAAGCATCTGTTTGAAGAATAACTGGTTTTATGATAGTGCTTACATGGATGAAAATAAAAAAAACGATCTTTCACATGGCCAACTTGGTCACAATGTTAGCATTTAACAACTTTTGACTGCAATAGTAAAGGAGCAGAATCTGGAACAGGTGAAGGTGAATTCTCATGAAGAAATCCTACACTCTGAAATTTGATGGGCTTGGAATAGTCTAGAATATGAAAGGACACATCCTTGTCATATCCAAGACCAGTTTTGTGCTTGTTATGGACAAGTTCTTTCCAAGGTCTGATGACCGACTTGGGAAGTGCATGCTGAATTTTTGCATCTGCATGTAACTCTGCGTCTTCATTGGGTACTAAATTTGAATGAACTTCAACAATATTTACTTGTTGCTGATGGGAGTCTATCTCAATGTTCTGAACAGAATGATGCTTACGATGTTGTAGCTCTTCTTGTTGTAGCTTTGTCTCAAGCTGCAAAAACTCAATATTCTCCTGTGCATTTTGGAGACAAATTTTAATATTGGAAAGAGAGGTTTTGTTGATCTTAACCATCTCATCAATAGTGGAATGTATTAAATTATTTAGTAGTTTCAATACATCATCCATTTGATCCATTTCAAACCAATATAATCAGAGAAATGATGTTATCTTCAACTACAAATTGACCTATAAAATGATAAATAGCTGCAACTATTAGATGAGTAGCAGGATACCAATATCACCAAGTCACTATAGCAGACAACGCAGTACTAATTTCAACGCAGCAAATGACTCGCTGCTTCAATGCACTTACTTCTCAAACTACTCACACTGTGCAAAAGAAGAGCCAATCTTCGACTTTCTTTGCAAATGAAATTTGTTGACAGTTCTAGAGCCTACTTACAAAACATCTTTTCATTCAAGATTCACAAATGCAATCATCTTTTATCACTAAATTCACTTCAGTAATTTCTGGTGTTTAATGGAGTCTCACGCCCTGAAATTTGGTCCTACTATCTGACCATCTCTAATAGTCCTCCTCCAACACTTTCACTGAAACTGTTTTCATGCAATTAGTATATTTCATGGTGGATGTTTGAACTATAAATGATATATGCCTAAAAGCTAGTGTAGTTTTTTCCCGTAGAAAAAGTCGTAATTTGTATTCATATTGAAATAAATTACATTTTGTAGATGCTTAGAGCATATGCAGATAGCTGTCCATGAATAGGACAAGTACACTAATAAAAAATATATAAAAAAGTTTACAATTACATCAAAGCCTATACTTTTCTGCCCTTCTTCTTCTCCACCCTACGCCAACCCTGTGAGTCGGAAGGGGGAACAATGATGGCCTGTGAGTATTCCTGCGTGTTCACTGGAGGTTCTTTGTCGGATTCTGATCCTTCTGATCCATGGGTTCTTTTGTTGCCACTAACTTCCGGCTGTGGCATTTCCTGCTGCCGAACATGGTCCTCCATTTGTGGGTCTGGTGCTTTTTCTTCATGTGTGCCATTCTGTTCCATATTTATATCAGGTTCCTCTTGATTCACTTTATGCTCTGGCTGAATGTCCTCTTCTTCCAGCGGTTCTGTATTCTGCCACCCATTTGGCTTTTTTTGTTGTTTCTTGTTTCCTTTTGTATTCTTTCTGGCCAGTGGGCAAGAATTTTGAAGGTGTCCTGTTTGCCGGCAGCTGCGGCATCTGAATGCTGTGTTTTCATAGTCTAGGGGTTGTATCCACTCAGTGTTGTTATAGTTTAATGAAATTTGATCAGGCAGCCCCTGACTCAAGTCCACTTCAACGCAAATTCTGGCAAATGTGAAAATCCCTCTGCTATATCTGTCTTCATCAACTTTTAGGAATTTCCCCAAGGAATTCCCAATGGCATATAATACTATGGGATGCCAGAGATGTAATGGGAGGTTGTGAAGCCTCACCCAAACAGGCGTTGTTGAGATTTTCATAGTGTTTGGGTCGAATTCGGCAAACCAAGGGGTAACAAAGAGACCTGCATTACCCCAAAACCAAGGCCCCTCATTGATGATACTATCCCTTTCTTCCTCTGTGTGGAAGTTTACAATGAAAAAACCTTTTGAACATAGGTATATATTACATTCTGGTGTCCAGCGGGAATATATCCATTGATGTAAAGCATCGGATTTTGGCCAAAAACGATTAAATCTACATATTACAACATGTTTTGAGAAGTTAGAGTGTAGTGCAGTTACCTCTGGTATAGTAACTTGGAGCATTGAATGTTCCAGTTTTTGTTCTACTATATGTGGCCCAGGTTGCTCTGGTGGTAACTTTGGTTTGTCCTGCATTTTTTCTTTCCCCTTTACTGCATCACGAAAGGAGCCTGGAGTCTTTGAGCCAGATCCGTTGCAACCTCCACGCAGTCTTAGGTTAAGATATATGGTTGTATCCTGACAGATCCCATATTCCTGTAGAGTAAGATGGTCCTGTAAGCTACGACCTGCACATATCAGGTTCTGGTGTCTTGTGGGTATTCCAAATTGGTTTTGTATTTTGTTTTTTAGCTCTTGTATGTTTAAACTCTTGCTAAGTCGCATGCAACGGTGGCTGCCCCCTGTTTGTTTGATGAAGATTTGGATCCAATCTTTACCCTGGCAGAATGTTTCGGCCTCTTTGTGGCTGAGCTTCGGTAATTTGGATGTTTTCTGAAAAGAAAAACTCGCTCCCCTGTTATTTTTATTTTGTCCATCCCATGGGGTTTCCAGATCTGGTTTATACAGGTCCCCTGGCAGTGGCTCCCAGGCAGAGCCCCATGGTATGTAGGTAATCAGATCTGCACCATAAATAAACAGAACAACATTCTGATATTCTATGAAATGGGTTTTTCCTTCATACCTTAAACATAATCTGCGTTTTTCCATCCTGAGGGCTCCATTTTTACTGAAGACCGCTCCCCCGCCAGGTTTGTTCTCGATGTCAACAATGTCCTGGTGGCGGCCTGACGAATGGTCGCTCAAAACGCTTGTGCCGATCCTAGGGTTATCGACAATCATCGTCTTCTGGGTGTAACCCATACTTGTCAGATCATGGCAAACAGGGGGATCGATCAGATCTGGGCTGATTTGTACAGGTGGTTGCAGAGGCGGAAGATCGGCGTGAATTATAGCCCCTACATGCGCTATCATACCCTGTTGTTTCTGGAAAATGACAGACACGAAACGACATCTCCAAACCCTCTGCGCATCGGCTGCCCTGACGGCACCCCCGCTGGAAGGGTAAGCGTCCGGATTCACCTCTGCTTTCGGAGGGTTCTCGCTGTAGCCGCAGACCAAAAACGCTTTGTTCTTTGGGGTTTTCTTCGACCGCCTCACAATAACTCCATTTTCTTTATTGCCGTAATTGACGTAAGCATATCCAAGAGAACTCCTGGTGCTTACATCTCTGCAGATGCCAACAGTGAGAACGAGACCAATCTACTGAAATAGCTCATAAATCTGGCCGTCCGTAGCATTGGGCTTCAGATCGCCTACATACAGAGACGCCGTTACGAATGGATTGGGCAGATTGTTGCTGCCATTCCCATCAACCAGCTGCTGCTGTGAAACACCAGGGTTTTGGGGCTGGACTTGTGTCTGTGCCATTTTTCCCTCTCTCCTGGTACCCTGAGCATTTTTCGCTAGTGTAGTTCTTTAGCGCTTCCTTGAAATCTGAAACGCCTTCATCGGATAATATTATACAACATTTCTAAAATTTTGATGAATTTGAAAGCGATTCTTCTAGAAATTTATTCCAAACTCCACAAAAAGGCCCTTAATTTTTCCAACAAGGCACGATCAATCTCCTCTCTGTTGCACTCTCATGTCAAACATAACCATGGCTAGTGTATGCGCAGATGATGAAGAGATAGCTCCATTCAACGTTTATCCCAGAAAAAACAACGCACAAATGAATTCTGACCTTTCAGAAATTCATCTTCAATCGTCACTGGATTTGGACGCAGTGAATTATGTGCAAAGATCACGGGGGTCACTGGTCTTGTACGCGTGTGTTGTACATGAAACTATGTAGCATCAAGCATCGTCGATCATCACAGACTGGGGAGCCCTTCGAACTCTGTCACTGTTATTTGTTTTGTTGCAATTCCCACATAAGATACTAATGGAGTTTCATGCTTTCAAACATGTTGTAATTACTTCAAATCATGGATTCAAAACCTCCATGGTTCTATTGTCCTTCAAAGTGTGCTAAAAACCATGAGTCACTGGATCGACTCTGACCAGACAAATACTCTAGCGAGAAATAATAATGAAACTCACAAAGAAGGCGCCAAATAAATTGGCTTTGGGGTCCTAATTTGGTAAAGGATGATGATTCATATACTACAGATGCGGTGTATGATATCCGTTCGAACTCCAGACTAGGCAAGAAAAGGGAACGTCGGCCCTTGATCCAGTTATGTTGCTATGATTTTGTAACTTTAAAAATTTCGAGCCTTGTCCAACATCAAACTCGAAATGCACAGTTTGCAAGCAGAATATGTCCAGCCATACTACGACCAACCCTGGTTCATGCAGACCTCTAGCTATGGACGAACCTCTTCTCTTTCACATCGACCAGCTGGGCTCTGACACAAAGCCTGCACACAAAGATGAAGCAGACCGCAACAATCTTTGCTATCGTCGTTGGTCTCATAGCCCAAGTCGTTGTTGGGTCTGCAATTTGTTTGGTGAGCTGAGCTGAGGTTGTTCAAGGGATTGGATAAATATGAGCGCCGTCAATATTACAAATGTTACAGTGCTGGACAATCTTGCAGCGTTTCTGAATCCCTTCCAGTTTGAGATATCGTATGAGTGCCTCATCCCAATGATGTCTTCATCAAGAATCTGTCTCAAAAGCACCAACGAGTACCTTGACCTTGCTTTCCTGACGGTTAGAAAGCCTGTTCACAGCTTCTCCAATGGCATGGTCGATCATCCATTCCTCAGATGGCTTCCTTTCCTGCATATACTGGTGCCTAAGAATGGCATTCTCAGGTGGTGAGTTCAAGTCGCTAGAATGGTGGACGACGGAGGGCACTGCTCGTTGCTTCGGCTTTGTGGTCTTAGCAGACCCCAATGTGGTCGATAGAGTCTTGTTGGAGCCACAATGAAAAGATAAATTGTGAGAAGTGTTGGACTGTGTAACATGGAGGTGTGTCCGAGCGCTGCCACAGTGTGTAGGAGGAGAGAATCAGGTCCCTTACCTCTGCAGGTCCTGGTCATGATATCGATGGTAGAGGTATTACCCGATATATGGTCAAAGCAAGGAGGGAAGCAAGGGGTAGATATACTTGATTAGGACGGTCCAGGTAAACTCTAGGTCCTAGCCTTACTCGATTTAGGATCCTACCTAATCTTGCCTGCCTTCGGAGGTACCATCCAGCTTAGCTAGGGAGTGGTCCTACCTTATCAATAGGCAACAGTAGTTTGAGAAAGTCGAGACTTTGACAAAGAGTTGTGTCACAAAAAACATGAGGTTACAAAAAGCATTAACATAACATAGAATTGACTGACTACAAAAACACTGAGCCAAGTTGGAATAGTATGATGGAACTCATTGCTCATAGCCTCCCCCAGGTGCATGCATTTTGATTGCCCTTTTTTTTATCGCTTCATTGAGCACGACAAGAGCATTAGGGTTCTAAATAGTCATACGTTCACCATAGAAAATATTTTCTCAGAGAACAACAAAGAAGCATTTTGGAGGTCGTCAAGAAAAGGCCTGACACTGACAAAGAAATGATCATCAACATATTATTCGAGTAGGCACAAAAATTGAGAGGTAAATAAATGCAATGCAGGAAGGACTAACATTGAAGAAAGAGCGTTACTACGTGCAAATGTGAGCAAAGATTGTAGCTAGAATTTAGCTGAGAAAACATTTATGAAATGCAGAATTGATGGAAGAACTGACCTGCACAGAAAGGCCATAAAACAAGTGGCTCAAATATGAGCAGGGCAGGATATCGCCTGCTCTGATACCATGTTAAACACATACATGGCTGAAGCAATATGAAAGATAAACATTAGATTACTTTTATTATTCACAATGATACATATTTATAATACATAGGAGTGACCCTTGGTTTCATATTCCAAGTGGTCCCTTGGACTCCCTTTGGCTGTTCAACTTCCACACCAACCCTTAAAGGATTAGGTGTCCAAGAGTCATGTTTATTGTCATTGGCATGTAATTTGCCTAGATTGACAGTGATGCACAACCATTCATTGCCATTTCCTAGATAGCCATGGTATAGTGGGTTTTCATTTTGGTTAAGCTTTGGATTGTCAGTGGATTTGGATCCGGTTGAGGTGGTATCAGGAAAATCCCAAGGGTTGAGGGTGGAGATGGATTTCTTTGGGAAACTCTGGATAGGTGGGTGGAGATAGGAATATTCCTTTGGGTATGGTGAAGAAATCTTGACGCATATAAACTTGTATTGGTTTTGGTGATTTCTATACCGGTTTAGGTGAAATCATTGTGGCTTGAGTGTGGAGGTGGTTTAACCTCTGGATTCTCTATTTTGGTTTATCCCATCTGATCCCAGATTCATGCTTAGAATATGGCAGGGGGTGATTAGCAGAAATAAAGATTTGGTTCAACCCAATCTATGGTCAGGTGGTACGTGGAAGTCCCTGACTCCGTTGGATTTATGCATATGTTAGTATGTGTTATTTCTTATTGATAACAATGAGCACAGGTATTGGTTATTTGTTGATTTTATGATTGGTTTGTCATGAATTGATTCTGGTTAAATGTTGGTTATAGGCATGGTACATTCTTATTATATGATGTGCTTTTATTATGGATCTTGTTTATGATTTAACAAGTTATTGAATAGGTATATGAATGCATGAGCTAATATGTGTCTGTTACAACTATTATGAGAGGGAAATGAGCCTTATTGATGGTTCTCTAATGAAACTAATGAAAAATGGTAATTATGCATCCATGACCTACAGTTACTATGTTTACAATGTGTTTGTCTAAATGATTAACATGTGTTTGGCAAGCTTGAATAAGAAAAGAGCTTAAAAATAGGATGAGAAGACTTAGGAAATTTGTTGGGAAAGTTTTGGGTAGTTGGCCTATAAGCCATGCCTAAAAATTCAGAACAGAGACCCTGGCCATAGGCACGGAACTTTGAAATTTTGGTTACAATTGCACTAAAGGTGGGTTATGCATGTGGATGGAGTCCTCTAGCAGCACTAGAAAAACTACATGCATGTCGTTGGGTTGTGAGTTGGGTTAAGAAGTGGTATGAGATTAGTAAGATGGTCACCAGTGGAATCGGGATGTCAAGTGTCTAATCATATGTCCCTAAGTGTTGCAGTAAGTTTTGTACAAGTTGGCAAGTTAGGCCCTATTTCCATAACTGGATCTTGGAAATTAGGTCATGCATAGTAACTCTCATCTCATGTTTACCCTGGTGAGCTTGCAAAAGTGGGTAAATGTGGGGTGGGGTGTTACAAAGTGGTATCAGAGCAGGTTCACAACACTGGACCTCGGGGTAAATGAAAATTGTTGTGCATGCATGTCGATTGTCTATATGTTTACCATGTATGCATGTCAACTATTTATTGGTATTGCTATTATATCCATGTACATGATATGTTTTTTATGTTATTATGTATCATGCTAATTTGGATTGACCTATGCAGATGAAACAACCTCACCAGCAGTAAGTTGAGGTAATGCATTTTATTATGCCTTTTATTTTATCTAACAATGATATGTTGCAGGAAAATAGAAGGCCAAGGGATGCAGAGTAGAATGGTGGATTACAATTCATATGATTCTCCGTATAGACCGTAATAGAATTCAATGGGATGGGAGAGATCAATTGAACAACATGGAGAGGGATACTCTCCTGATCTAGCAGATACATTGAGAATTTTGAAGTCAAAGATCATAAGTTGCAAAATAGATAATGAGAGGTTGATTGAAGCAAAGGAAATACTTGCAAAAGCTCAAGAAAAGCAAGATAACATCAATGCATTTATTCTTCAGAGCCTTTCAAATTTACATAAGTAGGGAAAACTGCGGATCAATCATGGAGATAGGCAGGAAGAAAGGAATAATGGTGTAAACGGAAGTAGGTCTCAGAAAAGGTACACGATGGACATGGATGAGATAGTGAAGAGTGGCAAACTCTTGGATACACCTGAGAGGAGGAGTAGTGTGCATGGACTTTATTCTAGCTTTACCTCTAGGAGACATCACCATCAACATCATTATAGGAGTGAGAGGGGGTATTTTCCAAAGGAATTCAAGAAAGCCAAGCCTCCTACTTTTGATGGTGAGATGACAAAGTCAGAAGATGCATAAGCATGGATGCTTGGAATGAGATTTTTTTCAGACTTCATAATTACTTAGAGAATATGAAGGCCAAGATAGCTACCTTCAGTCTCAAAGGAAAAACAAATATCTAGTGGGAGGATGTCAAGCATGTTAGAGGAATCAGGGAAGAGGAGTTGACTTGGGAAGAATTTGAAAGACTCTTCAAGAAGAAGTACCTATCTCAGAGGTATTATGATGAAAATGCCAAAAAATTCTGAGTTCGGAATGGGTTCCATGACAAATGAAGAATACACAACTAGGTTTCTAGAGCTATTGAGATATGTGCCATATCTCAAGGATGAGAAAGAAAATATCCAAAGGTTCATCAACAAATTTCCATTATCATTCAAAGACCAGATTGAGTTTGATGAGCCTTAGTCACTAGAGGAATCCATAAGGAAGTTAAAGCATTTCTATGAACAGTTGAAGCACAAAACTGAGTTCAAGCGTGACTGAAAGAGTAATGAGAAGACTAAAGGAAAATGGCCTAAGAAGTGAGGAAGATCTCAGGATGCAGGTGAGAAGGAGAATGTGGCACCGCATAAGAAGTCCAATGCAACTAAGAAATGACATGGGTTTTAGCCCGTGGAGAAAAAAAATAAAGGCAATGGTAGAGAACAATTGAAGTGTTAGATTTGTGGTAGAGATCATCGCAAGAAGGATTGTCCATTGTATGAGGGTGGCAGGTCTCAGATTTACAATGCTAAGGAGGCATAGATAGTTGGGGATGTGTGTCAGAGCATTCCCTAGATCTATGCAACAGTTGATAATAGGTAGGTAGATCACCAAGTATCCATTATACAGATGGAAGCTACGCTTTGTGGTTGAGTTGTTTCTATTTTGATTAACCCTAGATTGAATTATAGCTATATTAGTCCTAAACTAGTGGATTAGTTCCGTTTGAACAAGGAAGTGCATGTAAAATATTCATTGGTGCAGTTCGCTACAGGGACTAAGAGAAAAGTTCATCATTGGATGAAGACTTGTGCATTTGAGCTTAATGACATGCTTGCAAAAACAAATCTGAATTTGTTTCCTTTGGGTTCATATAACATGGTTATGGGCATGGATTTACTGTTTATTCACAGGACCAAGGTAGATTTCTATGAGAAGGCCATTGAGTGCCTGGATGAGGATGAAGAAAAGAGAGTGGTACAGGGAAAGAAGAAACCTACATTAGTGTGTATGGTTACATCCATGCAAGCTAAGTTCAATCATAGGAAAGGATGTTTCTTGTTTGTTGTACATGTTTCCAGTGACAAAGGGAAGGAGGATGAGGATGGTGAAATCTTGAGGAGGTATCCTGTCTTACAATAGTTTCAAGTTGTGTTTCCTGCAAATATTCTAGAGCTACCCCATCATAGAGAGGTGTATTTCTCTATTGAGTTGATGCTAGGAGCAACATCAACATCTAAGGCACCATACATGATGAGCACTCTTGAGTTGGTGGAACTGAAGTTGCAGCTTAAAGAGATGCTCGATAAGGGATACATTAGGTGAAGTGTATCTCCTTGTGGTGCACTAGTGTTGTTTGTAAGAAATAAGGACGATACCCTTAGACTGTGCATTAATTACAGACAACTGAATAAGGTGACTCTCAAGAACAAGTATCCATTGCCTATGATTGATGACTTGTTTGATCCACTGAAGGGAGCGACAATATTTTCAAAGATTGATCTGAGATCAGGATATCATCAAGGGCGCATCAAAGAAGAAGTCATCTACAAGACTACATTTCGTACAAGGTGTAGGTTTTAACCTTGTACAAAAATTACCTATAAATGAATTCTTCAAACAAAAAATAAACAATGGAAAGAACATAAAACAAATATACACAGATATTTTCCCCCGGATCCTAAAATCGGGACTACCAGATTGATTTTTCATTTTTTTCCTTTCAATGTTACAATAGATATATATACATGTCGAAGCATTCATAAACCCCAATCCATTAACCCTGAATTAGAATGTAACTGTAGTTCCCTTGACTGAATCTACAAAATATCATGGGCAGAAAAACGTCATGCCAAAAACCATGTGCAAAACCCATGCACAAAACCATGGTAGTTCCGCCCACCATCTTTGGGTCTGCCCCCATCCTTGGGTTCACCTAACTATTATTAGGCTCGCATATTTTTTTTTTCCTAAGGCGCTACCCCAAACCCTGTGTAGGGAGGCTATCACCCCCTTGCAAACCCCCCAACAACCCTATGATTACCCTGCTGCACCCGATGCAATGTTTATTGCCTGCTTCTAGTCGTGGAAAGAATATAACACATACCCGACACAAGATATGAGCACTATGCATTTGTGGTGGTTCCTTTTGGTCTTACCAATGCTCTGACCACCTTCATGTGCATGGTGAATAGTGTGTTGCATTTGTACCTAGATATGTTTGGGATAGTCTTTGTTGATGATATATTGGTATATTCAAAGAATGAGGAGTATGCAAAGCACCTAGCAGAAGTATCGAGATTGTTGAGAGAGAACAAGTTGCATGCCAAGCTCAACAGGTATTGCTTCTTTTAGTCTCAATTCATTACTTGGGACATGTTGTTTCCAAAGAAGCGATGACAATGGATCCATAAAATATTAAGGCTATTATGGAGTGGCCAACTCTGAAGAATGTAGATATCGTCAGATCATTCATGGGGCTAGTAGGTTATTACAAGTGGTTTATCAAGAACTTCTCTAAGATTGACTATCCTATTACATCTTTGCAGAGGCACGAAAGGAAGTTCAAATGGATTGTTGAGTGTGCAACTAGTTTTGATCAATTGAAGCAGTTACTTACCAATGCTTTGGTTTTGAGGATTGCATATCTTGATAAGGACTTTGTGGTTTGTACAAATTCTTACAAGGAAGGACTTGGTGGGGTCCTAATGCAAGAAGGGTAGGTGGTTTACTATGAATCACGGAAGCTAAATGAGCATGAGAAAAATTATGTGACTCATGATCTTGAGTTGACAATTATCATTCACGCACCAAAGATGTGGAGACATTATCTCCTTGCAGGAGGTTTGTTTTGATGAGCGATCATAGTGGACTGAGGTACTAGTTTGACCAACCCAATCTGAATGCAAGGCAAGCCAAATGGTTGGCTACTCTTAGTGAGCTTGAATTTGAGATCGGGTACAAGAGAATTGAGCACTGAGTTGCAAATGATCGCAATAGGAGAGTGCAGGTGAATCATATTTCAGATGTGAGCTCTTATGGTACATATTTGTAGGAGTGGATATTACATGTAGGACAACATGATGAGAGGTACCAACAACTGAAGTATAGTTTGCAACAACAAGGTGATAAGGATGAGGAGTATCATCTTACAACAAATGGCTTGGTTAGATTCAGGAGCAGGATTTATGTGCTTGACAGTAGTGAGTTGAAGAAGCTTATTTTGAGAGAGTTTCATGTCAAGCCATATTCAGGCCACCCAGGATACCATAAGACTTTGACAACTATCAAGAAGTTCTACTATTAGCCTAATTTGAGGAAAAAGGTGGCTCAATTTCTTGCTAAGTGCTTGGATTGTTAACAAGTGAACGCTGAATGCAAGCATCCAACTAGTTTGTTGCAGACTATTCCAATTACGGAATGGAAATGGGAGGTCATTTCCATGGATTTCATTACAGGAATTCCAAGGACATCAAGGCAGCATGACTCCATCATGGTTGTGGTTGACAAGTTGAGAAAATTAGTTCACTTCATTGCAGTGAAGTCTGCTAATTCAATTAGTGAAGTGGCTCAAATATCCATTAAGGGTATAGTGAGGTTACATGGAGTTCCCAAGAGGATTGTATCAGATAGAGATACCAAGTTCATTTCTAGGCTTTGGAAGGAGTTGTTTGCAAGCTTGGGGACAAAGTTGTCCTTCACTATAAATTATCGTCCATAGAAAGATGGGTAGATAGAGAAGATTAGCATGATTCTTGAGGATATGTTGAGGATGTATGTCATGCATCAAAAGAGGAAGTGGGAGGAGTATCTTCCACTAATGGAGTTTGCTTATATTAATGGGTATCAAGAATCCTTTAAGATGAGTCCATTTGAGGTTCCCAATGGGAGGAATTGTAATACCCCTATCAACTGGAGTGATTGAGTGAGAAGGGTGTTGATTGGATTGGATATGTTGAGAGAGATGGAGTAGGAGATGCATGTTATCAAAAGGAATTTGAAGGCAACACATGATAGAAAAAATATCTATGCAGATCATCATAGGGTATTCAAGGAGTTCTAGGTTGGAGAGCATGTGTACTTGTGTATCAAGCCCAAGAAGAGCTCATTGAAGATTGGGTCATGTGCCAAGTTGGCACCTCGGTATTGCAGGCCTTTTGAGATCCTTGAGAGGATTGGACCAGTGGCCTAGATAATTTCTTTGCCTCCATCAGTGAAAGTCCATGATGTTTTCCATGTTTAATTGCTATTCATGTACGGGATATTAATCATGTGATTGATTGATCTGTATCATAGGTGGAAATAGAAGGAGAGTTTCAGCATGTAGTGGAAGCATGTTGGACTTGATGAAGCTACATGGGAGATCGTTGATCAAATGTGTGCCTTATATCCTTCTTTATTTGTTGGTTGAAGAAAATGTGCTTTGGTATATGCATATATATGTGTGTGTGTGTGTTTCATTGTAAATATTGTATTGAGTTGTGTTTATAAAGCTGTAATAAGCATTATGTCATTGTAAATATTGCATCGAGCTGTGTTTATAAAGCTCCATAAACAATATGTTGTCATGTTTTTCAACAATTTTTTTTTTATTTTTTTATTATTATTATTTTTTTATTTTTATTTTTATTTTTATTTTTATTTTTATTTTATTTATTTATTTTCCTGGTTATTAGTGTCATAGAACACCGACGATGGTGTTTGAGGGGTTTGTAATAGTCCTCAGTTAAGTTTCCATGTAATAAAGGGACATTATAAAGGTAAAATAAAATCAAGGTCACGGGACATGTATTCCAAGCTAATTGGAGGGAAAAATCATTATATTGGGATCCATTCGTGGTTTATTATTGGCTATGGAAATTGACATTGACATTGGAAAAAGACAAAAGAAAATAAATGGTAATTTAATATAAGAAATAAAGGAAAATAAGAGAAAAGGAAGACAAAGAGACAAGAATGTGCATGCAAGGTAAAATGAAGAAAAATGAAAAGGAAAGAAAAGAAAAAGGGAGAAAAAATTCTAGAATTCTCACTTGGAGAAGGAGAAGAAAGAGAGAGAGAGTGAGTGAGAGAGAGAGACAAAGCACTGGGACACAAGGAAGACACAAGAAAGAAAGGAAAGCAAGAGAGCGTAAGAAGAAAATTAGATAGCAGTAAGTGAGGGCAGAAATCAAACAAAGGAAGAACAACTAGCAAGAGGATTTTGCAAGTAACAGGTTGCATGTTTGATTATCTTGCTGGGATGTGAATGCATGGTTTATGCATTGGTTTATTGGTCATGTTTGTTGTCATTGGCATGGGATTTTCTTGGATTGGCAGTGATGTATAACCTTGCCTTGCCATTTCCTAGATAGCCATGGTATAGTGGGTTTTCATTTTGGTTAAGATTTGGATTGTTAGTGGATTTTGATTCGGTTGAGGTGGTGTCTGGAAAATCCCAAGGATTGAGGGTGGAGATGGTTTTCTCCAGGAAACTCTTAACAGGTGGGTGGAGATAGGAAAATTCCTTTAGGTATGTTGAAGAAATCTTGAGGCATCCAAGCTTGTATTGGTTTTGGTGATTTCTGCATTGGTTTAGGTCAAATCACTATGGCTTGAGGATGGTAGTGGTTTAACCTATGTATTCCCTGTTTTGGTTTATTCCATGTGATCCCACATTCATGCTTAGAATATGGCACGAGAGTGATTGGCTAAAATAAAAATTTGGTTCAGCCCAATCTATGGTCGGGTGGTATGTGGAAGTCCTTGACTTGGTTGGATTTATGTATATGTTAATATGCACTATTTCTTATTAAGATAAATGAGCACAAGTATTGGTTATTGTGTTTATTTTATGACTAGTTTGTCATGGATTCATTCTAGTTAAATGTTAGTTATAGGCATGGTACATTCTTATATTATGTTCTCTTGTTATGGATCTTGTTTATGATTTGACAAGTTATTGAATAGTTTTATGAATGAATAAGCTAATATGTGTCTATTACAACTAGTATGAGAGGCAAATGATCCTTCTTGATGATTCTCTTATGAAACTAATGAAACAATGATAATTATGCATCCATGACTTACAAGTACTATGTTTACAATGTGTTTGTCTAAATGCTTAACATGTGTTTGGCAAGCTTGAATAAGAAAAGAGCTTAGAAACAGGATGAGAAGACTCAAGAACTTTATTGGGAAACTTATGGGTAGTTCTAGGCAGTTGGCCTATAGGCCAGGCCTAAAAATTCAGAATAGAGTTCCTGGACGTAGGCACAAAATTGGGAAAGTTCGACTGCAACCACATTGAAGATGGGTTGTGTGTGCAACTAGAGCCCTCTCGACAAACCGGTAGAACTGCAAGCGTGTGGTTGGGCCGTGAGTTAGGTTAAGAAGTGGCTCGAGCTTAGGAAAATGGTCACCTGTGGAATTAGGCTTTCAAGTGTGTGATGATATGTCCCTGAGTGTTGTAGTAAGTTTTGTACAAGTTGGCAAGTTAGACCCCATTTCCATAACTGAATCTTGGAATCTGGGTCATGCATAGTAACTCTCAACTCATGTTTACCCCGCTGAGCTTGTAAAAATGGGTAAACATGGGGTGGGGTGTTACAATGAGGTTCATGAAGTACTTCAGACTAAGACATCGATTCAATCCATTCTTTGATGTACAATCCCTTCCACAACTCTAGGATAAAAAGTAGACCTTATGCATAAAGGATGACTTTGTTGGCTTATCTTTAGACAAAGATATTTTTGGCTGCCTCCTTCAAAGTGACACTAGTTAGACTCCTTAGGAAATTGAGGGACTCCACTTCTTCAATCTAGAGATGACTTAGTTTTTCATTGTAACAATTATTATTCTTCAAAGGTTTGCACTAATATTTCATTGAGGTATGATTCAACAACAAAGGTGAAATCCCTTTGCTTCATCTATACAACCTTGCATCTGAGGCCTTTGGTCTGAATGTTATGCTGAGACTTTTTTCCTTCTTGAGGGCATAATGAGGCCTAGTGAAGCAAGCCTTAGGCCTTCTCGTCCCTTTGGAACAGACTCTGCGTCCTCCTTGATCTACTGAAACAAACTGAGGCCTTTTGACCTATCTTCAACTCAAACTTCGACCTTCTAAAAAAATGAAATATATATTGTTCTTCTTTATGATATGGGACATACTCTTAGCCTTATTAGTAAATGATGTTTTTATCATTGAAAAAATACTTCAACTCGAGGACTTCCAAGGCAATTTGGATTCCACTAGGCCTGTGGCCTAGTTCTGAGGCTCCTTCTTTGGATTCTTATAACCATTGCTAAGATATTTTGGCTTGTAAAGGGTTGAGGCTATTCGACCTTTGACATAAGATTTAGTCTTTCAACAAAAATCACAGTTTAATCTTTGTTCTTTTTATTAAGACTTCTTACAATAGACTTTTGGACTATTGTGATTTTGGCCCTAAGGTTCTTTTGGCCTTATATCAATATATTCTAAGGTCTTCTCTGAGGTTAGTTTCGGTTTTTTGAACTAGGGCCGATGCCATTCAAAACCCAGTAGATTGACCTCTTATCAAGAAGATAAGTTATTAATTCTCACCCAATAATTCTGACTATTGTTGTAAAAGAATTATGTCTCCTTCACGGCTACTCATTCAAACCTTCGCTCTAATACCATGTTGACTTTTCAAGAATCCTCTAAATTGCTAATTACTTCTTATGATTTATCTTAGGTTAATATTTTCTTACATTCATATTTAACATAAAGCAATTACATAGAGGATGTAAACAATAAAACAAAATTCTAGTAGGATAATAAAGAGACAACTAAATAAGAACACAAGATTTTTAACCTAGGAAAATCCACTTGGGGGAAAATTCCAACAACATTTTCCTTAGAGAGATTATTCAAGTCAACATAGATACATCTAAGTCAAACATAAATTCAAACTGATAGCCTTTGTCACACTTGGTCAAACTGCCCACAAGACAAGTCAATATGTTGCTCAACAAATTCGTCCTAGTATGCTCTGGAAAGACTAAACTTTGACCTTCTTCTTATTTCAATAAAAACTCGATTCTTCTCCTCAGATAAATCCATAAACTCTGCCACATATTCATTCTTTATCTACCTTAGATACATCTTTGCTTGCCTCAGATTTGACTTCTTATCTACCTTAGATCCGACTTCTTCTTTGCTTTAGATTCGTCTTCTTGGCTTGCCTCAAAAAGACCAAGTTACTTGCTCTTGGAGGAGGACGAAATGGTGTGTATATATAGTGCCTTGAGAGACCAAATGGGTGTGACCAAAGAGGTAGGCCGACTTGACTTCTTAGAGGGCTGACTTTAATTTTTGGGGCCAAGAAATTCAATATTATAAATTCAAAATTTCTCTTTTGAAAACTGACATGAAGAACATGCCACATATTTTCTCTTTTGAGAATAACATGCAGAACATGCTTTATATTTATCATTATAAATACATCAATGGATAAAATATTAATTATGAAGATTGACAATAGCTACAAAATTCAACAAGGTGTAGTAAAAGCCTTAGAACTTATTCAAGTAGCTTTTATGACCTAGGATTTAATATGGGAGCTCTTAAGATGGAGATTTAGTTTTAAGCTACCATTTTCTTGGCATTATTTCTTACTACCCTTTCTTTTTTTTCTTTTTTCACTTTCTTTCTTTCATTTTTCAGTGCAATTTTCTTTAGAGATTCAAAAACAAACACGAGACTAGGGGAATTGACCTTATAATGAAGTGGCATAGCTCAAGCTTTATCATTTTTTTGGTCTTTTAACTTTTTATTTGCTCTCCACCTCTAGTTTTTTTGGCTTAATTAATTTAATATTTTTTAATTTGACTTTTCTAAGTGACGAGTCAAAAGTCAAAAATGAACATGAATAACCTTTTTATGAATGGAGTGGAAGTGTAACGGGGAAAATGGAAAGTGTTAAGTGTGGTTAGGATGTGGAACAAGCTACCTTGACCAAATCTCTAGAAGTACAACCTAACTCAAGATATGAAGAAACTTTAAATGGATAAGTATGTCCCCTATTTTACAATGAGGAAAATAATAAAACTGTTAATGTTATGAAACAATATTAGATCTCATTGTTTACCACATGACCAACTCAAAATTTATAACACAATGTCTAAGTATCAATCCAATGCATAAAACAATAGGTGAAGCTAAACCATAGTACCATCCATAAGTGCATCTATCATCTGAGGTGTGAGGGAGAAGATATGATATATCATTGTTGAGCTAGCACAATCATACCTTTGAAACATAAACTAAAAGAGTTGTCTGAGTTTAGATAAATATGAACAAAAGAATTCATGTAAGTGACACAACATCCCTTGCAAGGGTGCCTTTAGAAGTAGTAACCTCAAAGGGGACAACGATTGTAAACATAATTTGCAGAGTAAATTCAATTCAAATGCATAAACAACATCGAACTAAACAATCATCCACAAAACAATATGCAAGTATACCCTATAAACCTAATCTCAAGAAAATAAAAAATAATTGCTTCTTGGCTCCTATAACATAAGAGGAAATTACATGCAATATATAAAATAGCTACAATAGATTTTAGAATGTTCTTACTATTTCTTTGCAATGCAAATTCTTCAATAGTTTACCCCTTTGTTCTTTTAAAGAAAACCTTATGTATGAAAACCAAGGAACATAGTGCAAGTAAACAATGCCATTGGATCTCTGACATGCTTCACTACTGTAGATTTTTTTTTTTTTAATGTAGTCCCAACCTAGTTTCAAGTTTTTTCATATGGTTTAATGCCCAAACCCCAACATGACATGATTGATATAACTGTTAGTTTTGCATTCAACTTGAAACAAGAGACTACTCTACTAATTTTCACTTTAACAACCGATACAAGAATTAAATGCAAGCACACACACAACTTTTACACAAAGATTTTTGGTCTAATGACCTTGGAAAAACCCACAAGGGGGAAACCGATTCTAAAGAAGGATTTAATTTCTCTTAAGGAAATTATTTCCACAACAAAAATAAGACAACTTATCTCCCTTTTTCTTGGTGATGTCACTACTCAAAATACATTGGAATTTGTGCCTCACACAATCATAAGCTCAACATGTTATTTTCCTCCAACTCTGTGCACAAAAATCACTAACAATGCCTTCAAGTACATGCCAGACAAAGCAAACAAAATTTTCGTGCCACTATCTTCTCTTGGATGCCTCGAGTTTCACTCCTTGGGAGTTTAAGAAATGGTGTTGTTTGTCCACTAAATATCTGCAGAGACAAACTTACTTGAAACTCAACCCTGTGACTGAACTATAATAGAGAAAACAGGGTTCAAATAGATCCTTATCACCACATAAAATATGCTAAGTCTCACACTCAGCTACCCAACGACTCAACATTGACTTCTAGCATAAATATCGACGCGAAATCCATGGAAACTCGACCTAATATCCTAGCCCAAAAATATTGGGATGCGTGCCAATCAAAGGAAAAAAAATTGGGCTTGTTGTACACTATCCTCTCCTTGTTGCAATTTGAGCCTCCTCTTAAGCTCCTTGCTCTCCTCTCCTCAAATCTCATGAGAATAATGAGCCTTCTCCTCCTCAAATCTCATGAGAATAATGAGCCTTCTCCTTCTCCTCCTTTTTCCATTTTTGTGATCTAAAATGAGGAGAATCCTAACCCTTGAAATCAAGAGATCAATGGATGAGATCAATTCCCTCACTTGAGCCGCTTTCTCATGTGGTCCCCCTCAATTAATGAGCCTCCTAGTTACCTTTTTAATGTTTTGTACCATGTGCACTTTTTCTCTCATTAAGTCACTTTTAAAACATAAAAATCACTTTAATATTATGTGTACTTTGTACTTTTTAGTCACTTTTAATGACACAAGTGACATTAATAAATTAATGTACATGGTACACAACCCATAAAAGTACTTTTCTCCATGAACTAATAAAAATCATAATGTCACTAGACAAAAAGGTCTTTAATGTGGTTTCCTAGGCCAAAAGGATGAATACACTAGGAAACACCACCTTGGTACCCTTATTTTCAACACTCCCTCTTATCGAGGAAGGTGTTTCTCACCATTCCCATCATGTCTCTAAAAATACATGCTTGCCTCTTGGAAATGACTTGGTGAGAATATATGCTACATGTTCATCAGTGGATATATACTCAAGATTCACAACTCCCCTCTGAACCCAATCTCTGATGAAGTGGTATTTGATCTCAATATGCTTTGACCAATCATGAAATATTGGATTCTTAGAGAGTTTGATACAACTCAAATTATCACAGTGTATCATAGTTGGTCTCAGCTTTTGACCAAATAATCTATGTAGCATCTTACAAAGCCAAAGTGCCTTGCAACTAACCTGACTAGCTACCATATACTTGTGAAAATTCCTTGAAATGCAGTAACTCAAAATTATTCTTCTAACTAGTTAATTATTAATAAGCAATTTATTTGCTACGAAAAACAAAGAATAATTCACATTGCAATTTATTCACA
Organism: Pinus tabuliformis; assembly: GCA_031772625.1. Classification (NCBI taxonomy): domain Eukaryota; kingdom Viridiplantae; phylum Streptophyta; class Pinopsida; order Pinales; family Pinaceae; genus Pinus; species Pinus tabuliformis. The sequence goes on along the minus strand of CM062814.1, from coordinate 688,503,444 downwards.
TTAAAAAATAAGCGTCGCGGAAATAACAATGCTGGAAACTGAGAAATGCTAGCACACAAAAAAAATTGTGACACCGTTATTTTTGGACAAATGTCACCGGAAAAACCCAATGTGGGAAAAATGGTTGCAGTAACTGAGGGTTTATATTATTATTTTCAGCAAAAATTCTAAGTACAATAAAATGTCGCCAAACTGGAGATTCTACCCAAGATAATACTGGAAAAAATATATTGAGGGATTTTACCCTCTCTCTAAACAATCCCAACACTTGTCTGCCTCTAAAAAGAAAGCCATCCTCCTACTTTGCATAGGCCCTGCATCACCCTAGCACAGACCCTCTCACACTCAACTTGGAACACATGCAAATCAAGCCATCCTACCGGTTGCTGACTAGGAAAATTCTTCTCTGACACTCTGGAAAATCTTCCCGGCCTCTACAACTTAGAATGTCCTTCCCTTCAACCAAATCAAACTGTTCTGCTGAAGCAATTGTGCAATCCCTACGCTGCTTCCTAGAGAAAATTTTGGCCTCCTCTTTCTGATTCTCCAGAATTGGAAAACTTCCTTTGGATCATTGTTGACCTCTCCTGCCACTTGCTACTCACCTCTTGGCTCGATCTCCACTGTTGAATCACTCCTGCAACTAGGAATTCAATCTACATGAGCAACTAAGTATCTACATTGTTATGTCCTCCATCTACCCATCGACCTCCTCTTATAATCTCTAGTTGGGACTCCAATGACCACGATTAAAACTTAATTGATGGTTGAGATCATCTTCAAGTCGATCCATGTGAGTTTCTAGAGAATTCTCACATTTCTCAATTAATTACTATTAATTAACCATTTTTCCTAATTTAGACTTTGGGAATTTTTAATTATGGTAAATTAATTTAATTGAGCCATCTCTAGGTGGAATTTTTATACACAATTTCTAGGTTTTCGATAATTCTTGTGTTTTAGCCTCTCCACAAAGTCACTAGACTAGAACACCATCCGATGCTACAAAAATTAACAATACACTGCCTATGCGCTACTAAGTGCCACTGAACTCCGTTTCCTGCTGAACCATGACCCAATTGCTAAGCCCAATGAGAAACAACTTCCGAAAGTCCTCTTCGTATCACTAGCACTGCTAGCCCAATCTGAGTATGTGCAATAAACCAATATAACTCCATCACCCTTGATATAGTCTAGACCATAGTTCACTCTACCCTGTAGATACCTCAACACATGTTTTGTAGCCACCCAGTGCACTCTCCTGAGCTCCATGATTAAATGACTCAATGTCCTGAGTGCGAAACTGTCAGGCCAGGGTAACTCCACATTGAACGAGAGACAAAACTGATTGATATTATTCATTAGGGAACTCATGCTTATATATACAAAAATAAAAACGGATCAGTTCATCTTCTAGATGACTGTCCAGTTCACCCATCCGTTTCGGATTAGGTGTCAACATTCCCCCCCTTAATCTGAAGGGATGTTGGTGAGTCCAAGCATCGTTCTGAATCTTTCAAGCTTTTCTCTTCCAAGCGCTTTGGTGAAGATGTCTGCAATTTGCTCGTTTGTGGAACAATGACGGAGATGGATTGTTTTGGCCTCAACATGATGTCGGATCAGATGATATTTAGTATTGATGTGCTTAGTACGATCATGGAACTTTGGATTCTTGGCCAACTTTATTGCAGATGTGTTATCAATCATGAGTGGAGTAGATTGTATTTGTTTTACTTGCAAATCTTCAAGAATTTTCCTGAGCCACACAATTCCTTTCGTTGCTTCAGCTGCTGCCACGTATTCTGCTTCTGTTGTGGAATCTGCTGGTACTGATTGTTTGCGTGATCTCCAGGAGACAGCTCTTGATCCAAGACTCATAGCATATCCTGAAGTAGATACCCCAGTTTCTTTGTCTCCATCGAAGTCTGAATCAGAGTATCCAATCAAGTTGAAGTCGTCCACCTGTGTATACTTGATTCCAAGGTCTTGAGTTCCCTTCAAGTACCTTAGAAATCTTTTTGCAGCAGACCAATGTCCCTCACAAGGCTTTTGCATAAACCTGGAGAGGATTCCAACAGCAAATGAAATGTCTGGTCTAGTAGTAGTGAGGTAGATGAGACTTCCTACAAGCTGTCTATACCTTGTTGCATCCTCAAATTCCTTTCCTTCAGTAGATGTGAGCTTCAAGTTTTGTTCCATTGGAGTAGAAAGGGGATTGCACTCTGTCATGCCAAATCTGTATAACAAATCTCCAATGTATTTCTTTTGAGAAAGAAATATGGACTTTGGATGTTGGGTTACTTCAATGCCAAGATAGTAATGAACATAGCCCAAATCAGTCATTTCAAAAAAAATTCCTAATTCTTTCTTTATGGATGCAATATAGCTTTCATTGTTCCCTGTCATTAAAAGATCATCTACATATACCACAAGATATACAACTGTTTTGCCAACTTTCTTGACAAATAAAGTTGCATCATCAAGATCAAAATGTTTGAAGTTGAGTTTCAGAAGTTGCTCAGTTAGTTTTTCATACCAGGCTCGTGGTGCTTGTTTGAGGCCATACAAGGACTTCACAAGTTTGCATACTTTGTGTTCATGTCCTTTCACAGCAAATCCTTCAGGCTGGGACATAAAAACATTCTCTTTTAGATCTCCATTCAAGAATGCAGTTTTTACATCCATTTGATGGACTTTCCAACTATTCTGAGCAGCTAGTGCAAAGAGTGTCCGGATGGTGGCCCATTTTGCTGTGGGAGCAAAAGTTTCCTCATAATCGACCCCTTCCTTCTGTGCAAAACCTTTTGCCACAAGCCTAGCTTTGTGCTTGTCAAGTGAGCCATCAGCTTTGTACTTGTTCTTGTAGACCCACTTGCAGCCAATTGGTTTGGTTCCAAATGGAGGATCAACCAACTTCCAAGTGCCATTCTTTATGAGGGCATCATACTCCTTCTGCATCGCTTCTTTCCATTCATCATGAGAAGCAGCTTCTTTGAAGGAAGTTGGTTCAAAATCTGTAGACAAGTTCAATTCACAATCATAAGTAACATCCATATCAACAGGTGAATTAGAGTTATCTACATCACCTCCATCTTGTCGGTTTGTATTTATGGTTCCTGTTTTTCCAATTTCATCAGGATGAACACTTTCAAGTGTCTTTGTCAGCCACTTTGGGGGACCTTTCTGAGATGGTCCAGGCTGTTCTGTTGATTGAGTTGGGACTGAATCAAGATTAAGTCTCCCAATTATATCAATTACATCACTTAAAGCATCATCCGTTGTTGGAGTGTCATGCAGGGGAGATTGTTCTTCAGAAGAAGATTCCACATGTTGATCTAGTATAGGAATCCCCCCTTCAAGATGTGGAATCTGATTATCAAATTCTTGAAATGATTTCGGTTTTGTGAATCTATCCAAGCGATCAAGTTGCCGCTCAACAACACTGTCAGATTTGGATGATTCAAGAAAAATGACATCTCTAGATAAAACAAAATTTTTATTTACTTCATCATAGAGGCGGTATGCTTTAGATGTGTTTGAATACCCCAGGAAGATACACTTACGACTTCTAGCACCAAGTTTGTTTCTATGTACCTTTGGTATTAAAGCATAACAGGTGGAACCAAATATCCTGAGATGTTTTACCGAAGGAACATGTCCATACCACAATTCATAAGGAGTCTTGTTTCTTATAGCACTAGATGGACATCTATTCTTTATATATGCAGCACATAGAACAGCATCAGCCCAAAACATTGTCTTTACATTTTTGAAGAAAAGCATGGATCGTACCATATTCAAAATTGTTCTGTTCATTCTTTCAGCTACACCATTATGTTGAGGATTATAAGGCACAGTTGTTTGATGTTTAATCCCATGTTGGCGAAGATAGTGTTCAAATTCATTTGATGTATATTCTTTTCCATTATCAGTGCGAATAGACCCAATATGAGATTGTGCATCATTTTCAATCCACTTATGAAAATTCTTGAATGTTTGAAAAAGCATCAGATTTGTTCTTCAATAAGTAAACCCAACACATTTTGGTGTAATCATCAATAAATGTCATGATATACTTATTTCCATTTGCAGAAGGAACAGGCATTGGACCACATAAATCTGAATGAATAAGTTCAAGCTTCCTATGTGCTCTTGAATGTGAATCATGAAAAGACTGTTTGCTATGCTTTCCTAGAATGCAAGCATCACATTGTTTATGTTTTCTAGGAATTGTAGGCAAACCAGCAACACCATTTTTCTTCAACAAGCGGAGACTATCATAGTTTAAATGTCCAAATCTAGCATGCCATAATAAACTTGATGGAAGTGTACCTTCATCATGATGAGAAATATATGAAAAATGATGTGCATGAGCAGAGGTTCCTTGCAGTTTAAGAAGTCTTTCTTCTTCTATACCCCTCATGACAAGTGAATGGTCAGATGCCTTTCTTACCTCAAGCTTTCCATCAAACATATGAATGGAGTGACCTTGCTGGCAGATGTGGACCAGGGACAGCAAGTTTCTCTTGAGCTGTGGGAGATATAGAACATGATCCAGAAGAAAGTCTGGAAGACCAGGCAGTTTAAGCCTGATTGTGCCAAGCCCTGATGGCTTGATTTTTGACTGATCTGCAAAGTATACTGCTCCATCAACATTGTCAGTGAAATCTTCAAAAAATTCTTTCCTATGAGTCATATGACAGGTTGCTCCTGAATCAAGCAACCAGTCATTTTTCAAAGAAGCAAGTGAAGCATTAAACAAGTCTTCATTTACTCCAATGTTACATTGTGCCTCAATATAGTGAGCGGATTCAGGTGCTTTACCTTTGTCTGTGTCATCAGTTTTACCTTTCTGCTGGTTTCTTCTCTGCTCAACCTTGTCCCATGGTAGCTTGCATGTAGAAGCATCATGTGATCCATTTCGTTTGCAGCGAATGCAATGCAGATCTGCCTTTTCTGCTTGAGGATGTTTGCCCCCCCTGCCTCTGAAGTATCTTCCTCTTCCTCTTCGTCCACCTCTTCCTCTTGTAGAATCTTGAGCAGGATGCTTTTCTTTGTGAGCAAGGCAAACAGTCTCTTCAGAAGATTCAGGGACTGTTTTCTTTCCAAAGGCTTTCTCTCTTTCAGCAAACTTTTTCACAAGAGAGTCAAAGGTTATATCTTTAAGGTTTCCATTTGCTTGTAAAGACTCAAGATAATTGGAGTAGGTAGGATAGAGTGCTTTGAGAAAGGCAATAAGAGAGATATCCAGCTCAACCTTAGTGGATTTAATATCATGCATTATGGACTTTATTTCAGATGCAAGAGCAAGAGGATCATTATTTTTCAGTTCAAGAGTGAAGAGTTTAATCATGAGCTGAACAACTTCAAGTGCAGAATGTGTATCATAGAGTTCTTTCAGCTTTTGTAAAGCTTCAAAGGCAGTGGAATAGGATGAAATATGACGACTTACTTCCTCATTTACAGATGCTGCGATCAATGCATAGGCTTTGCTGTTCTTGTTTTCCCAAATGGCGAGTTCTTTGTCTAATGTGGGCTGCATAGGGTCTCTGTCTTCTTCTCCGACACACACTCCTTTCCACAGCTCATTGTAGATGAGGGTGTGTTTTACCATCCGAGACCATTCAGAATAGTTCTCCTTGCCAGTGAGAACTATTCCGACCATAGAAATGATTGAATGCATTCTGTAAAAAATCTCTGCTAAAAAAAAACTTCTGTTGATAAAAGACTTCTGCTGGAAAAAAATCTTATGCCACAGCCTTATGCATTTTATGCCACAACCTTATGTAACTTCTGTATGTAACAATGCATCAGTTATTAAAAACAGTCTTTTACTTGATAACAGATTCAATGGTGTTCCATTTTCCTTCATACATCAAAGGCTCTAAAACATTTCATAGAGCACTACTGGAAAAAATTTGAAATAGTGAACTAATGTATGAACAGCGCATTCAAAAACTCAAACATAAAGTCTTTTGGACAGCGCATTCAAAGAACACTGTTTGGACAGGTTTTTTTTTTATAATTGCTCAACTTCATTAACTCACACAGTCTCCAACACACAACTTTTACCAACGCATAACCATGCACCAAACACCATTCAAAACTGCATGCAACATTCCGCTACACATACAAAGTAAGGGAGCATTCAACTTTCGCAAAAATTAGTTTCTGGCAACAACCGATGCCGAGAGCATCACTTTACAAGCTTTCCTTCCTTCTCATGGCATCTTGGTTTCTGGCAAAAAATATGTCAGTATTCAATAAAAAACGCAGTAACCATTACAGGCTTCAATACATCAATACACAGTCTTCAATACATCAATACGCAGTCTTCTTTCGTTGCTTCAATACATCAATACGCAGTCTTCAATACATCAACACAACGCAGTCTTTAATACATCAACGCAGTCTTCATATCAGGCTTCAATACGCAGTCTTCAATACATTAATACAACGCAGTCTTTAATACATCAACACAGTCTTCATATCAGGCTTCAATACGCAGTCTTCAATACATTAATACAACGCAGTCATCAAGTGTTTCTCAAGGTGAGGCGAAGTGAGAGGGAAAGCCGAATCGGTGAGGCGGTATGATGCCAGGAAACTGAAGTGGGACTGAAAATTTGTTTGCAGCAGAGTATGTGGATTGTGGTATGATTGTGGCCCGAACGCAGGTGGACAGGAGGTGGGATTCGGAACAAAGCAACGCAATGCGATGGACCATACAAAAACAAATCAATGCAATATGTTCTGTTGATTATACTAGAAGAGTAATGGGATAGGCTTTTACCATGGTTACGACAGCAGAAAATGGAGCTTCAACGCAGCGTTCCAGGGAATACATGAATGCATCAACGCTCAGGTAAAAAACGCACATCAATTACTCATGGTCTGAGGGCGCAGTCTCCAGAGGCGCTCAGGACAGAGGGCGCAGTCTTCAGCAGTGTCAGGGAATCGCTCAGGATGATGCAACGCTCAGCAGGAGTTACACTATTTTGGGACCTGTTCTCTGATACCATGTCAGGCCAGGGTAACTCCACATTGAACGAGAGACAAAACTGATTGATATTATTCATTAGGTAACTCATGCTTATATATACAAAAATAAAAACGGATCAGTTCATCTTCTAGATGACTGTCCAGTTCACCCATCCGTTTCGGATTAGGTGTCAAGCATATACGGCTCTTGAAGCGTAGAGGGTTTTGATGAGGAGACGGGCATTTGGAACATGCTAAGAACAACGTTTCCGATGCACCGGCTCTTTCAAAACCCTCTGCGCTTCAAGAGCCGTATATGCTTAGAACCCGTCTCCACTGAAAAGCCGAGCTTAAAACTGAACTTCTCACTAAAATTTTCCAATTTCATCAGAGATTTACGCTTTTTTTTCTCCATTTCATGTTTTACTATTGGAACCAAGCTTACTTTAATTTCGCGCTCCTTCAAAGCATCCCAACACGGGTCGTTTTTGAAGCGGTCTATATCTGAACCCGGTAGCTGGATATATACCGTCACATCTTGAAGGCTCTGCAATTTCTCTATTCCATTGGGCATATCTGTGAGGCTGTTGCACCACCAGAATTCCAAGTGTTTCAATCTTGGCATTGCCTTTTCTTTCAACCGTGGAAACTTTTGTAGACCCTCGCATCTAATTACCTCGAACGACAACAGATTCGGAAACGCAAAAGGTTCTCCAAACAGCTTTGGAAACTTTGAGCATTTACTATTGTCCCACATAACTAATCTTTTCAGATGAGGAATCCGTGCTAGGAGTTTGCATTGAGAAAATGTGCAGCAGCGATCCCCAGTTAAATCGAGTTCAATAATGCATGTCAAGACGTGTTTTGAAGACCGTGTATGTTTTTTTTTGAAGGCCGTATATGCTGTGAATACTGTGAAGGCTTTGTGCATTGAATAATTTTGAATGCCGGTGAAAAAAATGACTGCGTTTTATTGAAGAATGACTGCGTTTTTATTGCAAGACTGTGGTATTCGCTGCGTTTTTTTGTAAAGACTGTGGAGAGTGCTTTTCCAACAAGAAGCTCTTCACTGCACTTTATTTTGTTAGCTTTGTATGTGATGAATTGGATGGACGTTTTGCACGCATGCTGAATCAAGCATCTACTTTTGGAACTGTCGGTGACCTGGCTGCAAGTGGCCTTTTGAAATTGCGGGAATTGAAATAATAATACAGTGAAGTGAATGCGCTTTTTTTTCAATTGCATTGATAATATTGTAGCAGTGATATATGAGCGCCCTCTTTTTTCAAAACATAATATTGTAGCAGTGATATAGGTTGAAGAGATACCTTGAGCGCCCTCTTTTTTTCTCAAAACATAATATTGTGGAAGTGATATAAAGAAATGGTGATATAAGAAATGCTGATGATATGCTGATGAAATGTTAGAAGAAAAATAAATGCATAAGGCTATCATATAAGGATTTTTTTTTCTCTCAACAGAAGTTTTTTGGCAGAGATATTTTTTTTACAGAATGCATTCAATCATTTCTATGGTAGGAATAGTTCTCACTGGCAAGGAGAACTATTCAGAATGGTCTCGGATGGTAAAACACACCCTCATCTACAATGAGCTGTGGAAAGGAGTGTGTGTCGGAGAAGAAGACAAAGACCCTGTGCAGCCTACATCAGATAAAGAACTTGTTATTTGGGAAAACAAGAACAGAAAAGCCTATGCATTGATCGCAGCATCTGTAAATGAGGAAGTAAGTCGTCATATTTCATCCTATTCCACTGCCTTTGAAGCTTTACAAAAGCTGAAAGAACTCTATGATACACATTCTGCACTTGAAGTTGTTCAGCTCATGATTAAACTCTTCACTCTTGAACTGAAAAATAATGATCCTCTTGCTCTTGCATCTGAAATAAAGTCTATAATGCATGATATTAAATCCACTAAGGTTGAGCTGGATATCTCTCTTATTGCCTTTCTCAAAGCACTCTATCCTACCTACTCTAATTATCTTGAGTCTTTACAAGCAAATGGAAATCTTAAAGATATAACCTTTGACACTCTTGTGAAAAAGTTTGCTGAAAGAGAGAAAGCCTTTGGAAAGAAAACAGTCCCTGAATCTTCTGAAGAGACTGTTTGCCTTGCTCATTAAGAAAAGCATCCTGCTCAAGCTTCTACAAGAGGAAGAGGTGGACGAAGAGGAAGAGGAAGATACTTCAGAGGCAGGGGGGGCAAACATCCTCAAGCAGAAAAGGCAGATCTGCATTGCATTCGCTGCAAACGAAATGGATCACATGATGCTTCTACATGCAAGCTACCATGGGACAAAGTTGAGCAGAGAAGAAATCAGCAGAAAGGTAAAACTGATGACACAGACAAAGGTAAAGCACCTGAATCCGCTCACTATATTGAGGCATAATGTAACATTGGAGTAAATGAAGATTTGTTTAATGCTTCACTTGCTTCTTCGAAAAATGACTGGTTGCTTGATTCAGGAGCAACCTGTCATATGACTCATAGGAAAGATTTCTTTGAAGATTTCACTGACAATGTTGATGGAGCAGTATACTTTGCAGATCAGTCAAAAATCAAGCCATCAGGGCTTGGCACAATCAGGCTTAAACTGCCTGGTCTTCCAGACTTTCTTCTGGATCATGTTCTATATCTCCCACAGCTCAAGAGAAACTTGCTGTCCCTGGTCCACATCCGCCAACAAGGTCACTCCATTCACATGTTTGATGGCAAGCTTGAGGTAAGAAAGGCATCTGACCACTCACTTGTCATGAGGGGTATATAAGAAGAAATACTTCTTAAACTGCAAGGAACCTCTGCTCATGCACAACATTTCTCATATATTTCTCATCATGAAGAAGGTGCACTTCCATCAAGTTTATTATGGCATGCTAGATTTGGACATTTAAACTATGATAGTCTCCGCTTGTTGAAGAAAAATGGTGTTGCTGGTTTGCCTACAATTCCTAGAAAACATAAACAATGTGATGCCTGCATTCTAGGAAAGCATAGCAAACAGTCTTTTCATGATTCACATTCAAGAGCACATAGGAAGCTTGAACTTATTCATTCAGATTTATGTGGTCCAATGCCTGTTCCTTCTCCAAATGGAAATAAATATATCATGACATTTATTGATGATTACACCAGAATGTGTTGGGTTTATTTTTTGAAGAACAAATCTGATGCTTTTCAAACATTCAAGAATTTTCATAAATGGATTGAAAATGATGCACAATCTCATATTGGGTCTATTCGCACTGAAAATGGAAAAGAATATACATCAAATGAATTTGAACACTATCTTCGCCAACATGGGATTAAACATCAAACAACTGTGCCTTATAATCCTCAACAGAATGGTGTAGCTGAAAGAATGAACAGAACAATTTTGAATATGGTACGATCCATGCTTTTCATCAAAAATGTAAAGACAATGTTTTGGGATGATGCTGTTCTATGTGCTGCATATATAAAGAATAGATGTCCATCTAGTGCTATAAGAAACAAGACTCCTTATGAATTGTGGTATGGACATGTTCCTTCGGTAAAACATCTCAGGATATTTGGTTCCACCTGTTATGCTTTAATACCAAAGGTACATAGAAACAAACTTGGTGCTAGAAGTCGTAAGTGTATCTTCCTGGGGTATTCAAACACATCTAAAGCATACCGCCTTTATGATGAAGTAAATAAAAAGTTTGTTTTATCTAGAGATGTCATTTTTCTTGAATCATCCAAATCTGACAGTGTTGTTGAGCGGCAACTTGATCGCTTGGATAGATTCACAAAACCGAAATCATTCCAAGAGTTTGATAATCAGATTCCACATCTTGAAGGGGGGATTCCTATACTAGATCAACATGTGGAATCTCCTTCTGAAGAACAATCTCCCCTGCATGACACTCCAACAACGGATGATGCTTTAAGTGATGTAATTGATAGAATTGGGAGACTTAATCTTGATTCAGTCCCAACTCAATCAACAGAACAGCCTGGACCGTCTCAGAAAGGTCCCCCAAAGTGGCTGACAAAGACACTTGAAAGTGTTCATCCTGATGAAATTGGAAAAACAGGAACCAGAAATACAAACCGACAAGATGGAGGTGATGTAGATAACTCTAATTCACCTGTTGATATGGATGTTACTTATGATTGTGAATTGAACTTGTCTACAGATTTTGAACCAACTTCCTTCAAAGAAGCTGCTTCTCATGATGAATGGAAAGAAGCGATGCAGAAGGAGTATGATGCCCTCATAAAGAATGGCACTTGGAAGCTGGTTGATCCTCCATTTGGAACCAAACCAATTGGCTGCAAGTGGGTCTACAAGAACAAGTACAAAGCTGATGGCTCACTTGACAAGCACAAAGCTAGGCTTGTGGCAAAAGGTTTTGCACAGAAGGAAGGGGTCGATTATGAGGAAACCTTTGCTCCCACAACAAAATGGGCCACCATCCGGACACTCTTTGCACTAACTGCTCAGAACGTTTGGAAAGTCCATCAAATGGATGTAAAAACTGCATTCTTGAATGGAGATCTAAAAGAGAATGTTTTTATGTCCCAGCCTGAAGGATTTGCTGTGAAAGGACATGAACACAAAGTATGCGAACTTCTGAAGTCCTTGTATGGCCTCAAACAAGCACCACGAGCCTGGTATGAAAAACTAACTGAGCATCTTCTGAAACTCAACTTCAAACATTTTGATCTTGATGATGCAACTTTATTTGTCAAGAAAGTTGGCAAAACAATTGTATATCTTGTGGTATATGTAGATGATATTTTAATGACAGGGAACAATGAAAGCTATATTGCATCCATAAAGAAAGAATTAGGAAATTTTTTTGAAATGACTGATTTGGGCTATGTTCATTACTATCTTGGCATTGAAGTAACCCAACATTCAAAGTGCATATTTCTTTCTCAAAAGAAATACATTGGAGATTTGTTAAACAGATTTGGCATGACAGAGTGCAATCCCCTTTCTACTCCAATGGAACAAAACTTGAAGCTCACATCTATTGAAGGAAAGGAATTTGAGGATGCAACAAAGTATAGACAGCTTGTAGGAAGTCTCATCTACCTCACTACTACCAGACCAGACATTTCATTTGCTGTTGGAATCCTCTCCAGGTTTATGCAAAAGCCTTGTGAGGGACATTGGTCTGCTGCAAAAAGAGTTCTAAGGTACTTGAAGGGAACTCAAGACCTTGGAATCAAGTATACACAGGTGGACGACTTCAACTTGATTGGATACTCTGATTCAGACTTCGATGGAGACAAAGAAACTGGGGTATCTACTTCAGGATATGCTATGAGTCTTGGATCAGGAGCTGTCTCCTGGAGATCACGCAAACAATCAGTACCAGCAGATTCCACAACAGAAGCAGAATATGTGGCAGCAGCTAAAGCAACGAAAGAAATTGTGTGGCTCAGGAAAATTCTTGAAGATTTGCAGGTAAAACAAATACAATCAACTCCACTCATGATTGATAACACATCTGCAATAAAGTTGGCCAAGAACCCAAAGTTCCATGATCGTACTAAGCACATCAATACTAAATATCATCTGATCCGACATCATGTTGAGGCCAAAACAATCCATCTCCGTCATTGTTCCACAAACGAGCAAATTGCAGACATCTTCACCAAAGCGCTTGGAAGAGAAAAGCTTGAAAGATTCAGAATGATGCTTGGACTCACCAACATCCCTTCAGATTAAGGGGGGGAATGTTGACACCTAATCCAAAACGGATGGGTGAACTGGACAGTCATCTAGAAGATGAACTGATCCATCATATGTATGTATATAAATAATGTGTTAGCTAATGAATAAAATCAATGAGTTTTGTCTCTCGTTCAATGTGGAGTTACCCTGGCCTGACAAAAGTCTACAAAAGTTTCCACGGTTGAAAGAAAAGGCAATGCCAAGATTGAAACACTCAGAATTCTGGTGGTGCAACAGCCTCACAGATATGCCCAATGGAATAGAGAAATTGCAGAGCCTTCAAGATGTGACAGTATATATCCAGCTACCGGGTTCAGATATAGACCGCTTCAAAAACGACCCGTGTTGGGATGCTTTGAAGGAGCGCGAAATTAAAGTAAGCTTGGTTCCAAAGGTAAGCTGTTACTTATAAATAGTAAAACATGAAATGGAGAAAAAAAAGCGTAAATCTCAGATGAAATGGAAAATTTTAGTGAGAAGTTCAGTTTTAAGCTCGGCTTTTCAGTGGAGACGGGTTCTAAGCATATACGGCTCTTGAAGCGCAGAGGGTTTTGATGAGGAGACGGGCATTTGGAACATGCTAAGAACAACGTTTCTGATGCACCGGCTCTTTCAAAACCCTCTGCGCTTCAAGAGCCGTATATGCTTAGAACCCGTCTCCACTGAAAAGCCGAGCTTAAAACTGAACTTCTCACTAAAATTTTCCATTTCATCTGAGATTTACGCTTTTTTTTCTCCATTTCATGTATATGGTCTAGAGTTGACCAGATACATCAATGGACCCATCAACTTACAATACAGGGTGGGGTTTGTTGGAAAATCAAGAGACTTAAGTATTATAGATGATTTTCCTTGACTTAATAATTACTTATGATATGTGTTGGCCTTTTATTACTTTATAAGATCTTGTTCATAAAAAAATTACAAAAAAAATGAAGAACACAACAAGACAAAGTACACAAGATATAAGCTCCAAGATAGGGCAAAACCCCTCCAAGGGGAAAATCTGGAAAAAATCTTTTCTTCTTTTATAGAATCTGCTTACAAAGAGACTTCCAAGACCCAAAGACCAAAGCCAAAAAACCTACCAAGCCCCAATTCATCCCTGAGAAAGATCTTTCTCCAAGGAAACTTCCAAACTTCGACCTATTGCAACTTTGTCCCAGAATTTCGGCCTTGCAATTTTAGCCTCCTGCAACTGCAACTTCACAGAAACCCTAAATTCGCACATGTGGATAGAGAGAGAGAGAGATTTAGCCCAAGAAACTTCAATTCTTCCTTCCTTTCCTCGTCCTTTTATCTCTTCTTCTCCTTCGCTATTGCAAATTGAAATTGACTTGGATGACAGTCTCAAATGAGTTCGAGCTCCTTGTATTTATAGCCTTCTTGAGGGGTCGAATAACTCTCCCTTAGGCCTAATTGATCTGCTCTTGGGCCGACTTGGTCTTGAGATACAAAATGGATTTTTCTTGATAAAATAAATATATTTCTTTATTACAATGAGTCCAAATGGAAAAATGACAAATGACCAATATTATTCTTTATCCTAGAAAGACCTAGAAAATCTCAAAGCACAAAGAACATGCGTTTGACTCAAACTTGACTATGAAACCCATACTCCAAAATAAAAATATAATTTATTTTTCTTTCTTTATAAAGAATATACAATTTCATGATTACAATTAGGTCATTGTGAAGACTGAACCTAGTTACAATTTTCAATACTTCCTCTTAACTAGGGAGGTATTCATAATCCCATTACATGGTATAAGGAAACTCAACCCTGAAGCATTCTCATAAGAAGAGTTAGATTGATAAGCCATATTTATCAAGCATCTTTATCATAACCAACACCGTCTTTGAAGGCATTAACTAGACAAGATCATCCTTATTCGAGAGCATTATGCTTGTAGGCTTTAGGTGAGTTTCCACACTACGTCTAAGGCACATACCCCATTTGGATGTTCACCAAGTATGTCCTTTTAGCACTATTCTTATCTTGGATTTCCAATCTTGAATCCTCAAAGAATATCAATCCTCTTCAACTACTCTTATCTTAGATGCCCTACCTCATCCTCAAAGAGTATCAGTCAACAAATTCTTTTTCCTAGATTCTATATTCCATAAGAATTTTCAATCTTCATATGCTTATCCAATCCTCTAGACTCCATTCTTTATTTATGGACTTCACTAAGACTTACGACAGTTATTCCTAGTCTAGCGCCTAACACATAAAGACAAGAACTATCCAATATCACTCCCTCTCAATTAGGGAAGAGATATCTAGCAAAACAAGCTTACCTCTTAGGTACTCAAGCTTCTTGTTTGGTAATGCTTTAGTCAAAATATCTGCTACCTATTCATCTGTAGATAAATAGTGCAACTCCATGACCCCATATCGTACCAAGCTTCTGACTTAGTGGTACTTGTTGTTTATATGCTTCGTCCTAACATGAAACACCGAGTCTTCTGTCAATCTTATACAACTTTCATTATCACAATGTATATTTGTAAGGCTAATCGGTCCTTCAAACAAATATGATAATAACTTCCTAAGCCAAACATCTTCCTGACAGACTTCACTTGCAACAACATACTTAGCTTCAACACTACTGAAAGCAACTGTATCTTGCTTTCTACTCATCCATGAGACCATGGAAGACCCTAGGCTGAAGCATCCACCTGTTGTGCTTCTTCCATCTATCTCATTGCCACCCCAATCTAAATCTGTATATCCCATGAGTTGGATTTCATTACCAATATACTATAGGTAGTGATGTATGCTTCCATGGAAATATATTAGAATATACTTGGCTGCAATCCAATGATCATGTTTTGGATCCATCTGAAATTGACTGACATTCATTGCAAAACAAATATCCAGTCTTGTATTTACCAGATACATCAAGGACCCAATCAATTGTTTGTAGCAAGTAGGATCCACCAGACTAGACTATGAACTCCTCAACTTCTTTAGATTGGTAATCATAGGAGTCATCATAGGCTTGCTATCCATCATGCCAAACTTCTGAAGTATATTGATCACATATTTACCTTGACCAAGATATATCTCACCTAGCTTCTACCATACTTCTAGTCCCAAGTAATAATGCATAATCCCAAGATCCTTCATATCGAACTCAACTGCTAACTACTTCTTGCATTCTTGAATCTGATGCTCTACACCTGTGACTAGTAGATCATCCACATACAAGAGTATGATAACTAGTTCACCCTAGACCACCCTAATATATAGGTTAGGATCTACAGTACTCTTGGTAAAACCAAGTCTCAATAGGTATGCATCCATTCTTGCATACCAAGCTCTAGGTTCTTGCTTTAAGCCATATAGAGCTTTCTTCAACCTGCAAACATGAGTCTCCCTCTGATTTATTTCAAATCCTTGAGGCTACTCAATGTAAACCTCCTCATCAATGGTCCCATTTAGGAAAGTTGTCTTGACATCCATTTGATGGATGTTCCATCCCATAGTAGCAGCCAACGAAACAAGTGATCTTATTATTGTATATCTAGCTGTGGGAGCAAAGGTTTCCTCATAATCAATCCCTTCTTTATGTGAGAAGCCTCTTACTACAAACCTTGCTTTGTATTTATCAATGCTCCCATCTGCAGCATGCTTTATTGTGTAAATACATTTTGAAGTGACTATAGATTTGTCACTTGGCCCAGGGACAATCTCCTAAACATCATTCTTCATTATGGACTTATATTCTTCTTGCATAACATTCCTCCATTCTTGATATTTAGTTGCATCTTCATAGGAGGAAGGTTTTGCTTCAATAAGTTTTGTCATATATGTAACATACCCATAACACCTCTTTGGTCTTTTACTCTCCCTGAAGGTCCCCGATGCTTTATGTCATTCTACTTCTTGTAGAGTAGTTCTCAACCAAGTAGGGCTCTTTTGATTTTATGGGACAATCAATTGATATATAGGTTCCCAAGGACCTTCAACATCTTCTTGAGCAGATGTTTGATCTGGACCATCATTGTCCCTTGAGATATCCTCAAAGATATGTATCTCTTCTTCATCAGAGTCAACCAAAACATCCTTTGATTTCTTGTAAGCTATACTTTCATCAAAGATGACATCCCTGCTTACTTCAATTTGACGATCCTCCTTAATATATATTCTATATGCTTTTGATGAAGCACTATACCCAACAAAGATGCCCTTTAGACTAGTAGGATCCAACTTCTTTCTCTTGTCCTTGGGTATATGAATATACACAGGACACCCAAATATTCGAAGATGATCCACACTTGGCTTCTTTCCTGTAAATTCTTCTTCCAGAGTCATGTTGTTGAGGATCTTGTGAGGATTTTGGTTCTGCAAGTAAACAACTCACATAAATGCATCTCCACATAGGAATTGAGGGAGATCTTGATCATGTAGCATGGCCTTGACACATTCTTCAATAGTTCTATTCTTCCTTTAAGCCACACCATTCAATTATAAGGAATGATAAGCTCCCTCTTGATCCCTTCTTCCTTGCAAAAAGCTATCAGTTCTTTGGAGATGTATTATCCACCATTGTCTGACCTCAAAGTCTTGATATTTCTCTTGGTTAGGTTCTCCACTTCATTCTTGAACTCCTGAAACTTTTTTAATACCTTGTCCTTATTCTTGAGAAGGTATAACCAAGTCTTCCTTGAGAAATCATCAATGAAGGTTACATAATACTGATGCCCACCAAGAGACTTAACTGTCATAGGTCCACATACATCTGAATGTATGAGATCTAAAACTTCCTTATATCTAGTATCACTTCTTGCAAATGGCTTCTTCATGTTCTTGCCTACAACAAACCCCTTACATGTCCCTTGATGCTCTTCCTTCAATTCAGGGATTCCATTGACCATTTGACTTAGAGATGGAAAAATATTATAATGAAGGTGTCCATACCTTCTATGCCATAGTTTGGAAGGAATCACATCCAAGTGGACTAGGGCATGATATAGATGAGTAAAAAGTTTATATAATGTCCCCTCATGAATCCCAATCACCCTAGAATCATCAATACTAGAGCCCTTACCCCAAACCAAAACCTTGCCATCAATAAAAGAAACTCTATCACCCTTATTCTCTAGACAAGAAATAGAAAGTAAAATTTTCTTCAAACCTGGAATATATAATATATTGTTGAGGTGAATGATTCCACCAAACTCGAGTTCCAATGAAGTAGATCCAATTCCTTTCACTGGATAGGTATTTTTATCTCCAAGTTCTATTGAGTGAGAGGAGTTTCCTTTAGATAGGGTTTGGAGCTGGCTGCATTCTCCCGTCATATGTCTAGAGGCACCACTGTCAATAACCCATACATACTCGTCCTTGAAAGTGCCAGATAAAGCGGAGAAAAAATTTCCATCTATTACTTCCTTCACAATCTTGGAGATGATATTCAATATGCAATCCTTGATATATGTAGAAATATTCCCAAGAAACTTGAAACCCTTCCTTGTAATTCTTGTCATAGTGCCAACTAAGATGTGATCTTCAGTCTCATTCTTGCACCTTAGCTCCAATACCATGTTGGAAAATCAGGGTCACTTAAGTATTATAGATGATTTTACTTAACTTGATAATTACTTGTGATATGTGTTGGATTTTTATTACTTTATTAGATATTTTTCATCAAGCAATTACCAAAACAATAAATATCACAAGAAGACAAAGTACACAAGACACATGCTCCAAGCTAGGGAAAAACCCCTCCAAGGGGAAAACCTAGAAAAATGCTTCTCTTCTTCTATGAAATCTACTTATAAAGAGACTTCCAAGACCCAAAGACCAAAGCTAACAACCCTACCAAGCACCAAGTCAACCCTAGCGAAATCTTTCTCCAAGGAAACTTCCAAACTTTGACCTACTGCAACTTTGTCCCAGAATTTCAGCCTTACAATTGTTCCTCAAAATTTTGGCCCTGCAATTTTGGCCTCCTGCAACTGCAGCTTCACAGAAACCCTAACTTCGCATGTGTGAATAGAGAGAGAGAGAGAGAGATTTAGCCCAAGAAACTTCGATTCTTCCTTCCTTTCCTCGTCCTTCTAGCTCTTCTTATCCTTCACTATTGTAGATTAAACTTGA